>CM068954.1:152020576-152031839 GCA_035128595.1 Eptatretus atami
AGACCTCTTCCTGTCAGAGTGTCCTCCAGTTTCCAAGTGCCTTTTGATGGTGTAGGAAACTGTACTCACTGACACCTTGGCTTCTTTGCAATTTCTCTAAAGAAAGACCTACACTTTTAAGGGTTATAATGGTCTGTCTGTCTTCCTTTGTTAATTGTCTTTTTCTCACCATTTTAATAGCAATATTAGTACTTCCTGTAGTGCAATATTGTCCAAAAAATGCTTCAGATGGTGTAGCCAACACATTCTGTCCCAACCACTGCTTTTATACAGACAGAGGGTTTATAACTAATCAACAAAATTATGACACCTGTTGGAATTGTTTGCATCAACTTTCAAGGCTTAATTTACTTCCATTGCTGCAGAACAGCTGCAGTTGCTAACCCATTACTTGTTCCCTGAAAAGGCCTTTTTCAACAACTCTAAAATTTACATAATTTTTCAGTTTTTGGTAACCTAAACTTTTTTTTTTTTTAACCTCTTGCAGTTTGAGACTTAGCTTTGTACGATTTCAGGTTATTCACTGGACTTGAACTGCTTAAACTTCAGTAAAAACTGGAAAAATGGGGGTGTTCTAAAACTTTTGACCGGTAGTATGTATATGTATGTATATATATATATATAATATAATAATATATATATATATATATATAATATGTGTGTACAATTGTTGCGTATTTGGAAGCTTACTGCACACAAACATCCAGGTCCTATAGATCAACTATATCGGTGAGTATTGTGTTTCGAGTTAGGGTCCGTCCTATGTTAATGAGTGATTACCATTGTACGTGCGCTGTGAGTTATTTGATAGTTAGGATTTAAATTACCAACAACGACACCTGCCCTCGCTTCCTTATCCGCCGGCACCATTGCATGCGTGCGTGTCAGCACGTACGTGGGCGGAGTCCACTGTGCTAGCGGGGTTTCTCTGGACGTTGGGGCTGGCTTTGCCCAAATATGGGCACAAGCGTTGCACACTCTGGCTTCGCCCCAAATATGGGCACAAGCGTTGCCGCTCTGGCTTCACCCCAAATATGGGCACAAGCGTTGCGCTCTGCTTCGCCCCAAATATGGGGCACAAGGTTTCGTCCTGGTTTGGCTCCAAATAAGGGCATTAGAGCGTTCTCTCTGCCCAATGAGGGAGTGCGAGCGTGGGATAAGAGAAGCGCGCGTGGGCAAACGTGAGAGAGTTGAGAGTTGTCTTTCTGGTCTTCGGAGTGAGAGTGATTCTGGCTCTTCGGACGTCTGGTGCGTCTTCTGAAGCCAGTCGTCGCCTTCTTGGGGTCCCGCCAAACAGGAGCGTCTTATCTTGTGCCCTTGTGCCTGCGAGCCTGTCCCGCGAGGATCGCCTGCCTGGGTTTGGAGTGGCATTGTGTGGCGGGTTCGAGTCCTGCCACACCGGATCGTCGAAGACCGCACGAGGCGGAAAGGTCCAAGAATAGGCTCTGACCTCCACTCGCCTTTCCTCGAGCTGGAGGCCTCCAATAAAGACCTGACTGTCCGTTTATTTTGGATGTACGTGTGTGTGTGTGTGTGTGTGTGTGTGCTGTGTGTGTGCTTGTGCTGTGTTGTGGCGCCAGTCTATTAAGTACAACTGCATAAGTGCTGTACATAAATAGCTATTCCTTCTTATTCGGTTAACCCTGCCTTCTTTGCGTGCTCCCCTGCCCCATTATAAATAAATATCCCTTTTGTGAATGTTCCAGCTCCGTTTCTGTGTTTCTTTCATTGGCTTGTCACGGTGTGTATTGAGAAATAGCGAGGCCGTAAAATTGTTCATTTGGTCCGACGGGCCTTGGTAATCTCCGCTTGGCGTTACACACGGTTCCGGGCTCGGGAACGGCTCGTTCCGCTCGAGGTCCGTCGAGGTGTTGAATTCCCCTGTAGCTTTGTCCGCGTGGGTAATTAGGTATATTGAAGTTTTGGCAATTGACCCTACCCCACGCGGTCAAATTATTGGCGATTCATGGTCCAGTAAGGGACCCGTGCCTTTCAGACTTATCAAAAGGCACGACCTCAATTCCGGTGTGTTCGTGGAGCCAACTCAACTGCTCCCTCTAGCAGTCGTGCGTCGCCACCGACACCAGGCCCATAACAAATATATATATATATATATATATATATATATGTGATGATATATAATATATGAAAATATACATGTGTATATATATTTATGTGTTGTAGATAGAAATGTATGATATATATATATATATAATATGTAAAATAATGTATATATAATATAATTATATATTACAGTGGGGAGAACAAGTATTTGATACATGCCGATTTTGCAGTTTTCCCACTACAAAGCAACGTAGAGGTCTGTAATTTTTATCATAGGTACACTTCAACTGTGAAAGACGGAATCTAAAACAAAAATCCTGAAAATCACATTGTATGATTTATAAATAATTACATTTGCATTTTATTGCATGAAATAAGTATTTGATACATCAGAAAAACAGAACTAATATATTGGTACAGAACCTTTGTTTGCAATACAGAGATCAGACGTTTCCTATTAGTTTTAACCAGGTTTGCACAGACTGCAGCAGGGATTTTGGCCCACTCCTCCATACAGATCTTCTCCAGATCCTTCAAGGTTTGTGGCTGTCGCTGGCAACAGACTTTCAGCTCCCTCCAAGATTTTCTATTGCGTTCAGGTCTGGAGACTGGCTAGGCCACTCCAGGACCTGAGATGCTTCTTACGGAGCCACTCCTTAGTTGCCCGGCTGTGTGTTTTGGGTTGTTGTCATGCTGGAAGACCCAGCCACGCTCAATCTTCAATGCTTGTTGAAGGAAGGGAGGTTATTGGCCAAGATCTCGCGATACATGGCCCCATCCATCCTCTCCTCAGTACGGTGCCAGTCCTCCTGTCCCCTTCGCAGAAAAGCATCCCCAAAGAATGATGTTTCCACCTCCATGCTCACAGTTGGGATGGTGTTCTTGGGGTTGTACTCATCCTTCTTCTTCCTCCAAACACGGGAGTGGAGTTTAAACAAAAAGCTCTATTTGGTCTCATCAGACCACATGACCTTCTCCCATCCTCCTCTGGATCATCCAGATGGTCATTGGGCAAACTTCAACGGGCCTGGACATGCGCTGGCTTGAAGCAGAGGGACCTTGCGGCGCTGCAGGATTTTAATCCATGACGGCGTAGTGTGTTACTTATGGGTTTCTTTGAAACTGTCGTCCCAGCTTCTCTTCAGGTCATTGACCAGGTCCTGCTGTGTAGTTCTGGGCTGATCCTCACCTTTCTCATGATCATGAGGCTCCACGGTGAGAATCTTGCATGAGCCCAGACCAGGGAGATGGACTGTTATCTATAACTTCTTCCATTTCTAATAATTGCAGCAACATTGTTGCTTCTCACCAACTGCTTGCCTATTGTCCTGGTAGCCCATCCAGCATTGTGCCGAGTCTACAATTTTGTCCCTGATGTCCTTAGACAGCTCTCTGCGTGTTGCCCATTGTGGAGAGGTTGGAGTCTGATTGATTGAGATGTTGACAGCTGTCTTTTATGCAGATAACGAGTTCAAACAGGTGCAGTGAATACAGGTAATGAGTGGAAGAATGGAGGGCTTCTTAAGAACAAACTAACAGTCTGTGAGAGCCGGAATCTTACTGGTTGGTAGGTGATCAAATACTTATTTCATGCAATAAAATAGCAAATTAATTATTTATAATCATACAATGTCATTTTCAGGATTTTTGTTTTAGATTCCGTCTTTCACAGTTGAAGTGTACCTATGTAAAATTCAGACCTCTACGTGCTTTGTAAGTGGGAAAACCTGCAAAATCAGCAGTGATACAAATACTTTTTCTCCACCACTGTATTATTATTATATATATATATATATGTATATATAATTATATATATATTATATATATATACATGTGTGTGTATATTATATATTGTGCGAAATCTGGGAAATCATCGAACAACTCAACATACAGGTCCTATAGAACAGTTATATCGGTTAAGTACGGTTTTTAGTAGGGGCCCCGTCCCTCGCTTAATGGAGTGAAAAAATGTCACATGCGCTGTGAGTTATTTTGATAGGATTTTTACATCACTCACAACTACAGCTACTACATCCTTACAACTGCAACGACAACCCTCTGGCCCCGGCATTCTCCGCGCCGCTCGCTGGTATACGGGTGTCGTTCGGAATTCGTTCGGGGATGTTAATTCCATACCCCAAATTGGTCTATCGAACTACGCGCTCGCTGGGATGTGGTGTGTTCGGGAATTCGTTCGGGATAGAATTCATTCCTCAAATTATGGATCATGAAACCGGTTCGCTTGGCTGGCCACGCCACAATAACTGGGAGATGCGTCGTGTCCCACCGATGAGGAGCGGCCACGGATGACGGACCGCGCCCCGAGAGTGACAAAAGGGACGGAGGAGGGAATGAATCGGGGTGGATCTGGCTGGAGCGTCGGAGAGGAAAGAATTCGCACCCGTTCTAAAACGCATCTCTCAAGGCTGGCAAAGGCATACTCGTCGCGGCGTGCTCTGGTTCCCGGCTCATCTTGTCGCTGGCGTGCTCTGGTTCCCCGGACTCTGCTCGTATTCGCGTGCGCCTGGTTCACTCCATCGTCTCGCTTGGACAGCCTGGTTCCTCATGCGCTCATCGCTGGCGCCTGGTTCCTCCATCGTCTCTCGCTGCACCCGTTCTTCGGATGCATCGCGACCGCTGGTCTGGTCGCTCGGATCGTCGAAGACCATACGGAGTGGACAGGTCCATGTCCTTCTGGTATCGTGATGGTGTGCTGTGTGTGTGATGTGTAGTCTGTCGGTGGTGGCCCGTCTTAAGTAGGAAATTGTTTAAGTGCTCTGCGTTTGTAAATTTTGCATTTTTCCTTCTAATTAGTTTCGTTTAAAACTCCTTTGTGGCCCTTACGTGGCCTTGCCTCGTTTCCCTCGATATTCACTTGTGAAAATAATATGACGCCCGTTTGTTAATATGGATCAGCTTGTTTCCGTGTTTCTATCCATCTGGCTTAGCATGGCGCGTGTTGAGTGAATCTACCAAAGGTCATGTCTCGCGCGCTGTAAATCTTACATTATGGACCGACGGGACTTCGGCAACCATCCGCTCGGGTTGCGCACGGGTTCCGGCACAGCCTAACCTGGCTCGACTTCGTCACGAGTACCCGTGAGACAGGTGTGAACTACTTGGCTAGCTCGCCACGTGGACTCGCTAAGGTAATTTTGAAGAATGGCAAATAACCCTGCTACCACGTGGTGGAAATTATGTGACGATTCACGTCCGAGTAAGCGGACCGTACCCTCGAGTTTTAACCGAACGTACGATCTCGATCCGGTATTCAGTGGAGTTGACCCTATCGCCTTCCACCTAGTGGTCGTGCTCGCAGCGATACCTGTGCTCCGTCAATTAATATACATATATATATATAATATTCAATGAGATGAAGCACATTAGATTTAGTAAGATACCAATTTTATCTTGCCTTGTATATTCATCTACATCATATGGAGATCAAAAGGCGCAAAAGAGATTTTACTGACACGTCAATTGATTCCAGTGCAAAGTCACACCCTGCTTCTTATACTTTAAAAACAGGGGAGTATAAACGAAATGAGAATTACATTGAATATAATAGTTTTATTTCTTCCACACCGCCAACACAAGTTAACATGGTCCACGCAGTCAGTTACGGCCTGTTTGCAACATTACAGATGCTCGGGGACCATGGCTTACGCCTGGTAAAGTGCTAATAGACGTCACATGGCACTGATGATGAATTAGACCTGAGCAAACCATTGTCATGGTTTCGACTGGACGCACTCCCTGCTCATTAAACTACAATTCAATCACTACAATCACCAAAGGGTACCAGAACAATCAGAATCCATCCGAGACCAGTGTATTTAATAAAACAAAATCACAGAAATCCCACCGGGGAGTAGGAATACAATAATTATGCAAAAGAATGGAAACAGATAACAAATAATAATGAATCCGTACTATAATCACAGACGCGGTGTTTCGTTTGTGTTTGTTTGCTTGTTGAATGCTCCTGCTTCAGTTCTGGATTGAATTACATCCAGACTGCTACAGAGGATCTATCCTGACACACATATATATACCAGATAAATGTTTTATCTTTGTCATGGTTTAGCATAGCGGGGATGGAGGGAGGAATGAGGTCGGATAATACAATAATAATAACTGTAGAATGCTCTGGTCATCGTTGTAAGCACCGCCCTGCCAAGGTGGGGAGGTATTACAAGTCTTCGTCCATACACTACAGTTATTCTATCCCACGTTTTCCAGTTGAGCAAGCGACGTGTTTCGGCATTATAAGGCAGTAGGTATGTTTTTGCCTTCCATGCACGTAACCCAGGATTATATACTTTTTAAACCCTGAGTACAGAAGATGTAACAGATATGCCTGTATAAGCCGACCAAATAAGATATTCATGAAAAACAACGTAGTTGCCTGCTTGGAACATGATCGCCTGTCAAATAGGGCAGCTACTCCTAGATCCACCCCACAATTACAACTTAAAAAGAAAATAACAATATAGTATATATATCAATGTGTGGTGTCTTCTCTCCCTTGTTTCCATAGTATTTTTGTTCAACCTTTACAGGATACGGTGGAGAGGTGATTATTCTGCGAAAGTCACTTGAACTCCTCTCCATGGATCTGCAGAGGGCTGTGGCAAGGGCCTTTCTTAGGCTAGAAGCTTGCTGCATGCAGGCCTTATTGCAGCTCAGGACTAGAGCTCTAGCGCAGCATGACGACTACCAGCAACCCTGAATGAGTGGTTCTTGGACACATGTGTATGGATTAATGAACATGGAGCAGTGATAATGTTAGTATCCTAGAGAATAATATTAACAACACAGTCACATGAGCCCTTAGAACCTCTCGATATGAATAGTAGTGTGACCACACACACCCAATAATATTACGATGATATGCCTACATTATGAGCACCCAATATCTACATACATACTGAAACAGCTTAAAAATGTGAAGTAGAACCATAGCAATAACTCGAGTATAAAGTAGATTTGATATAATTACAGCATCAATATATAAACATCATTTTGTTAGCTCAGCACATTAAGTGTCAGCTCATCTCCTGCATGATGTATATATATACTACTGCACGACAGTCACAACAATAAATTGTGAATAGAAATAAATCAGATGTATTGTTGCAGTGTTAATATATTATTAATTTAATTTTGATATGTTAGTGGTTATCTTTCTGAACACAACAATAACCAAATGACATTAGCTGCTCACTCTCAAGTGTTAAATTGTTTTTTTTGACAGTCCTCAATTGGAAGCTGCGTGACCGGCTGTTCCAAGTGCACAAGGTGAAGCAGTAGCTGGGCAGCCTACCCCACCTTTCCCTTTCCACACTGTGAATTGTCAGAGAAGAAAAAACATACCAGGGCTGGTTCCACACACCCTGCACAGCAGGAAAAGCCAAACTTTTACAAAGTACCAAAGGCTTTCTTATCTCTCCTGTGTTTTGGTTTTCCCTTCACCGAGCACAGTGACCCCAACCTTCAGTATAGCTTGATTCTTTTATTATTATTACTTTTATTTCTACCATATTTTGTCTTATTGGCAGACACCTGCAGCTCCACCCGTATTCAGACCCCAATACTTTAACTCCAGTGTTCCTTCACCCCTTTTTGTTCCACAAGTTACGAGAAACGTAGGCCCAACCCCACTACCAGCAACCATCCTTGCCGAGTGCATCCTCATCGTGAGCTGATGTAATACCGGGACAGGAATGTTGGTTTTCATTCATGTTTTCCCCACCTGAGAAGATACTTGTGTATAATTTTCCTCTTACTTTTTCCCAGTTCAACCATAGCCAACCATTACCTCCTGCGAACTTCTTCATCCCACAGCCACCCCAGACTGCTCATCACCATCAATCCCACCAGTTTTCAATCCGGGCTCGTAACATTGTACTCACGGGAGCCACTCTGCTATTCCCCATCATTCACGATGCCGGGGATAATTTTTTTTTTCTCTCTGCCACACGCTCTCTTGTGTTTGTTTTCGATGAAGTTAAATAAATAGACAACGTGCACAGTGTACCTTGCATTAATAATGCAAGGTATCTTTTGATATCATTGATATAATGCAAGGAATGCGAATAATATCCTTTACATATTTTAAGGTTCATCTTGTGTCCTGTTACGTTGCTTTATTCTGTTTCCATTTATGAAGTGTCTTCCACACACACACACCCCTCCACCCCCACCCCTCTCTTCTCCCCCACTACTTACAAGCTTGAACTATTCCAGACTCCTGCTGCCTTTGCCCTTGGCACTGTGTATAAGGGTTTAATTTACATATTAAGTATTACAAAATGACCAACCTAAACCTGCTCACCCCCCAACCCCTGCCCTTTTAATTCCACTCACTGCATAACGAATATTTTAAATGGACCCTTGTGAAACTCATGTTTATGCCTCCGTGGGTTATGTTGAAAATCTCTGTGTCATCTCAACAATGATTTTCAAGCATTTTTTACGGACTTGTGAAAGGCACCTGTGACTGGCTTCCTCAAAAGAGTAACACAACTAACCTGTAACTCATACACCACAATGCCACGTGAACAAACTGTAACAAACGTCTTTCTCTCTTCTTCCAGCATTCAGCCAGCCTCGCCAAACATTTCTTCAGAGCGCACGATGCTTATCCTCATTTGCTCCTCCCTCCATCATTCCTTCTTCAGCTCCCTCTGGTTTTATCCAGACCTTAACCTTCAAAGTGCTCATCCATCTTCCCTTACCCCACAAACAACCTCTCCGCCCCACTTCTCTATCCGCGACCCCACAGTTTTTCACACCAGGGCGCTTTCCAGTACCATGTTGCCCCCCTCCAAACAGTAACCTGAATAACTCTGACCATATTGAATTTATCGACATATAGTATATTGCAACCTAAACACTTGTCCATATTTGTCAGATCAAGGCCAGAACAGATCTGTGACTTGCTACAGTATCATGTAAAACCTGCGACTAACCTTGTATCCATGTTTGGGTGTCAGCTTAACTAAACCACTCCCCCACTAGAGTTTCCCTGGTGAGCAGAGGGTGTCTTGGGTCATGAACACACCCATCAGGACTTAAAAACCAAAAACCTGTCAAAAGCGGGGAAAGTAGTTCCTTGTGAGCCAACGGCATCCCTAATCTAGTGCCCAACTGTAGTACTGCGACGACGTCCCTCCCTGCAGTATGGGTGACTTAATTATTAGGAGTCGTTGGTGGCCAGGATTTCACTCCGGCACACCGTTAAAACACTTCATTCCACAAACATTCTCGAAGCCATAAAAATAAATCTGAAAAACCCACTCCATGCGGAGGTACCTCCTGCTGGCAGCTTCCCTTGCAGGGCAGCTCACTGGAGATATGGACGGGCAAAGACCCTTCGGTTCCCCCAATATTGCATGATAGGAGGGGAAACCATGGGTAACATCCCGGTCAGATGCGGCGGAGATAGAGAGAGAAAATGTGTCTGAGTAAAGATGGTGCTGAGGTGTCGTTCACCATACGGCCGGTCTTCTTGGGTTAACCTGAGGTGGTCCCTTCGGGTGGTGCCCTGAATGTCCTATCCCAAAAGACGAGGGATTAGATTTTCCTCCTTGATCTCTGTTTATCATGCTGAGCCTCAAGCCGTATTGGACATCAGGATTGCAAGCACTCTCTGAGGTTCGGAGACCGTATTGTGGCGAAAATCAAGGGCGGGTGGTTACACCCGACTATTGTCTGGACGCTCTGATGATTAGCATACCCTAAGGCAGTTGCTGGATAGCTGTGTCCAATAAGCTGACTCCCAATGATAATTGAGGGGTAACACCGGTCAACGAGCTTATTATGACACTGAGGATTCATCACTCCTTGGTGTCATTCCCTGTCTACTGTTTATGCTCCGACTAAGGCCGAGTGATCTCACCGTGAAGGACGCATTCTATGCCCAACGCTCGAGTGTGACGTTGATCAGTGCCCCAGGCGAGATACACTTCACAGCCTTTGGGGCGATTTAAAGTGCATGACTGGAACTGCATTGGGTATGCGTTATGGGTGTGTGTTGGTCCCCATGGTCCAGAACTATGAACCAGAATAGCACTAAGTTCCATTGACTTATGCAAGATCAAGTGGACTATAGGGTGAGCCGGTTCATGGACTTAAGCGCCCACAAGCTTCATCGCTGGACTAGCGAACTATTCCAAACACTCGGCAATGTAGCGCAAAGGAGATTTGACCATGTTGCTCGTTGATGGTCGCTGGAGGATGATCAGAACTGCCAGGGCTACCAGAGTGCACTCAAGTATTCCTCCAATAATGACCACCGGCTTGTTGTGGGCAACTCTTAAGTTGCCACCTTAATCCAGAGAGAATGGTGCCATCTCAGCGAGGCTGGGATGTCTGGCAAAGCTCAATTGATGAAGAGGGTAGCTTGAGGCAAGTTTGCGACAAGCTTAGTGGAGATTTGGGGGGTCTGGGGTTGTTTGGGAAGATCCTGCAGAGTTGTGGGATGCCTTCAATGGACCGCCGTCCTTGAGTTTCCGATGAATGTCTTGGAACTCACCGTTAGGGCAAAGAAGAATTTTGTTCTTCTGAGGACACTGCGATACCATTGACCAAGGAGTGGCAGGGCCAGGGCTAAATGGCAGAGTGAGCTGTTCAGGGAGCTGAGGCGGTAAAACTGTACATGCGCTAAGGCGTGACAAGGAGGCCTATGTTGCGAGCGAATCTGTGAGGGGAGTATGGAAGCATCATCTGTGGTCAAGTGATTCTCGTTCTGCTTTACAGGGAATTGCGCATTACGTTTCATCCAAGCCCATCCCTCGTTTTTTACTGCAGTAAGAAGCAGCAGGTGTAGGCTCTTGACAAAAGGAGTCCGAAGTGAAGGGCACCGCCTCAGCCGCGTTACTTTGAGCGTTGCTACCAGCTGATCCACCAGCTGTCGAGTTGGAGTCAGGGGTGTTTACAATCACAAGACCTACACTTTTAAGGGTTATAATGGTCTGTCTGTCTTCCTTTGTTAATTGTCTTTTTCTCACCATTTTAATAGCAATATAGTACTTCCTGTAGTGCAATATTGTCCAAAAAATGCTTCAGATGGTGTAGCAACACATTCTGTCCCAACACTGCTTTTATACAGACAGAGGGTTTATAACTAATCAACAAAAGTTATGACACCTGTTGGAATTGTTTGCATCAACTTTCAAGGCTTAATTTACTTCCA
>CM068954.1:152090248-152106281 GCA_035128595.1 Eptatretus atami
GAAGCCGCGTTGCTTCAAAAATCTTCAACAACTGCCCCTGACCTACGACTTATCTTCCAATGCGTGGATGGCAAGTAGAATCTGGGAGCACTGGCTTCGCGTATTGGATCTCAAGTTCCATCGTCAAAAACGAAAGGTGCTTATGCTTGTTGACAATTGTTCGGCACACACTCAAGTCGATGGACTGAAGAGCATCACCGTCAAGTTCCACGCAACACAAATGGTGGGCTCCAACCATGTGCATGATAATAGGACGCTGACTTGCTATTTCGACACTAGCTTCGCCAGAACATCATTGATATATCGATGATAGCAGGAGACTTTGTACGCCACAAGTGTAAAGGTAACGCGTTGGACCGATGAATATGCCGTGTCTGCGTGGGAAAGTTAGGCAGAAACGATTTCGGAAGCTGTGGCGAAGGGAGGATTTGTGGAGAAAGACCAATGCCAGAAATGGAGCCACTGACCTGCCACACCGGGCTCACAGCCGAAGTGTTTGATCAATGGATCACATCGCGACGACATTGAGAACAGGGAAATACGGAAGAGGAAATGACGACAGTAGTCGGTCAGATTCTCGAAGCACAAGCCATAGCTTGAAGAAGTGAAGAAAAGCGACGACGAAACCCGAGCCGATGCAACAGCGCAGAGAGCGGACTGCCTCGCATAGGACAGGGGACTGCAGATTCAGGTTTTGGGCCCATCCCGATTTCGCCACGTGACGGATTCAATAAAGGGAAATTTGCGCAACACTTCTCAAGAAGCGTCCTTGGAGAGATTCTTTTGGAACAATCCCCTTGTCACGCGTTTGATAATCAGCTTTTTGTAGCATAAGCAGTGTTTTCACGACATTCGCTTTTGTCATCTAATCGTAGGTGGGCTGAAATAGGTTTTCGGCTTAATAAATCCAGCACGGTTAATAAAGTCCAAATCGGCGTGGTCCCTGGTGGATTATAAAGCGGCGTCGTATGTGTTTGTCCAACAGGTGGGGTGAAAATGAGGGATTGGGGGAAGGGCCAGTCTCCCTCCTGAAGTGGTGGTGTGAGGAAACACTAAATTAACGGCATGTGTTTCATGAATATTTGGTTTCTGCATATGGTATCGGTTTTTGCAAATTTAATAAATTACTGATTTGAGGGAAACCCACAATTTCAGCCTCTCTTGTGGCAAATCCAGAATGGGGACACCTATAGACTTACTGTTCTGATGTACTGTAACGGAATTTCATCCAAAATCAGTCAGTAGTTGTGAGGAGTGGTTTTAGTCAAATGTTAAAGACACGGACCAATCTAGGAGTTTATTTCGAAGAGATTAAAAAAAAAAAAAGAGGCAACTGCATGTCACAGGGGCAACTCACCTGTGCTCGTTCATTTCTGCTGGTTCATCTGAGGGTTGATACATCTGAAGGTATGACAAACATAATTACAAGTAAAGATGTAGTGCAACAAAGGGAAAGATAATGAAGAGGACATCCAAATGGTGTTAAAGGCACAACAGCAAAAAATCACGAAATGTAGACGGAGACCTCCCGTTTCTCGTACCCAGGCCAGATATTTTTATATTGTGAAGGGCATTCTGTGACTCTATTGGGCTTGCGAGTGTAGAAGGTGAAAAGCAGTAACCGTAGTGGGTGGTGAAAGAAGATTGTAGCACAAGTCACTTCAAACAACACAATGATGAGACGGTAATAAGGATGCCACGCTATTAAAAGAGCAAGAATAAATGAATACTGTGTTGTTTGTGGTGGAGGAGGCAGGAGTTTAAGGCCTGAAGCCATTTGTTTTGGGTTAGTTTTCGACTACTTTGAACTCAAAATAGGTACATGCATTGAGGATAAGAATGTCTGTGTCACGCAAGGGGAGGCGTTATCTACATTAGATGGTAATATGGTAAGATGTCTCACCTCAATGAATTAGAAGAACAGAAGAGGAAAAATTCTTTATATTTCTAATATGGTCTTATAGAATGCTATGTCCTCGAGCATCTGTATGATGAACTATGATGGTTTATAGCCACTCGCAATAGGGGATAGGGCGGATGGCATGGAGAGAGCCTATTAGCTGAATGCAGCGTGCTGCTTGAATGGTACAGGGTGGATGAAGCCTCAGAAATAGGGTGATGTCTGGATT
Organism: Eptatretus atami; assembly: GCA_035128595.1. NCBI lineage: Eukaryota > Metazoa > Chordata > Myxini > Myxiniformes > Myxinidae > Eptatretus > Eptatretus atami. The sequence continues at coordinate 152,092,378 of CM068954.1, forward strand.
TCAGAAAATGAGAGAGGTAGATCTTAGACTCCAACAGGATGTGACATGCTCAGGACTTCACAAGAAGCTCAGGCTAGACGCACAAAAACCACTTTTGACAGAGGATGCAGGTACACGCGTGTTGTGGCACGGCTACAGCCACTTGCGCTGCTTACCTGCTGCCGCCACTCTGTGCTGCGTCTTAGGCACCGTAGCATAAATGCGCCGTCATAATAGTTCTATTGTACTCATTTGAATGTGTGTGAGGGAGCCATGGGGAGGGATGGGGTAGTGGCTCTGAAAGAGTATTTCACTTTTGTCTTTCTGTTGGCATTTCATTGTGTCCCCTTGTTTAATAGAATTATTGATTTTTGAGAGTTTCTGTACCTTCTTGTCCTATTTTGGCAGCACGATATTTGAAGATTTTTCGATTACCTTAAGTAAACAACAATAGAGTCATCCTGAATTTGATAAATGCTCGTGGATAACGGAATACGTAAATATTTAACGCACTGGATAGATTCATGCTATTAATAATCCTTTGGTTCATCCAGTGTTAGACTACAGCAAGTGACGGTAACCGTTGCAATTGGTTGTAGAGGTAGTTGCCATGCACAACTATTCCCTATCAATTAGGAAAAGGAAAACAAACAAAGTCATCCTTGATTTTCGGATACTGCATTCACAAGGGATATTATGCCTGCATGAAGGCTCCTATTCTCAATCACCAACGACTATTACAATTTAAAAAAAATATTTTAACTGGTCACCCAGATAGCTCAGATGCAGAGCTACTGGAAGGGTTTACCAAAGGACTTGGTTGATTCCATCTGGGTGCTATTTTTCCAATATATATTTGTTTTGCTGTTCAATATAATGTTTAATATGCCCCCTGTGGTAAATAATAGCGAATGGAATTGTCGCCCACTTGGGGGGGGGGGAGACCCCTCATGGAGGCCTACTGCTCCTATGGTTTGGTAGTGAGAGTCATGGAAGCAGCAGCGAACGTGAGTGGGCATTATATGGGAGAATCGGTGCTCAGCTAGTAGTCACAATTGTCAGATTGCAGCGCACTGGTATGTTCACCAGAGGACTCGGATTCGATCCCATCTGGTGCATTTTTTCCCATCCATTGGGACATATTATGTGAGAGCGTTGTGCTGCCTAAGCAGTCTCTTCGTTTATGAACGACATCTGGAAGGTCGCCACGCGACACGAATCCAGCAAGCTGGCATCATTTTGCGCTGCGGAGGATACAGGCAGAGTCCAACACTGGTATTAAATTCAACAGAGTGTCGATTTGAATTCAGGTCAAGATCCCAGCCAACACCTAATTTTTCCTCAATATGCATATATATTTGTTTGCATTCAATTTACCAATTGTCATTTGATGAGCAAAGACAAAAAATAGTTGTGAGGAACTGACAGTTAATTCGCCAACAACAGGGTGAAAATGAGGGATGGGGAAGGGCATGGCCCCTTCTGAAGTGTATGTCTGAGGAAGCAAAGTAAGATAACAGCATGGTCTTATGTTTCATGAAGAGATTGGTCTGCATCAGCCTGGTTTCTTGAAAAGATTTAAAAATAAATTATGAATTTGGCAAAACATTTTTCAGCCTCTTTAGGGGAAAGATCAGATGGGGAGCAGACATGAGACTGATATGTTTTGATGTAACGAACCAAAATTTGGTCCATTTCAGTCATGTAGTTTAGAGGAAAATGTGTTTTGTATGGGGGATTAGGAGGAAGGCCATGGCCCTTTCAGGGGAGCACACACTTTCATGTTAGGGATGGTCCGATATGGATGCCAGTTTGGTCTGAATCTGTCTGGCAGCTTTTGAGAAATATTTGAATAAAATAGCAATTTTGGAGGAACCACTGTTAGTTCCTTTATAGGCGCACATCCAGATGGGGAGCACACCATGAGGCCTAACTGTCTGGTGTATCGTACCAAATTTGGTCATATAGGTCGGGTAGTTTGAGAGATGTTACAGCCAAATGTTACAGACGTACGTACGGCAGATGGCGGACACCGGACTTCATGAGGTTATTTTGGAGAAAATAACCTAAAATTGGTAGGGCATATTTTTTTTCAGCTCTAGTCACATGAACTGGGGGTTTTCCCAATATATTTTCTGACAGCCATAAAGGTGAAAAGAGCGCATTTCCTCTCAATGCTATTTCAGAACGTGCCCAATTATTTCTAGTACTACCAAGACACGCAACAGGGTTAAACGTAACGCTCCGTGCTGTTGCAAAAACATCATTTGCCAAGAAAATATGTACAAGTGCATTCCATTGGTTTAAATATGCGAGCAATCTTTTTTTTTTGGGCAATCTGATGGTGCCTCTGCTGCTTGCTGTACAAAAGAGCTGCATGCGACTCCTTTCTGTGATAACATTGGAAAAACTGCCACACTTGCTCAACCGTTTCAGATTTATTCGTTTCAGAGCTCCACATTTGTGGTACACAAGCATGTAAGAACAATTTCCAGGATTTTCCAGGACGAAAAAGGATTTTTCCAAGATTTAAATACAACTGGCAATTTAAGACCATCGCTTCGCAACGGAATATCAATTTTGGCATAATCGTTTATTTAAAAAGTAAAACATGGTCTAAATGGGAAAACTATAATTTGGGTGTGTATAGATACGGCTACGCTACGCACTCAAGAGATCAGAGCGGGGAGCTGTTAGTCGATATTCAATCGAAACTTTAGATGCTGAATTCCAAATAATATACCACACTGAGATCAGATAAATTTAATTAAAATTATCATGTCGCTCCTCTCTCTATTCTTCTTTTTGAACCAAACTGTCTGGCTACGTATTATAGACGGCAGTGTCAGAAACAAACTATACTCATGTGTGTATGTGCAAACACCTTATATGTTGCGTATATGTATATGTATGCAGTGTGTATATGCGTGTAATTGCTATGCTGCACAGTACATGCATGCTGTGCTGGCAATTGGGTGCTCAGGGGTACCATTATTGCTTGATTAGTGTACCTTACAGGAGATTTATTTGAAAAACGGAAGCACACACGCAGAGAATGAGCTCCTTTTATATTAGTGCACGAAACAGTTTGGGATACGATGCGAAAACAGACAACCATAAGTAAATACAACTGAAATTAATACCTGCCTGGAGCAAGGAATTCTGTAATAAGGAAGTTAGCCTGGTATTGCAACAATATGTTGAGGGCATGCTTTGGTATTCTCGTGCTCTCGCATGACTCCCAAGTGCACTTCTCCAAGTTCGCATATCGTGCTTTCACAGACCTGCATCTGGATTATGAACGGAATTTTCACTAGCATTCAGTTGGTGAGTGCTTCAACACAAGAAAATAAAATAGAAGCTTTGACATTCTTCAAATTCGCTTTTCTTTTCTCTTAAAATTGGCAGTGCGTGAAAGTAGCTTATTCTACTTAATCAAAAGGAGTTTCTGAAGCACTTGCATAATTTGCAGACGAAGTAGGTCGTACAACTACTCATCTCGTTCTCATTCTCAAGTGGTGCAGCACGCTGATTCCTGGCAGCCCGACTTTTATTCGCTATCTTTTCGCCTGCTGAATGCCTTTGGTTCATGGGTGTGCAACGTGGCTTAGACATCCGTGATGGTGGAGCATTTTATCTGGTGCCGGTATCCTTTAACAAGACGAGCCTGGCCTTTATTGTGTGCTAACGGCCATATTTTGATTTAGATTTTATTTCCTTTGTATTAAGTGTGTTTTTTATATGTGGATGGTTGGTGTGCTTATTTATATGCTCATTTTCATGTCAGTTCATCTTTTGACCCGGGATTCTCCGTTTTTGTCGTCCGTGCTTATTATTATACGTTGTAATCGTAAAAACAAATTCGTGTGGTGACCTGCATTGCGATTTTGCAGCGCGAGAAATTAACAATTACAACAGGGCTGGCAGATTATTTCTATTGGACAATTTACTCAATTCTTCTTGAGCTACAAGAAAGGACTGAAAAGTTGTCTAGACCTACAGTTACGAAAATGCTTTTCATTACTCAGGAATTTAAAGGGTTTCAAGGATAGTGTGAACCCTGACTGATAATATTCCTAAACCTTCCCTTGCACACAGGTTTTCATCACACACTTTAAAATAATAATTAATAAATGCAGCCTCCAAAAATTGTGTTCAATCATACTCAACAGCTTTACCTCGGCTCTGTGGTGGCTTTTGGTCAGTCTTAACGAGGTGATTCAAGGACCTCCCAAAGGGAACAAACGTTCATTCAATTCTCTGTCAGTAAGAGGATTTGTCAACAAACAGATAATGAGTTTGTCTGGCTGACGATATCATATCATCATTTGAACTGTGTGGATGCAGAATTACTTTCCTTGCCAGAGGATTCAGGGAGTACTGTGGTAACAAGATAAATGAAAAAATTAAGTTGAACAAAAAAATATAATAATAAAATAGGGAAATGAGTCAAATATAAGGTGTGAAAGGCATATGGGAGGAATGCATAGGGGGGAAAGGAATATGGGAGGCTGCAGGCAGAGAAATGGATTGGATTATCAGCAATCACACGAGCAAGTTAGTGACTTGACAGAAGACAAATGGGACAGAGATGAGCGGGTAGGTGTTAAGTTAAGTGAGTTAAAGAGACATGAATGATGCTTACATCAAATCTTGCCGCAGCTCTCATCAAAGTAGGATCTTTCAGGACTACAGCATTTCTTAGCAGTGGAAGGGCAGGGATATGGAACAATCTAAAATATGGTAAACAAATGTTTCCCACCCGGAGACATTTTAGCATCAAGACATATAAATCTTTCAATAAATGCTGCATATGAAATAACCATATTATTGCTAAACTACAGAGAGTATTAATGCATTTAACAAATCAAATTTTTATCACAGCAAAACTAGTCAATATGATCTTGTACAATTACAATGATGCAAGGAATTATTTTCAGTGTGTAGGTGCTCATGACTGAGGTGGGCAGTAGAGGATAACCTCTCACACTGAGCGATTCATATTCAAATCTGGCCAAATCTCTACACATGATTGGGAAGGTGCGAAGTAGGCAATATACTTTTGAGCTGTCTAGCATGCTTTTATTCCCATACCAGATATAAACTGCCTACATACGGATATGTGTTTATAACATTGCTGTTTGTGAGCCATGCGGCAAATCAGCTGTCAAATCTGTGAAATGCATTAAGCTTTTGCCATATTGACGCCGAACATTTCTACCTCTGCCATGAGGTGAGGAGGTTATGCTTTCACCCCATCTGTCTGTATCTCGTGTGGGATATCTGAAAGTTGTGGATGGATTCGGATGAATGCTGGGCAGGTTTTGGGTGTGACAAGGATTGAATCGATTCGATTTTTGATTTGAGATCTAATTGGATCAATAATTTCTTTGAAGCGATCTTCACCATTGATGATAGTGATAAACAAATATTAACGATATTACAAGGTTATGGAGCATTAGCAAAATTGGTGGATTGGTTGATTAGGTGATGAGAACAAACCGATTAGAATTTTGGTTCAAGTCGAATCAGATTCGGCCATCATGGGATAAAACAACTAATAGCCTGGCAGAGGTATGCGCTCTCCTGAGTTGGCGTTTTTAGTTTTATAGGTAGTGTGTTTGTGGATAGAAATCATAAAACTTGCTGGTTGACTTGAAGAACATTCTCAAAGTGGGGATGGCCTCAATCTTAAAATTGCCTTACCTCCCACCCTTGGTGTTTCTACAGTTGACAATTTTCAAGCATTGGAAGAGTGAATTTTTGTAATGGGAAATATGCCTATCATTTTTTGGACTATTGTCAGCTCAACTTTGCCACAACAGAAATATTGTTTGCATTTAAATATAGTGAAGATTATACTGGAACTTCAAGTCAAAACAGCCAGTTGATGCTGTGTGTGGATGACGTTCAAACAAAACAAAATGAATAGAGGAAGGCAATTTTCTGGGACACAAAACCATAGCTGATGAGGAGGAAATCAACTGTTTTTTCACTCCGAGCATAATCAGTCTTCCAGAGGGAATAATCATATACATAATATATATATATATAAATAACTTGGTCAAAAGTTTTAGAACACCCATTTTTCGTTGTTACTGAATTTAAGAGTTTAATGTTCGTGCACTTCAAATTAAAGCATAGAAAATAACAATTGCGTAAAAATAATCATGGAATGTTTGTTAACATTTAATCCTAAATTTTTGACATCGAAGTAGCACCTTTTTGGAGATATAACAGCCAAAATAACGTGGATTCTTTCTACAATGGTCAATATTGTTCGGAAAGTTTTCCAACACTGTTGCAGAAGTTCGCACATGTGTTGCCCTTGTGGTTGCTTGGCTTTCCCTTCTGTCCAGTGTCATCAAAAGCTCGATGGGTTAGTCTGGAGACTGGCTGGCCTTCATGATTGAAGCTACGTCTTGTTCTTTTCTTCTAAGGTAGTTTCTGACGTAGCTCGGTTATTTTTGGGTCGTTTATCTTGCTGTAGGATGAACCCTGACAATAATGCGTAGACAGAGGGTATTGGCATGGCGTGCAAAATGTGTGGTAGCTTTTGGTTCGGGTGCAGTCACTCTGTGCAAGTCCGACTCTGGATCCAGCAAAAGAGCCAGCTCATCACGCTTCCTCCTCATGTTTGACAGTCGGTGTCACCCTGGATCATCCTTACGACTGAGGCGTAAAAAACACTGCGTGATGAACTAGATTTCAAATTTGATTAATCGGTCATAAGCCTCTTCAGTTATCAAGTAGTACACTGGCGGTGCTTATGGCACAGGCCAGCCTCTTTTCTTATTTGGCATCTTAACATGGCTTTCTTACTGCCACTTCAACCTGTAACTGCGGCTCGAAGTTCTTCTCTCAGTTTAACTGAGACTTCCTTTCGACAGTGTCACTGTGCCTTGAAACTGCCTGTATGTGAGCGCCTATCACGCAAGTTTTGACTTAAGAAATCTTTCTCTTTTGATTGTGTTGTGGCTTTGGGTCTGCTAGAGTCTTCCTGTAGAGTTTCCTCAGTTTTCCAGTGCTTTTTTGATGGTGTAGGACTGTACTCACCATACTTGGCTTCTTTGCAATTTCTCTAAAGGAAAGACCTACATTTTAGGGTATAGGTTGTTTGTCTTCCTTTGTAATTGTCTTTTATCTCAACATTAGACAGCAATATACTACTTCTGCAGTGCAATATTGTCCAAATAATGCTTCGAGGGTGGAGCAACAAGTCTGTTCAAACTGATTTTACAGACGAGGGTTTGTACTAATGCAACAAAATTGGGACACCTGTTAGGAATTGTTTGCATAAACTTTCAAGCTAATTTATTCATTGCTGAGAAAGCTGCAGTTGCTAACATTACTTTGTTTCTTGAGAGAGCTTTTTACAACTCTGAAATTTACATTATTTTTTCAGTTTTGGTACTAAACATTTTTTTTTACCTCTGGCAGGTTAACATGCTTGTACATTTCAGGTATTCACTGGACTTGACTCTTAAATTTTAGGAAAAATTGGAAATGAGTGTGTTCTTAAACTTTTGACAGGTCGTATATATATAAATTTTCTAATGAAATATTTTTCTTCTGAGACGAGTCACTCACTCTACAACCCCAAAAGGAAAGTCATGGATACTACACTGAAGAGATCTGCGGTTCTCATTGCATTGATGTTCAGTCAATATGTACACTCTATACTCTACTGTTTAGGAATAATATCACAATGCGTAACAGGTTGAGAGGATTTTATTTCCATCTCATTAACAACTTCAAGAAGTACAAAGTAGTTGATTGAGAGCAGACGCAAGAGGACAATAATAATAATAACTAGACGACCCTGAACCGTAGGTTCCCGTTGTGAACAGGGTTGATTAAAAAAATCCATTTCAAAAAAAAAAGATAGCTCCAGCGAACTATACGCTGAGGTTGTTTGGCATTGATAAAATCTCCGAAGAGTAACTTGACTGATCGGGAATTGATTTTTTAAATAGTTTTTTTCGTTGCCGATTGAAAGAAACTTGATACTGCCCAGCAGGAGAATGGTGAGGTGAGCAAGGTGGCCTCTATTTTTGTGCTATCCGGTACGTTTTGACTATTTCAGGAACGCATACATAAAGATGAGAGTTTTAGTATATATTATAGGATAACTAGAGGGGAGACTCGGTAGAGTGCAAACTCGCGCAATAATTGGGTAGGTCATAGTGAACCTGATATCTATTATCAATTTGAGTCAACAGTGCCTCATAGAGTTTAGTTTGCAACTTTCCTTTTACTTTTACTTTTAATTTTACATATCATTCATTCGTCATAAATAGATTCTTAAGCAGAATTGATTTTACGTGGTATATCCACCTGAAGTCGCAAATCAGCCGCAATTATAATTTTGGCATGTTTTTGTTGGAAATACTTATAATGTATAAATGCAAAAAAAAATCGAAATTTGTTGAAAAAAAGTTGGCAAAAATTTTTTTTTTCTCTAACATTTTTTTTTGGGTTGGGGGGGGGGTGGAATATTAAAACTGTAGAATCAAAAAAAAAAATTCAATATTTTTAAATGGCGCATAGCGGCTATTGGATTTTGGACTAGTCAAAATCTAATGGCAATGATCTTGGCAACTAACCCCCCCCAAGTTTCGTCGAAATCGCGTGCGAGGAGTTTTTTCGTAATACTGTTCACAACACAACAACAACACACAGAAGGGGTGAAAACTAGTAACCTCTATCTTCGATGGCGGAGGTTAATAATAACAACTAGAGGCACTCGGTAGAGCATACCTCCGCCGTAATGCTGATCCACAGAAATATCGGGCCAATATTTTTTGAGATATCGTGCTTATGTACGTTTTTTAGCCATGCTCAATGGTGGAAGAATCACTTAAAAATTCCAGTATCGGATCGGATTGGATCTTCACAAAATCGAATCAATTCGTCTTGCTACACACTCAACCTGTCCACCAAGTTATCGTCGAATCCATCACATTTTTGAATTGTGCAATACTGTTTCGCCCTGTGTCCAACTGTGAAAATCACTTGAAAGAAATTGTCGTCGGATCCGATCTAACAAATCGAATCATTTTCCTCGTACACACAAATGTCCCAAATTTTCATCCGATCCGTCCAAATTTTTCAGATATCGAGTACACAAACAGATGAAAGACGACAGAAAGGGGTGAAAAAAAAATAACACCTCACTTCGTCGGCAGTGAGCTTAATACTTAAGCGTGCACGTGAAGATAGGAAACAACAACAACAACAACAAATACTGGTATTTGGAATCGTGTGTTAGCTATCACTTTGCTTCGGTTGTTGTTAAACGTTGTGCGGTGTATAAACACAGATTGGGTTTTATTTTATTTGTGAATATTATTACACGTGCACATGAGGAATTGAAACAACAAAAACAAACAATACTGCCATTGTGATCGTGTGTTGGCTTGACCTTTGCTTCAGTTTTTGTTTTGTTTCTGGTTTTTTTTTGTTTCGGTTTTTGTCATGGGAATGATGCATGCGGGATAAAGGGATGTCAGAGACTGAATACCAACATAATATCAGACATGGTGTACATTTCCTCCATGATTTTAATAGATACTCGCATCATAAAAATAATTTATCGTGATTTAGTTATTTGATCGCTGATTCCGAACCAGGCCGAAGTCGGAAATTGCGTATGAGTTTGTGACAGTTGTAGGTAATGTCAGAGCGAATGTAGAAGAATTCTATGTTACTTCTAGTATTTTTTTTTTTTTTTAGATGAGATCCTGCTCTAGGCGGTGTAGTGTTTTGTGAGTAATGTTGAGTAAATTTATTTTTTCATAGAAAAAGACTTTATTTGATATATTAAGAAGCGATGTAAGACGAAGTCTACGTTCCGCTTCTGGGCTTGCTTTATTTTATCTATTCCAGATTATATTGTTTTCACGTTCGCAATGAGAAATGTAATTACGGCAAACGAAAGAACAAGTTTAAATAGTCATTTCATACGGCGATTATTTATACCGGAAAGAGAAAAAAATAATATTTTAATTTTTTTTATTATATATATATATTATGAAGACGATTGCGAAACGTCCAGATGAAATAACTTGATATACTTAAAAGGAGCAGCAGCGATGCTTCTGTTTGAAGTGCGTCTTGGATTGATTACATTTAATTATTTAATATATACTAGTGGTGACCATACGTGCAAAAAATTTTTAAAAAAAAAACTTTCAAACCGCGTGCCAGAAAACAACCACACGAGGCCGTTCTCTTCGCTCTCGGTGGCCGTAGTGCAAAAAAATTTGTGAAGTCATAGCCATGTCCTGTCATTGGTTTGGTAAATAATGGCATACTTGGGAACCACTTGTCCGATTAACTCAAACCTGAAAAGGACATCAAGGGCCACAATATATTTTGCAAGTTTCAATTAATGGACAGTGGTTGTCGAGAACAGGGTAACACACACCGCTGGAATTATCGGTATACAGTACTCCCGGCGTTTCTCGCGGGGGTTACGTTCCAAACCTCCCGCGCTAAAGTGAATCCGCGATGAATGGAGCTCCCAAAAATCGATTCGCTGGTCTGATCGGTTTGCAGTGATTGGGTTGAGGTGGCGGAGATCGCTGGTCTGGTCTGGTCGGTTTTGGCAGTGATTGGGTTTGAGTGCCGGAGATGACTAGTTGGTCTGGTCGGTTTGGCAGTGATTGGGTTTGAGGGTGCGGAGATGACTAGTCTGGTCTGGTCGGTTTTGATAGATGTGTGTTATGAGAGTGCTCGTCCCGGCGGCAAACCTTTTTCCTTCGCAGAAGCATATATGAGCAGCTTTCCTTAACCTTCTCTGGAGCGTCAGGACTTCTCTGGGCTTCGGTTCCTTGCCATGAAACTTCGAAGGTGGAGGGCGGTTTGGGCGCCATCGTGGGCTGGGAAAAACGTAGAAAATATTCTAAGTTACAGCGAAACTTGTCTCGTGCGGTGTGACTGGTCGGCACACCGTTATAATTTATTGGTTAAATAATTTAATATTTATACATTATTACGCGATGTACGGGGAACCGCAGAAAAAATAGTACGTTCCATGGGGGGGGAAAAAAAGGGGGGCGAAAGGGAGAAAAAAAAAAAAAAAAAGGGAGAAAAAGGGAACCGCGATGAACGGGGGCGCGATAGGTGAAGCGATGAAGCGGGGGTTGACTGTATATCTATACTTATTATATATTATATATATATATATACTATATATATATATATATTATTATATACAGACGATTTGGCGACACGATCATTAAATAACTTATAATAACTTCAAAGGAGCAGCAGCCGATGCTCTGTTGAAGTGCGTCTTGGGATATGATTATATTTAATAACTTTTAATATATACTTGTGCGTGACATACGTGAAATTTTTTTTTAAAACTTTCAACCGCGTGCCAGAAACACCACAGGCCCGTTCTTCGCTCGTCGTGGCGTAACGTGCAAAAAAATTGTGACGTAAGCCTGTCTTGTCATTGGTTTTGGTAAATAAATGCCATAACTTGGAACTATTGCCCGATTAATATAAACCTTGAAAGGCACATCCACAGGGCCCCCAGAATTATTACTGGCAAGTTTCAATTATATGGCAGTGGTTGTCGAGAAACAGCGTCACAACACACAAGCTGGAATTAAGGTTAGTAGTGCCGTAAAAAAATAAAAAATAAAAAATAAAATTTAATAATATAAATAAATAAACCACACAGGCGTTTCTTCGCTTAAGTGCCGTACGTGCGTGACCGACGTTCGATATTATTGCAGTTAGATTATTCGCATTTCGTTTTAAATACCAATTATTCAATAGAGCCAAGTTTTTAACCTTTTGCATGCGTGGCAAGGAAAACAAAAAGAGAGAGAAGAGAGCTGAAAAAAAATTTACTTCTGGGTTTACGGAGCATACCAGCACTCTGATGTTACCGAAATTTATACACCGTTAATAGAAACGATACTAACTTGGCATTGGTGTTTAATCTATCAATGCGCATAATAATGAGAATTATTAGAATAACAGAAAAAAACGTGCAAAAAAAAATTTTATTTCCTGGTTGGAAGGCAATACCAGCACTCTGATCTTACCGAATTTATACACGTCTAATATGAAATGATCATAACTTGGGGGGGCATTGTGTTTATCTATAATGCGCAAAGCAATCGAGAAATATTAGAATACACGAAGTCATCACTTCGGAAGCCCGTACATTGTAAAGCGTTGGGGACGCGGCTGTGTTCCTTCCATGGCCACGCCACGAAACGTGTCTTGCATTGGTTTGGGTAATAAATGGCATAACTTCAGGAAGCATTGTCGATTTATAACTGAAAGGCATCTGGTCCAGCAATATACTGGCAGTTTCCAATTAGATCGACCAGGGGTTGTCGAGAAACATCGTAACACACACCAACACCACACCATCACCTTGCTGGAATTATATATAAATACAGAACGATTGGGAAACGATTAGATTAAATACTTGATTACACCTTGAAAAGAGCAGCAGCCGATGCTCGTTTGAGTGCGTCTGCGGAATATGATTACATTTAACGAACAAGAGTTTGTTATATCATTAACCAGATAAACGTCCACGTGAAACAAAGAATAAAACGACAACAAAGATGACAATATGAGTCGAACTTCACCACGTTGTTCGGATCTTGTCATATTTTTAGGATATTTTATAATTTTCTCGTTGTTCGTTCTATTTATAAAAAAAACATGTCAGTTAATAAACGTGCTTGGACACACCAACGAGGAACGGGCTAATTAGTGGATGGCTGTAAACGTGGTTAAAAAACAAAAAGAAACATTTCACAACGTCTAAAACAATTATAATCAGCATTATGATATAATCGGCCGATAAGTATTAAATTGTGAAGCAGTATCGCCTCAGCCAAATCTATTGACGAGCTGCTCGACTAGTGCGAGGCCGTATAAACATGTCGTACAAGGGCCGCACTGTGCGAAAAACGTCGACAAATAAAAACACGACAAGAGCTCGAGGACCGAATCGTCAACAACTACGGACATACAACCGATCCATGCCCTTGTGAGATTATCTCAACTTCACTCCAGTGAATACGCAAGTCAACGCTTCGCAAGCTCTAGGCCAATTACTCATTTCCGCTTTCTCCCTGAGTCGAAGTACGTTTTTTTTTTTTTTCCATCTTATTTATTTTATATTTTTTCTCTTCAGAATACTTAATTCATATTAAACATTAAGTTTCACGCAGAGATGAAAAAAAAGTTAAAGAGGGAAAGTTACGACGTTTCATCATATACACTCAGTTTTCGAATTGCACGCCAAACGGTTGAGTGAAGTGTGGCATTGGATCAGAGTCGGAAAGAAGAGGTCACGATTCGCGATGTTTGACGGTTCGTTTAGGAGGTTTTAAATGAAAATGAGATGTTTGTATATCTCGCAGATGGCTGACTAGAGGTGAACTCGTCGATCTGAGCTCTCTGCAGGGTTCGAATCCGACAGCTATAAACTGTCATCCTGGTTGCTCTGTGCCATCCTCAGACGGTGCTGAACTGGTTCGTTCTTCTGCCCTTGTTGGTGGAGTTAAATATCCCACGATGTGCTTCGTGAAGAAGTAAGGCGAACTATCACCGACAATGAACAATTTAAACAGCTCAAATGAGCTAAGATCCTGTCCTCTTAAGATGAGTATAAAATGAATATGACGTCATTGTTGTGTATCAGGTTGCGATAAATTATCTGTAGCTTATGCCGGTTGATTCGCAAACAAAATTCAACAGCTTGCCTAGTTTTTCGGAGATAATGAAGTAAGCGATTTCATTAGCGGCATATTATGGAGTCAACTTTTTTTTCTCGGAAGAATTTCCGAAATCGAGATGGTTATGGCTGCAGTGGGCCTCGCATATATGGAAGTTTCACGAAGATCCGAATGAAAACTCTGGGTTGTGAAACAAAAATGTCA
>CM068954.1:152106928-152120083 GCA_035128595.1 Eptatretus atami
CGTTTGATAAGTCAATGTTTTTGTAGCATAAAGCAGTGTTTAACGACATTCGCTTTTTGTCTTATCTATCAGTAGGTGGCTGAAAATAGGTTCTCCGCTGAATAAATCCAGCCGGTTAATAAATCCAAACGGCGTGGTCCCATGGTGGGTTTATAAAGCGCGTTACTGTAATATATAAGTATATATTATATATATATATATATATAATATAATATAATATATATATTATATATATATATATATATATATATTATATATATCATAACATATGTATATACAATATTCTACATAACATGTATACATACATTACATATATACATATAATATATACATATACATATATAATATATATATACACATATATATACATATGTATATTACATATATATATACATACATATGTTGGATTCGCGCCCGCCGGCGTGCGATCGGCCACGTGACTCGAATCGCGACCGCCTCGCCCACGGACGGACAATCTGTCGTGACCCTCCCGGACTAACGCCGGGATCTAGCACGGGTGGGCCTTTCGGCCTCACCACGATCGTGAATCGCCACCCGCGTGGGATAGGGTTGTTCGCCAAACTCGCCTACCTAAGTACCCACGCGGATGGTAACCGGGCGATCCACCTCGCCGCAGGTCGACTTCGGACACGGCCGCTTAAGCGAGCCCGTTCCGTGCTAACGGGATAACGCAGCGGTGTTATCGTCGGCCTCGACGGTTCCTGATTAATTATCGGGCGTCGCGCCCACTCAACCCTTTTACGTGAAGCAGATGGAGGTTCAATTAAAGAAAAGCGAAGCGAAACGGGCACAGTTCAACAAGTAAGCACATTTAATTCCACACCCCGGATAGCACACATATACAGCCATACAGTGTCACAAATGCACATATATCAATTTAAGACAAAAACAATAATGCAGAGCTACACCGAATACGCGCTACACACGGCAACACTTATACAGTTTCTACCTTACAAGACACGGCGCCACAACACGCATTCACACCAAAGCAAAGGAAGAGACCCCCTCAAAGGCAAGGGAGTCAGACTGGCCGTGGGCCTAATGCGCGTGGAACCTGGATGAGCGGCCAGGTCCACGAGACGAAGGGTCCTACCCGCGCCTCGTGGCGAGCCGCAAAATGTCGCTGACGGCGGTTTCGTGGGCACCTGCTGGTGTAAAGTGGGAACGGGGCCCCTTGTCGCACTCTCTCAGCGGGGGAAAGGGGGAATTGTTGATGCTCTGGGGAGGGAGTATGGCTGGCTGCTCGAGTCCCGCGATGCGCGATTCAACGCGACCTCGTCGCTGACTTCCTCGCCCCGGACCCGAGCCTCCGGTTCTCCTCAGCCGATCTCCCTCCGCAGCCGTTCGCCTCCGTAGCCGTTCGCTTCGTAGCCGTTCGCCTCAAACTCATCTGCTCACTTCTGCCAACTCGATCACTGCCACACTTCTGCCAACTCGACTCACTGCCACTTCTGCCACGATTCGCCTTGCGCTCGTCTCTTATCGGCTCCAGGACCCACCATATGCAAATTCTCGGATCAAAACGCTCAGGGGCGAGCCACGCTCGCCGATTGGATGGAGAAAAATTGGCGTGAATCTTTCCTGATCCTCAAATTTGCATATCCCGCTTCCCTCAGATGCGTCTGGAGCGGGGCCAAGCGCCCGCGCTTCTAATTGGATGGATCAGATGTGGGCGTGTGCATTCCTGATCCGAATTCTCCTCGGAAAAACCGCCATCTGCACTCGGGCTTCGCGTGTATCGCTGAAGATAGCCCGACGCTCGGTGCCCACAGGTGGTGCGGGAATGGCCGTAGGAGAAGGTGGTGGAGGGTTTTCGGCGGTGTCCGATGGCCATGATGCCGTTTGGAATGGGGTGATGTGAGGTTTGCGGTAGCGAGTGGTGAAGGTAGGTTGTGGCTGCTGGCGTTGGTTGTTGTTGGCGTGGTTGGAGCAAAACAAAGGTAGAAAGAAAAACGCTAACTCAAAGATCGCAGCCCGAATGATCACAATAATTCCCTCTAAACGGGTTTGGGGCTAACTATACATGTACTTAAAAAATTCTCACCTAGCGGGACCTAATGGTGTTTGCAATTTCCACAGCGTACAACTACCCCTCCCTTTTTACAGACTCGTCCGAGTCGTCAAATTATCGTGTGCCATCATGTGTAGTTCTCCCCTAGTACGTTTACCTCGGATCCTGAGTGCGACATTCATGTATTCGTGTCCCCAAAATAAATAACCTGAGGGCTGAGTAACTAACTAACACCACACTCACGCGACGAGACTTAAATAAAATTGCCGCGCTAGAACGACATGCCGGGGCGCACTCATATTTACAGTACACAGCTTAACACCTTAACTTATAATTACACTAACTCCATGGCCAGGATCAATGGACTCTGCAGGAAAAGAAAAAGAGTCAAAAGAAAACTGGTGCACGGGCCGCCACTGCAGGCCCGTGTTGCAGCTGCCAACGGGACAGTTCCTGCAGCTTGCAAACTGTTGCTTTGTGATCCTGGCGCACATGGCAATGAACAGGGGGGGCAAAGCAAAACTGAACGGGGCTGGTGAACAGGGCAGTGGGCATGAATGGCAAGGCAGGCAGCAAGGCATGGCAAGGTGAGCAGGCAAACACGCCTGCAGAAAAAGGCCGTTGCAGGCAAACACAGCCGGGATGGACTGGCCGGCACAGGCCTTGCAGAAAAAACAGCCGTCGCGATCCGACCGGCACAGCCTTGCAGAAAACAGCTGCAGACGAAGTTGCCGGCACAGGCCTTGCAGCAAAACAACAGCTGCGATGAAGTGGCCGGCTCTTGCCGTGCAGTGGAGTTGGTGGAGGAGTGCGGTGGTGCTGGCCACTCGCAAGAAGGCGGGCTCGACCTACCTACTGTCTCCTCCCACCTATCGCCTTTGCCTGTCACTGTCCATACCACCCCTTAATTTGTCAAAAACCAATTTAGCCCAATTAATTTTTTTGTTGTTTTATTTTACTTTCACTTCCCCACACTATAATTCGTCCCCTAACCCCCTTTATCGTCCTTGTTGGCTAACCTATCGTCACCTAGCCTACTCCCAACCCCTACGTTCCCTTCCCGGAGGGGAATAAGGGAGAGCTAGCGTCCTGTGTGAGGCCCAACCAAGCCTCAGATGGCTCCCCAGACTTCAGCGATCTTAACCCAAAGTGGGTCCAGCGGCCCACAACGAGAGCGAAGGGATGGATGGTGCGGAGGGGTACACTTCCTAATACCCTATCCATTTCCTTTAAATACCCCGGGGCTTTCAAAAAGCGCCTCTCGCTTAATCTATTGGTTCTAAAACCCAGATTCCCGTCGCCTGTGTTGGTGTCCTCACATTTTGGGCCTTGCCCCCAATTTTCTTCCCGTGCCCTCACACGGTCTCATGGCTGGGACGCGTGGCTCCCTGGCAGGCACGACCCTCTGCCGATCCCTACAATGGCACCCCCGGCACTACACTGCTCCGAGCCTACCAGCTCCCTAAACACCGGGGAGTGCCCTCCATGGCGACTCCCTGAAACGCTCACGTGGCAGGCTGGCTTCCGGGCCCTTTCCGAGGTGTCACCCGTGCCCACGACACTGCCCACGCGGCTAATGGCGCCCGGCCCCGCACCAGCGGGCGCACCGTGCCCACTACGCTATCCCGGCCCCCCATGGGCCCTTGGCCTACCACGGCGACTAGCCCGGTGCCCGGGTACCCACTCAGCGATACTCACCGTTCGCAGCCACGCCCAGCCGTCAACAGGGCTCCTGCACCCTCCAACGGGTTTCGAGCCTACTTCCACCAACAACAAACGCTTCCATTTTGTCAATTTAACTAACCCAGCTAACTCACTCTACACTGACCCCGGGGTCCCTTGGCGGGAGTCACTCCTCCCCCAATCACTCATCGCACCATGCATTCCACATTCGCTCACTCAACAGACCCGCTGGCCTCACTCACTCATCTGTACTCACTCTCACAACTTCAACACACCCATCGCTGAACTCTGCCATCCTTCTGACTACATCCCCTACCTAACTCGTGCTCCCACGTCATCCCTTACACTATAGCACGTTCCTTTTAACACTACGTAGCTAAGCTACGTCCCCACTACACATCCAAAGTCTGTCACTGTCCTCAAAATATCCCATACTCCATTTTCCCATCCTAAATCTCAACTAACATCCCTCTACTCATCCATTCCACGGGCCCCATGAGGACTTACCCCTGCCCATGGAGCCGGTCTAGCTAACTAACCCTTCCCCTAACTAGTGTCCATCCTGTGCCCAGGTAAGGGGTCTTCCACCCTTACCCGGGAATCCTGTTCACCGAAAGCGAGGCTTGCTATTGTTAATTTTTTTTTTTCCAATTATGCGCAGCACCAGCGCGGCAACTCACAGCTCGCGCACCTTGCACCTGCCCGTGACGTCATGCAGCTGCACGTGTACCTCGTCCCTCTTGGACGGTACCTCCGGCAGGGATACCCCTCCTGCCGGATTCCAACCCCACGTGCAGCCATGACGTCACCCTGCGCACCCAAAAGCAAACTCGCACTCCGAGGGGCTCCCCACGCGAACACATGTGCTCTGCGTTGGAGCTTAACACAAGCTCGCGTGGAGAACCCGTCCGGTCCAAATTCGCAAACCAGCCTACACTTTGTCCGCGCGGGATCGGCAATCCACCGCTGGCGTTTCCGGACCGGGCTTCACTCCCGCAAGCGCAGCACGTGGGGGCCTCGTGCGTTGCACAGCACGGACCTCGCGCTCGCCGCTGGGTGAACCCGGCGCGGTGCTCAAAACAGCTACGGCCGCTACCCGGCTTGTGTCCTCTGTCGCCGTCGTCTCCGTTCTACCCATGCACACCTGCGTGTTACGACGCACAGACTCCACTCCACTCCATCACACTCACACCGGGAGACGCGGCTGCATGCTCCCGCATGCCGACCGACATCTCCCTCACATACAGAGACCTCACACACACACGGTCTCCTCACACGGACCCTCTCACTCACACCCAACCTTTCACTTGCACAGGGGGTCTCACTCACACCATGCGTGACGGAAGCACGCATCTCCGCACACTCGCAACAACACACACCCTGCACAACCACACTGGGGATTTGTGTCCCCACAAGGGTTCCCGGGGCCTCTATACCCCCAAGCTGCACGTGCACCTATCCAGCACTCGTCCCTTCAACTCCGCGAAGCACGACCGGACCACCTGGTCGTGATCCGCTTCAAGGGGGCAAACCCCTCCCCTCGTTCCTGGAGGCAGCCATCCCACTGCTCGCACCGGGTCACAACACAGTCCACCAGCTCACCCCATTAAGCCTCGCTAACTCTGTGTGTGTTCTGTTCTTTAACCCCCGTCATTATCGTGCAGTCTCTCCTCTATTTTTCTGTTTCCCGCGTCTCTATACATTTCAGTCTCTGCTTCTTTCTGGAGTTTTTCCATCTCTCTGGACTTCAATTTTACACTCTCCTTCAGTTCATTAATTTCAAACTCGTATAGTTTTTGTTTTCTCTCCCACAGTTTCTCCTGCTCTTCATTTCCAACCTCATCGTTTCTTTCAATTGGCTCATTTCTTCCTGTGTTCATTCGCTGTTCTCTCATTACCTTCCTCGTTTCCTCTCCTGTCCTTCCTCTCCAGTTTCATGGTTTGCTTCATTTGGTTAATCTCCTTCTTGTGTTTCATTTGCTGCTGTCTCATTACTCTTCTCTGTTTCTTCTCCTGTCTTTCCTTCTCAGTTTCATGGTTTTTCATTGGTTAATTTCCTTTTGTGTTTCATTCGCTGTTCTTTGTCTATCTCCTCACACTCCAGCCTCGCCTTTCTTTCAATTGGTCAACCTCGGCTTCATGTTCCTTTTGTTTTCTATCCCATTGTTCCTCTGTTCTTCCCTCTCCAATCTCGTTGTGTCCTTCAATCTCCTGATTTCTCCTTCCTGCTTCATTCGTTGCTCCTTCAACTTCTCCTCGTATTCCAACGTATTTTTTTCCTTTTGTCGTTCAGTTTCAAATTCATACCCTTTCAGTTTTTTATTCCACCGTCTCTCTTGTTCCTCGTTCTGCAATCTCATTATTTCCTTTAATTGACGGTTTCTTTCTCCTGTCTCATTCCTTGTTCTCCCAGTACTTCTTCTTGTTCCTCTTTTAACACTCTCAGTTCGTTTTGTAGTTCCGTCTCTTTGTTTTGGTGTTTCTGTAACTCAGTTTTCTTCTCTAATTCTTTTCTCATCTCCGCACCCTCCGACCTTGCTTTGGTTCTAACTGTTTCTTCGGCTTGCCCTTGTGTTTGTCTATCCGTCTTCCCAGTTCCTCTGTCTCCGTTTTTACCTCCCCCAGCTTATCAAATCTCTTCGTCATGTCTTGAAGTCTTTTCTCACACTCCGCTATTTTTATTTCCTTCGTGCACGTCTCCGTCACCCCAATTCATTTTTCCTCACCCGCCTTCACCGCGGGCCTGACAACCGTTGCACCCCCTCCAGCTCGTTCGCTCCCACACTTCGCTGTTGTTGCCTTCATGCCCGCCTGCAGGCTCCGGCCCATTTGCTGCGTTTCACCCCGTATTTCTTCCATTTTGTTTTCCATTCCGTTCTTCACCTGTTGTAAGTTCGCATTCATTGATTGTTCATCTCTGCACACCTTTGTTTTTATTTCGTTTGTGTTTGTTTCCATTCTGAGTGCGTTTCCATCCATTTGTTTTCCATCTGTTGCATCCCCCCCTCATTGCTGTGTGTGATCATCTCCATCATTTGTGTGATGACTAATGGCGAAAGCAGACCGATCCGCCACCATCGGTCCCGGTTTCGCTGGAGCTGGGAGAGGGATTTGACGGAGGTGGGGAGGGAGATGTCATACGCCGGCGGCTTCTGCCGCGCCATTACGGGTTCTGGATTCGTTTGGGGGGAAACTGTTCCTGCACACCAATGTCCTGCATGGGGATTCCATCCTGAGCCATGGATTCTAAACACTCTACATCCATTTCTATTACCCGCGGCTCCGCTCGCCTTGAGACGCCATCTTATTTCACGTAACGGGTAATTTTAATCGCTGTAATTTAGAGGGAATCGGGGTCGCTTTCTCACCCCTGGACCGATTCCCTGTGAATTTAGCTGGAGACAGGAGGGTTTGTTTTCCCGCTCTCTGACACCAGTGTTGCGAATTCGCGCCGGCGCGTGCGATCGGCCACGTGACTCGAATCGCGACCGCCTCAGACCGGACGGACAATTCTGTCGTGACCCTCCCGGACTAACGCCGGATCAGCCACGGGTGGCCTTTCGGCTCACCACGATCGTGCCAATCGGCCACCCGCGTGGGATAGGGTTGTTCTCCAAACTCGCCTACCTAAGTACCCAGCGGATGGTAAACCGGGCGATCGCACCTCGCCGCAGGTCGACTTCGACACGGGCCGCTTAAGCGACCCGTTCCGTGCTAACGGATAACCGAGCGGTGTTATCGTCGGCCTCGACGGTTCCTGATTAATTATCGGGCGTCCCGCGCCCACTCAAACCCTTTTACGTGAAGCAAGATGGAGGTTCAATTAAAGAAAAGACGAAGCGAAACGGGCACAGTTGAACAAGTAAGCACATTTAATTCACACACACGGATAGCACACATATACAGCCATACAGTGGTCACAAATGCACATATATCAATTTAAGACAAAAACAATAATGCAGAGCTACGACCGAATACGCGCGTACACACGGCAAACACTTATACAGTTTCTACCTTACAAGACACGGCGCCACAACACGCATTCACACCAAAGCAAAGGAAAGACCCCTCAAAGGCAAGGGAGTCAGACTGGGCCCGTGGGCCTAATGCGCGTGGAACCTGGATGAGCGGCCAGGTCCACGAGACCGAAGGGTCCTACCGCGCCCTCGTGGCGAGCCGCAAAATGTCGCTGCACGGCGTTTTCGTGGCACCTGCTGGTGTAAAGTGGGAACGGGGCCCCTTGTCGCACTCTCTCAGCGCGGGGGAAAGGGGAATTGTTGATGCTCGGGGAGGGAGTATGGCTGGCTTGCTCGAGTCCCGCGATGCGCGATTCAACGCGACCTCGTCGCTGACTTCCTCGCCCGGACCCGAGCCTCCCGTTCTCCTCAGCCGATCTCCCTCCGCAGCCGTTCGCCTCCGTAGCCGTTCGCCTTCGTAGCCGTTCGCCTCCGTAGCCGTTCGCCTCCAAACTCATCTGCTCCACTTCTGCCAACTCGACTCACTGCACACTTCTGCCAACTCGACTCACTGCCACACTTCTGCCACGATTCGCCTTGCGCTCGTCTCTTTATCGGCTCCAGGAACCCACCATATGCAATTCTCGGATCAAAACGACCTCAGGGGCGGAGCCACGCTCGCCGATTGGATGGAGAAAAATGGCGTGAATCTTTCCTGATCCTCAAATATGCATATCCCGCTTTCCTCAGATTGCGTCTGGAGGCGGGCAAGCCGCCCCGCGCTTCCTAATTGGATGGTCAGATTGGGCGTGTAGCATTCCTGATCCGAATTCTCCTCGGAAAAACCGCATCTGCACTCGCGGCTCGCGTGTATCGCTGAAGATAGCCCGACGCTCGGTGCCCACAGGTGGTGCGGGAATGGCCGTAGGAGAAGGTGGTGGAGGGTTTCGGCGGTGTCCGATGGCCATGATGCCGTTTGAATAGCGGTGATGTGAGGTTTGCGGTAGCGAGTGGTGAAGGTAGGTTGTGGCTGCTGGCGTTGTTGTTGTTGGCGTGGTTGGAGCAAAACAAAGGTAGAACAGAAAAACCGCTAACTCAAAGGATCGCAGCCCGAATGAATCACAATAATTCCCTCTAAACAATGGGTTTGGGCTAACTATACATGTACTTAAAAAATATCTCACCTACGGGACCTGAAGTGTTTGCTATTTTCCACAGCACGTAACTAATATATATATATATATATATATATATATATATATATATATATATATAAATATATATATATACATATATACTATATAATATAATATATATATATATATATATATATAGTATATGTATATGTAGATTCTGCCCGTCCGGCGTGCGATCGGCCGCTTAACTCGAATGGCGACGCGTCGCCCACCGGAACGGACAATTCAGTCGTGACCCTCCTGGAACTACGCCAAGGAGCTAGTCACGGTGGGGTTTAACCTCACCACAACTCAGTCCGCATTCTACCGCGCGAAACAGGGTCCGATCGCCGAATGGTCGATTTACCTAAGTACCCGCGCGATAGCGTACCGAGGAGTTGTACCAGCACAGGTCGACTCCGGACACGAACCGCTTAAGCGGCTCGTTCCGTCTACAGGGATAACTGAGCGGAGTTATCGTCGACCTTGACGTTCAGTTAGTTACCGGGTGTTTTAACCCACTATTAATCCCTTACGTGATGCAAAGATGGAGATTCAAACAAAGGAAAGGACGCAGCGCAAACGGGGAACAATTGGACCAGCACATTCATTACGGAAGCACGGAAGGCACGTATATTACAGTCAAGCAAGAAAACAATAAAAGCAAGCAGATCTACAACCGAATATGATTACACTGCAACACTTATAACAATTCTACTTTTCAAGACTGGCGCCACCCACAGACATTTACACAAAACCCAAAAGAAAGAAGTCGCGACTTCCCTTAGCGCGTCGAGTCCTTGGCGACCGTAACTCCGAGTCCCTCCGGCGTGGTCCACTGGCTCGTGCCTCGCGCCTGCACGTGTCGTCTGCCCGACAGGGACGAACGAACAGAACCTCCGACCAGGAGCAATCACCACAACTCGCCACAATTCTCCTCAGGGACAACCGACCGAACCAAGAGCAAGGACTCTCCACCCTCGACAACCGACCGAACAAGGCCCACTCGAACGCGAGCCTCTCCACGCCCACGCCTTTTGTAGAGTGGCGCTCCGCCCTTCGCCCCGCCCCGTTTCTGGCTCCACCTCCCTTCTGGAAGCTTCCCAAAAAGGTGCGTGCCCTCTCGTTCCCCTCTCCCCGTGCCGTGCGGGGGACGAGGAAAGTCAGTTTTGGCTCGGGGCCAGGGAATTATTCCCCCAAAATCAGGCCCCCACCTTTTTTCACCTTTGACCTCTGGCTCAAATCGCACCTCCCCCATGCCAAAGCGCGGGCGTTTTGGGCGGGAGATATTTAAGCTGCCACTCCGCTCCTTTCATCCGTCCCGCGGAGATCGTGACCGCACGGTGCTCGTTGAATGGCGAGTGGCGAAGATGTGGTAGCGTAGTTGTGGAAGGTGGCGTCGTGGTGTAAATGGTGTGATTGTTGGCGTCGTGTAGTGAATGGCGTGATCGTTGAGATGTTGGTTGTGGCGATGTTCGTTGTTGTTCTTGGACCAAATTAACGACAGCAAAAGAAAAACGACTAACTGAAGAATCGCAGCCCGAATGGATCACATATATTCCCTCTATACAACGGGTATGGGCTAACTACACATGGACTTATCGATATATCTCACCTGAGGACCCTTTCTGGTGTAATGCGAATTTCCACAGCCGTAACAATATATATATATATCAATTGCACCTCCTGGCTGTAATAGTGAGCATCGGCCATGGATTATGTCTCACACGGTAAAACCGCATAATCCTAAAAAAAAAATACCATCCGTCAACTGGACGAGTCAGCGTGCACCTTGCCCTTCACCAACAGGCTCGGGTAAACTGCTGAACTCCGTCCGTGATGGGGACTGGGGCTTGAGAGGCAGTGTCCCATGAATGAGGATTTCCCAGGAAGCATGAGTCATCAGCTTGCGTTGATTAAGTCCCTGCCCTTTGTACACACCACCCGTCGCTACAACCAATCGGATGGTTTGTTGATATCCTCGCATCAGTCCTTGCATAGGCCCTCCCCGATACACGTTGTCGTTGTCGGCTTGTGCCAGTGTGCCGAATAGATGAGCGAACTTAACTGGCAAGGAAGTAAAAGTCATAACAAGGCGAAGTAAAAGTCATAACACCTTCATATATATATATATATGTCAGTAAAACATGCAAAATAACTAATTAAAGATATTACAATTAAACTTTCAAAAACTAAAAACTGCCTCTTTTTTATCTCCTTGATAATTTAACTTGACCACCTGTGGTTGTCACGCGCCATATGGTGAAATATTCTATAACCTGCACATGAGTGTACCCCGCAGTTGGAATTTTTGGAACTAATTTAACGTGTAGCCCATGGGTTATTTGCCTGAAAATACGGTAGTCATTTAATAACGTTGCTACTGGCAATTGCACTCACCTTCGCTATGGCGATACAAGAGAGCAACCATATTGGATTGGCCTACACCTTCTCCACTCTTGTCAAACCAGCAAGAACAATATATTCAGCCATCGGATATTGGCATATTTTTTTCCTTTTCATTCTCGTTTTCCTCTTCAACCCCACCCCCAATGATGTTTATACTCTTGCAGCCAGCACAAGTACAGCCACCAGAGAAGATAGAGAAACGGCCTATCCCAGAGGAGCATGCTTCACTTCGCATTGCATTTGACGGACTCGTTCAGCGCTGCCTCATTGCTGCCTCTGACCCAGTATGAATGCCATGCATGTCTTATACACCATTTGCTGTTGTTTGCTTGGTGAAGCATCGCTGATTTGTTAACCGTGCCATTTGATCCACAGCAAACCAAGAGGAAGCTGGACGATGCTAACAAGAGGTTGGAGTTTCTTTATGACAAACTCCGGGAACATTCGGTGAGTGCTCTTAGCTTGGTATCAAGGGAGTTGCCAAAATGTACAAATGAAAAGGTCTATTGAAAGTATCAAAGGTGTTCCTTTAATTTTTAAATTCATGATTTACCTCTGTAAATGTTCATTTCATGGTCATGCTGGTGAAAACGCAAGTAACTAATATTTTATCCTTCTTTGAAAAATCCTTGGCCAAATGCCATTCATTTGTTTTTTTTTATTATTATGATTCTGCCTCTGAGTTGGCAAGGTACAATTGAGAGGTGCTGTGAGTTTTCACCAGGTTACTCAACAAAATACTCTTTAGTCGTGGCCATTCAAAAATTACAAAACGCTTATTCTGCTCAAAGCTAACACCCTCACCACCCCCCTGTTACGCTCCTTAATGCTTCAACTGACACCACCGAAGATGTTACGTAACGCTTGAAGACCACTCCACCCCACCCCCGCCTCGCATCCCCCACCCAGTGGTGGTGGCAGGGTGAACAGGTGTCCCATATTTTTATACAGGATGGTCCCGTTTTTTTGCCCAAATGTCTCGCGGCCCTTTTCATACCTTCTTGGGATGCTGTTTAGCCCTTTTGTTCACTCCTCCAAACAATATTCTGTCACTAAGACCATGCAGTAGTTGGAAACCCTGCAATGGCATCATAGGACTAATCACTCGGAGTGATGTAATCATTACTAAATATGTTCAATTGCTTTCATTTGCAAATGAGATTAAGTGTCTGTGGAAAAAGCAATGATGGAATAGTCATCAAAAATGCACCAATAATATTAATTTTGTACTTTAGCAATTCACATTTCATTTTTAGGTCATCTCTACCGAGATGACCTAATAAAGCCGGACCAAATGTCCGTCCGTACGTCCGTCCGTACATCCGTCCGTCCGTCCGTCCACAATTTTTCTTTCCGATCTTGATGAAACTTAGTATGTGGGTAGAGGTCGATGAGTGTTGCACAACGATATAACTTTTGTCTGAGTTCAAGGTCAGGGACGAGGTCACGAGGTCACGTAAGTTATAAAAATCGCCATTTTCAAAACATATCTAATCTGCCATTCTACAAGATATTCGGCAACTGTTTATTGATTATGATAGTAAAAAAATATTATCTTGTATCTAACGACAGATTTTTGAATTTCCTTCCCGTTTGATCGTCACGTGATCTGGAAGATGCCAAAACGCCGATGCGATTCGCAAGAAGGAAGGAAGGAGAAATGAAATATAAATATAAAACACATTTTTTAGCCTTTTATATTTATACATTTTCCGCCGAAGGTGCAAAAGTTTCAAAACCCGAAATGTAAACGTCAGGCATTATTTTTCAAAATATAATTTTGTGCATGCGCGCCAAAATGCCGAGTCATCTTGAACCAAACTGAGCAGTTCGAGCTGCGCAGTTCTACTGCGCAGTGCAGTCGGCTTCGTCATAACTGAACATTGAGAACTTGTGGTAT
>CM068954.1:152120093-152122593 GCA_035128595.1 Eptatretus atami
ACCGTCACCCCCACACGGGGGTAATTTTTATTTTATAACATTTATTTATATGGATCTTGGCAATATAAAACATGTTTAAAATCCTCCAATTTAAAGGACATGAATATGCAAAATATAACGTGTCTTCGGGATGTGACGTCACTTTCTCTTCCACCACCAGGTTACAGTGAGATATTTAATGATGCAAGTGTTCATTTCATCATTGATGTATTGAATACTTCTTCTTCGGCTGCCCCCGTTAGGGGTCGCCACAGCGGATCAACCGTCTCCATTTCGCTCTATCCTCCACATCTTCCATTGACACTCCAACCACCCGCATGTCCGCCCTCACCGCATCCATGAACCTCTTCTTTGGCCTTCCTCTTCTCCTCCTGCCTGGCGGCTCCATCTTCAGCATCCTTCTCCGATATACTCCGCTTCCCTCCTGTGCACATGTCCAAACCATCTCAATCTCGCCTCTCTCACTTTGTCTCCAAACCGTCCGACCTGCGCAGTCCCTCTAATATACTCATTCCTTATCCTGTCCATCCTCGTCACTCCAACGAGAATCGCAGCATCTTTAACTCTGCCACCTCCAGCTCCGCTTCCTGTCATTTTGTTAGTGCCACCGCCTCCAAACCATACAACATAGCTGGTCTCACTACCGTCTTATATACTTTCCCTTAACTCTTGCAGCTACCCTTCTTCACAAATCACTCCTGCAACTCTTCTCCACCCACTCCATCCTGCCTGCACTCTCTTTTTCACTTCTCTCCCACACTCTCCGTTACTTTGGACAGTTGATCCCAAGTATTTAAACCCATCCACCTTCCCCACCTCAACTCCTTGCAACCGCACCATACCACCACCCTCCCTCTCATTTACGCACATGTACTCCGTCTTACTCCTACTGACTATCATTCCCTTCTCTCCAGTGCGTACCTCCACCTCTCAAGGCTCGCCTCAGCCTGCTCCCTACTCTCCCTACAGATCATGATGGCATCCGCGAACATCATAGTCCATGGAGACTCCAGTCTGATCTCGTCCGTCAACCTGTCCATCACCATTGCAAACAGGAAAGGGCTCAGAGTTGATCCTTGGTGCAATCCCACTTTTACCTTAAACCGGTCCGTCATTCTACGCACACCTCACTGCTGTCACACTGTCCTCATACATATCCTGCACAATCCTCCATACTTCTCCACCACTCCTGACTTCCTCATACAATGCCACAACTCCTCTCTTGGCACCCTATCAGAAGCTTTCTCTAAATCCACAAACACACAATGTAACTCCTTCTGGCCTTCCCTATACTTCTCCATCAACATTCTCAAAGCAAACATCGCATCAGTGGTGCTCTTCCTGGCATAAGCCCATATTTCTGCTCACAAATCGTCACCTCTCTTCTCAACCGAGCTTCCACTACTCTTTCCCACAAATTCATGGTGTGGCTTAACAACTTTATCCTCTGTAATTTCCACAGCTCTGCACATCACCCTTGTTCTTGAAAATCGGAACCAGTACACTTAATCTCCACTCCTCCGGCATCCTCTCACTTTCCAAGATTTTATTAAACAATCTGGTTAACAACCCCACTGCCATCTCTCCTAAGCACTTCCATGCCTCCACTGGTATGTCATCTGGGCCAACCCCTTTCCACTTTTCATCCTCTTCATAGCAGTCCTCACTTCATCCATACTGATCACCCCACTTCCTGATTCACTATCTCCACCTCTTCCAACCTTCTCTCTCTCTCATTTTCTTCATTCATCAGCTCCTCAAAGTACTCATCCACCTTCTCAACACACTCTCCTCGCTCGTCAGCACATTCCCATTTACGTCCTTTATCACCCTAACCTGCAGCACATCCTTCCCAGCTCGGTCCCTCTGTCTTGCCAATCGGTATAAATCCTTTTCCCCTTCTTTTGTATCCAACTTCTCATACAGCTCGTCATATGCCTTTTTCTTAGCCTTTGCCACCTCTCTCTTTGCTTTCGCCGCCACACCTTGTACTCCTGCCTACTTTCTTCATCTCTCTGACTATCCCACTTCTTTTTCGCAACCTTCTTCCTTTATACTTCCTGTACTTCCTCGTTCCACCACCAAGTCTGCGTATCTTCCTTCCTCTGTCCAGATGTCACACCAAGTACCTTCCTAGCTATCTCCTTCACCACTTCTGCTGTAGTTGCCCAATCATCCACCCATCTTTACCACCATCCAAACCTTCTCGCCTCCTCCCTAAATTCACGCAACAGTCTTCCTCCTTCAGCTCCACCATCTGGTCCTTGGTTCAGCCCTCACTCTCTTCTTCAACCTCACCTCCAAAATCCCTACAGACCACCAATCGATGCTGTCGAGCTACACTCTCCCCTGCCACACCTTACAGTCTCTAATCTCTTTCAGGTTGCATCTCCTGCTTAAGATGTAATCCACCTGTGTGCACTTTCCTCCACTCTTGTATGTCACCCTGTGTTCCTCCTTCTTCTTGAAATACGTATTTACCACTGCCATTTCCATTCTT
>CM068954.1:152125093-152149073 GCA_035128595.1 Eptatretus atami
TCCAAGCTCTTGGAAACATCCCGTCTGTTATAACATTTGGCTTTTTATACGGAAACACAGTAAACGTTCACAGAACCTCTTTGTATTAATAGTTGTACCAGCTGCTTTGTACTCCATTTAAAGCCAAGAAAGGCTGTCATGGAGACAAATAAACTAAACAACGTGTATTTCCATATTCTCTGGAGCAATTTAAAATAAACAACAAACCTTTCCCTTTGCCCCCAAAAAATTAGTTTGTGGTGATGAGATAATCATTTTATTTCCAAAGAATGTTTGGTTTTGTAACTGAAAGCTGATCTCTCCAAGTTGTCAAAATAAATGTTTTGGTTGTGAGCTGCATGGTTGGTTACATCGTTGATTCCTTTGCAAACATTTATGACTACTTACAGAACTTTTTATTTTTTTTACAACAACATAAGTTAAAACACAAAAGAGTACTTACAGAAAAGATACAGCAGTGCTATTGCAAAACAACGAGATGCCATTTAATAGAAAAGCTGGCATTAAACCTACAAGCTGCACTAAAACAGTTAAAGCAAGAAAATTAAACGACTTTGCCTTGTCCATGCAACATCATTTGTTGCCATTTTAAATGCACCAGATTGTCGTTTGTAAAATGGCTTTTGTACTTTTATTTGACTAAACTATCTGCTAGCCCACCGAATCATTCTTAAATGGCATATTCTTGTGCAGATGATGGAGAAGAGCCAGACTAGAATATGCCATCGTCAACCGATTAAGGCCCTTCTCTTCATCTGTGATGTTAACATGCTGATCATCCACATTTGTACTCTTAACCCTTTGAACCCTTGTGGCCGTTTTACCAGCCACTATTCAAACCTCCATATACCCGAGCAGCTGGATTTTTCTCCAAGGAGCCCAGGGTGGGGGAACCGAAGATCCAAGTGTTGGGATTTGAACCTTTTGTTTCTTCCCAGAAAAATCCACTCACTTACAGTTCGCTAAAATAAATTTCTGCTTTGCTGTTTTCCACATAAAGGGAGATAAGAAATGTGGTCAACCTTGAATGCTCCACGAGAACATTGTGTAACTGGATTTGGGAGAAAACCTTAGGTCTTGCTTATCTACTTAATATATTGGTGATGAAAAGAAGGGCTATTGTGTGCTGGAATAAGCTAATGTGGCAAAGATAAACATATATGAGGGGGTGACTGCTACTCTGGCAGAGCATTCTCCGAGGTTCCTCAATTACTAATTGGCGTTCCTGGTTTTCTGCTCTCCGTGTGGCCGCATGTAAATTGATAGTTAATAAACATTTTTCTCTCAAGTATATCGACGTCCTCATGCCTCAGTGAAGGGTGATCAACGGCTTGACACAAGGAGCTCAGGGTTCAAAGGATTATGGTCAAAATAACAAAAAGTATTGATCAAATGAAGATTTATCAAATGGGGGAAGAAAGGAAAGTTAGGAATCGTAGTAGGGTTCTACGAAACATTTAGTTTACGATCACTTTTTGTTGATTACTGCTAATGCTTATTCTGTGTGAATGCCAACTGCAGAAATGTTTTTAAATACAAAAAAAGCAATTGCTTTCTTTAAACTAAGAAATACCTGCTTTGCTTTTGGGGATGATTATATTCTTCGAGGCCAAGCCAAGAAAATGAAAATGGAACAAATTGATGTGGAAAAGAAATTAATTATTAAAAGGCTTTATGCTGTAAAAGTATGAGAGGCCTCTATCTCAAAACATCTTGATGAACTATCGTGAGCTTAAAACAGTCGTGTGCCTGAATGGGGTCTTTTACGCAATGAGAGACGATAACGATATGGAGGATCTTTGGGACTTGATGATGCAACTCTGGAGGGTGTTAAAGCAATCCTAGGAGGGAGTTGAGCAACACGCTGGTATGGAAGTGATGGTGAAGTCTGGGGATGATAAGATGAGTTTTCTCCCTCACAGTAAAACTTTTGTAAAACCCTGTGGCAATGGTCACATGTGACCTTACAGCACCATGTGAAGGTGCAGTTGCACGTAACAGTTACTTCGACCTTTCTCTCAGTGACCCTGAGCCCGCATGTTGTGCAGAGCTGCATACAAGAGTTAGATGTACTATTGCCTCCAGGGCGTCTACATTCTCGCCCTGCTGCACCTGCTGCTCCCAGGGAGTCATTTCTTCCGCAGTAGTCAGGTGAGTCCTCCATGTAGACTAGTTTCTCTGTTTTAAGGGTGAGCAGGGCTGCGGAAGCATGGGTTTTGGACCCCGTCCCAGCCGCTGCCTTGGCACTATTCCCGGTACCTCGAAGTCCATCCAGGCGAATGGCGAGATCATATCGTACCTTGAGGAATGCGGCAGCCTCACCGAGGTCAGCAAGTTGAAGCCAACATGTCTGCAAAGTACAGCTCCCGGACACGCCATGACATTTGCATGCGTGCCGTGCTGTTTCACGCACTGCCTGCACCACACAGTCCGTAGAAATTGGAATTAATGTTATTGTGCAAATCTCTTAAAATTACATCAAATAATCCTGTTACTCCTTTGAAGTCTTTAAAGGACATGCCAAAGTTTTATGAAATCTTATTGGTGAGCATCATATAAAGAGATCATTACCTCAGCCATCTCAACTTGGCGGAGGTTATGTTTTCACCCATGTTTGTCGTTCTGTCTGTCTGTGAGCAGGATATCTCAAAAAGTTATTGACAGATTTGGACAAAAGTTGGTGGACAGGTTGAGTGTGTGACAATGACTAATTGAGTCGATTTTGGTGAAGATCCAGACCTAGATACTCAAGTTTTCAAAGTGATTCTTCACAATTGAGAGATAGGACCAAAAATGACATGATGTATAGCGTGATATCTCAAAACGTTGTGGAAGGGTTATGACAAAACTTAGTGGATGAGTTTGGTAGGTGACAAGAATAAGCCGATTGGATTATACCTCAGGTCCAGATGCAGATCAGTGGTCTACAAATCGAAAACTGTTCAGCTTGGCAGAAGTATGTGCTGTACCAAGTGCTATTCTAGTTCATTTCATGTTTTTTCCTCATCTTCCTCTTGTCTCGTCTTGTGCACCATGCGATTATACAAAGTGTGTGTTGTGCCAAAACGTTCTTGGCGAGGGTTAAAATCCTAATCTTCACGAGGGACATCAATCTTAATCTTAATGCATAGCATAATCTTAATGTTTAATTTCAACTTTCATCACTACCGGTTCCGGCTCTTGAGCGACAGTGATGGTTCTCTTCAGGGATTTCTGTCGACTTTCTCAAACACAAGTTTTCTGGGTGTTTTTGTCACACAACTTGTGCTAATTGGTGAGTATTCGTCAGTCTTTTCATATTGGGTTTCCCTGAGGCCTACCCTTCTTCCCATCTGTGTGCACAATCTTGTTTGTTGTATTTTTCTCCTTATTACCTTCAGTTTTTTATTTTCTCCACCACTCCTTCCATTCCTCCCAACTATAGCCTCTGTTTTACGTCTTAAAATATATTTTTAAACAACAAAAAAAATTATCTTTTCCCTTCTCACCTTTCCTTCCCGTAACCACATGACTTCCTCTTCCAACTCTTCCACTTCTTTTGCTTTTCTTCCTTGCCAATTCCACCTTTCCAATCCCACCTTGATTGTGGAGATATTCACCACACACATTCACAACTTTTTCTTTACTCTGCCTCCCTCTTCCCTGATCTTCAATAAATAAATAAACGGTCTCTTAAAATGTTTTGACTTCCTTTTCCTGCTCTGTTCTTCTTCTTCAAAAACCTGAGTTCAACTTGACCTTACTTTCATCCTGTGTCAAAAAATTTCATCTGTTATGCTTCTTTCCTCCATTTTCTCAATTCTTCTGTGCTCCACCCCTCCTCTACAATGTATTTAAATGCATCTCTGACCTACAAAATTTAAAATCCCATTTTGCAAGGCATTGTTGTTCTGCATTATTAATCGTTTTTTTTTAGGTCATCTCTACCGAGATGCCCTAATAAAGCCGGACCAAATGTCCGTCCGTCCGTACGTCCGTCAACAATTTTTCTTTTCGATCTTGATGAAACTTAGTATGTGGGTAGAGGTCGATGAGTGTTGCACAACGATATAACTTTTGTCCGGGTTCAAGGTCAGGGACGAGGTCACGAGGTCACGTAAGTTATAAAAATCGCCATTTTCAAAACCTATCTAGTCTGCCATTCTACAAGATATTCGGCAACTGTTTATTGATTATGATAGTAAAAAATATTATCTTGTATCTAACCGGACAGATTTTTGAATTTCCTTCCCGTTTGATCGTAAAGTGATCTGGAAGATGGCCAAAAACGCCGATGCGATTCGCAAAGAAGGAAGGAGAAATGAAATATAAATAATATGGAATAGGCAAAGCCTAGAAGCGAACGTAGAATCTTCTTACATTCGCTTCTGACTTTACATAAAACTTGTTCACAACTGTATACTTGCCAACGATACCGTGGTACGTGTAAGCGCCGCACAGCTGATGATTTTGACGCAATTTCCGGTTACTTCGGCCTGATTCGGGATCAGCGAACAAATAATGTAAATCACGATTAAAAAATATTTTTTGATGATGCGGGAGATATCTTTATTAAAACTAACTTTGGGGGAAAAATAATTGAATAAATAAACGATCACTTCTGGTCAAGAATAAAATAAATTAAAGTTCCGGAAAGAGTTTCAAAATCACTCCGGTAATGTTAAATACAAAATAAACACTTCCTGTCATGAAAAAAATCACCTTCGGAAGTATAAAATTAACTTTGGGAAAAAATAATTGAATAAATAAATAAACACTTCCGGTCATGATCTCCCGGCATGCATCATTCCCCATGAAAAAAACCAGAAACAAAACAAAAACGGAAGCAAAATGGTCATAGCCAACGACACGGATTCACAATTGCCAAGTATTGTGTTGTTTTTGTTGTTTCCTATTCTCATGTGCACGCGTTAAGTAATATTCACAAGATAGAAATAAAACCCAATCGTGTTTATACACCGCACAGCGTTTAACAACAACCGGAAGCAAAACGTCTTAGCTACGACACGGATTCCAAATAGCCAGGGCTATTTGTGTTGTTGTTGTTATTTCCTATTCTCTCACGTGCACGCGTTAAGTATTAAGCTCACTTCGTTCGCTATAAAACACATTTTTAGCCTTTTATATTTATACATTTTCCACCGAAGGTGCAAAAGTTTCAAAACCCGAAATGTAAACGTCGGCATTTATTTTCAAAATATAATTTCGTGCGCGCGCGCCAAAATGCCGAGTCACCTTTAACCAAACGCAGTAGTCCGTCATGGCGTCTGAGCAGTGGCCAGCGTGGTTCAGATTGACTGTGGTTTCTGGGGCGAAGGTGATTGTTAAGAAGTATGTCGGCGGTATAAATTCGAGTGACTGTATTGGTGATTTAATCACGCAACATCTTGACAACGAATATTCTGGCGAACGATTGCATCAATCAGTGCATCAGCAGGGAGATTCGCAGGCTCCTCTCGATCGTGCCGATATCTAACATAATCACCGGCGGACATCGGGCTGCAGGCTGTGGGGCGAGGCCACGGATCCCGGATGAGGGGATAAGTGATCTATTATGCTACATGCTTCGGGCTTTCTGATTAATATATCAATGAGTACATTCCATAATTAATGAATTAATAATTAATGAATCTGGCATACAAAATGTTTTTTCATACCTGACATGTTACTTTTACTTTGTGCAGTGTCACGAAACTTCTGTGGAATTAATAATTAATGAATTTGCTAGCTCTAACGATTTTTCAAACCTCAAATTCTCTATAAATACTTGACCAATTTTCATTCTGAAAGTTGCATTATAATCAGTGAAGAATAATCTACAGGATTATCATAATCTCCGAGAGCTAAGCCTATTTTTCGTTTTTTTTCTACAACCGGAAGTGAAATGTCCCCAGAGAGTGGACGGACCGGAAAACCACGTATTGCACTTACTGGTGATTCTGATGTGTTATCCAGGTACTAAATGAACAATACATATTTATTAATTATGTCATTAGTAGTATTATCTAGTGTATCTCTGTGAACTATTTCAATCTAAACGGTTAGTTTGGACTGTTTCGCGGTTACCTGAACTGAACATTGAGAACTTGTGGTATTATAGAGATGACCGTCACCCCCACACGGGGGTAATTTTTTTCTTCCAAATTCAGTGCACATTCATCCCATCTCCTTAAATCTACCTCCTCCCAACTTCTCCCCGTTATACCTCTTCCTTACTCCTCCCATCATCTTGTCCTCCATCCGACCTCCTCTCTTAGCACCTCTCTACTGCCCTCTGCGTTACTAACAGCTCCTCCTCTGGTATCCCAAAGCGTATGGTGTTCAAACATCTGTGAGCTCCGTTCCAACCTAACAAATATATCACTCTCTCATTCAGTACACTACTTGACATCTCAAACATGCTCTTTCTGTCCTCCAATCACACCTCCCCCTCTTCGCACCCCCTCAAATCTTGTACCTCCCCTTGCCCACTCCCATCTTTACCATACCACTACCCAATCTCATCCTCCTCTCTCCACCCCTCCCTTCTCCCTCCTCCCCCATGGCCGTGCCTGCTCTCATCTCCCCTCCCCCTAAAGCTTCCCTCTCACCCCTCCCTCCTGTCAGTGCAATTTCTCCGAAATTAGCATAATGGGTTTGAGAGTGATAAAAACAATAATAAAATGTTATTAAATTAAACTTGATATTGAAATAAATGTATTAAATCTGAAATGGAAAATGTACTCAAATACGGTATGATTCGATGTGCTTGAACATGTATCCATTTTTAATTGACATAATCATATCTTTCCTCTGTATTGAAAGATATTCGAGCAGACAGTGTGAGTAATTAATCACGAGCTTGGGCTCTGCCAAGCTGTTAAGCTTTGGTGGAGCAAGTTTTGGTGTGATGAAAATTGCAGGCAGAAAAATAGGTAAAATTCTCGGATATTAGGAAGATTACGAGAAGTTTTTGAATGAACGGAAATACAATGGTATTGTCATCACTGTAAGGTGATAAGTAATGGCATTTGGATTTAATTGAGAATGCTCTGTGTGAGATGATTAAAAGACGTTTTCATCTCCATTTGACATATGCCATGTGCATTGTGCATTGGCCAGAATTAAATTGAAATGCCTCTCATATTTTAGCTGAGAAATAAAATAAAATAAAATGTGTTTGGTGAGCACAACAGATGAGCATGGATGGAATGGTTTGTTCTGTGTGCTAACAAGGAATTGTGGGAAAACTCTCGGAATGCAAGTCCTTGTAATAAGACATCACTCATGGAGAATGGGTGATTGTTTCCAGCTGTGAGTAGAGGCATGAAGAAAGAATGTTTGGAAATGCCCAGATGATAAGGCTGGTTAATAGATTAAATAGGGTTGAGAGGTGACATATTTAAAATAAATAGCATATTATATGAACAGAGCATTCCTGGGTTATGAAATGAAATAAAATAGAACATACATTGACGTTAATTTTAATCTTAGAAACAGCTTGAAGGCAGAATTGACCATCGATTCAGGATTCGGACCGTGTACAGGCGGTCGTGAGTTTTAAAGCCTATTAGGATTTTTGTTTAAACTGCGGAAAATGTCATTGGTTGTCGTTTTAAAACCCGTCTATCTAATTGTGAGTGGGCTTTGAGTTTGCAGGTATGTGGTCACCATGGTAACGCAAAGATTGATGATGATGCTACACCTGTTTAAAGCCCAATTAAAAAAAAATTTGTCTACATAATACATACGTGACTGGTAGTTTACAAATTGGGATGTGTATTTTATTTGAGTGCCAGGTTG
Source organism: Eptatretus atami (assembly GCA_035128595.1). Lineage (NCBI taxonomy): Eukaryota > Metazoa > Chordata > Myxini > Myxiniformes > Myxinidae > Eptatretus > Eptatretus atami. Next base: position 152,132,876 of record CM068954.1, read on the forward strand.
GTTTACAGGTGGGGTAAGTGAGAGCATAACTTTCCATTGAAATGGATTAGGGTCAGGAAATAAAATGTGATGGATTGTGGAGTTATTGATGCCGTCATGATTTCAGGAAGGTAAATGTAGCCAGCATAGTGTGTACGGTATTATGAGATGATTCGCCAGGCCTTCTGTGCAAAAGGTATGAAAAGTGCCCTAAAACAACATAAAAAATATTTTATAATTAAAAGGTTCAGTAAATATAACATCGTATACAGTATACTGCACTGCATTGTGGTGTACTGTGGCGTGTCAATGCCCAATGATGAACTAGTGAAACAAATGTGACGTTGGGTGACCGAAAATTGTCAACAAAATAAATCAGGAACGATTCTCTGGCAACTTAGAAGAAGATTCACCTAGTCTGCACACACTTCGAATGATTCTTCCCATTCATCCACCGATTTGTGTTGTGTAACTAATAAGGGCTGAATATGGTGCCGTGGTAGGATATGGAAAGTGGGAGGCATTTAAATGCTCATTCTTGTGGCTAAATGATGTTATAAATACTTTTGGTACATGATAAATAAATGGTCTGCGAGCAACCACATTGAATGAATTTGTGTGCCGTGATCAACTTCTTCCGTGGTTGACTTGCCAACAAGTTGGCAAGCTATCGCTGGCATTGTAAGGGAGAAAATTAAATTGTACAATATTTAAGAGATTGAACATATTTGAACTTTTTGCATTCGGACAGAGAGGTGTGTGTGTGTGTGTGTGTGTGTGTTGGTGTGTGTGTGTGTGTGTGTGTGGTGTGTGTGTGTGTGTGTGTGTGTGTGTGTGTGGTGTGTGTGTGTGTGTGTGTGTGCGCGCGTGCGCGCATGCGTTTTTTTTGATCACGACGTTTTAAAAGGGAAAATGTGACATTTAGGAAAATCGCATCAGCATTACAATTATAACTAGAGGGGGAGCACTCGGTAGAGTGCAAAACCTCTGCCGCCAATACTGCTAGGTCACTCAAGTGAACCTGATATCCTATTCATTCAATTTGACGTCAACAGTGCTCACAGAGTTATAGTTTGCAACTTTCCCTTTTACTTTTAACTTTTACATACTCAATTCATTTGTCATAACTAGATTCCTTGAGACAGAAATTGATTTTACATGGGTATATCCACCTGAAGTCCAAAATCAGCCGCAATTATAATTTTGGCATGTTTTTTGTTGGAAATCACTTATAAATGTAGAAATGCAAAAAAAAAAAACGAATTTTTGTTGAAAAAAAAGTTCAAAAATTTTTTTTTTCTCTAACAATTTTTTTTTGGGGGGGGGGGGGGGGGGGTTGGAAATCACTTAAGACATGTAGAAATGCAAAAAAAAAAAAATTCAAATATTTTTCAAAATGGCCGCCATAGCGGCCATATTGGATTTTGTACCAAGTCCAAAATCTAATGGCATGATCCTTGGACCATACCTAATCCCCCACCAAGTTTCGTCGAAATCCATCGAGGAGTTTTTCCGTAATACTGTTCAACAAACAAACAAACAAATAAACCAATGTCACCCGTAGGGTGATCCGTATCTTGCCAAAAGGTGACCACGTGTGACTTCTTTAAGGTCACACTGAGGTGAACAGAGCTGTATCCACCAGGAGCGACTCCTTGAGGAATATCTGCCTACGAGAGATTCCGATGAGAATCGTTCTACAGAGTAACCATGAAAAATATGCGTTTGCCTCATAACGTCACCAAATGACGTCATAATGTCTCAAGCTTGATATATCTAGAAAGCACTCATCGAGGTGTTCAATTTGAGGTACTACACGATATGGTTCCTAAAACTTGAAAATTTGACCTTGGGGTCAAATGTGTTTGACCTTAGGCATTAACCATGAAGGTCAAGGCCAATCGCCACCAAAAATTAATCAGCTGAATGCCAGACCATGAACTATATTCCCATGAAGTTTGAAGACGATCCGATCAAAATTACTCAAAAAATAAGGGTTTCGTCGACTCCCCTGATTTGCGACAAGTGACCTTGACCTTTGACTTGACCTTCAAATTTTATGCGCTGAAAGGGACCTCTATAGGCCTCTGATATGCGAAGTTACAAAAATTTCCAGTGATAACTGTGTCTGCAGAGTGATTTATACGTGATTACAGAAAAAAAAAAACAACAACAACAAAAAAAAAACACATGAAGGTCAAGGCCAATCGCCACCAAAATTAATCAGCTGAGCGCCAGACCATGAACTATATTCCCATGAAGTTTGAAGACGATCCGATCAAAATTACTCAAAAAAAAATAAGGGTTTTGTCGATTCCCTGATTTGCGACAGTGACCTTGACCTTTGACCTTGACCTTCAAAATTTTATGGCCTGAAAGGGACCTCCATAGGCCTCTGATATGCGAAGTTACAAAAATTTCCAATGAAAACTGTGGTCTGCAGAATTTTTTTTTCGTGATTACAGACAAACAAAAAAAAAAAAAAAAATTTAAAAACATACAGACTGACTAACATATCTCGCAAAAACTTCGTTTTGGCAAAGATAAACAACAAGCAGTCATAGACTGGTACTTACGAAATCGTCAACTTGACCTCTGACCTTGTCTAATAAAAGCTGTCTCTAGAGAAGGTAGCGACGCAAACCAGAAGTTTCTACGATGATTCTGTACCAAACCATAAAAAATCGAATGTTTGACCTCACCGTGACCTTGACCGTTGACCGATTTTGCCCAAAATCTAATCAGCACTAGCCATCACCCTCCTGATCACGTGGTGTAATTTGACATTGGTAGCTTCTTCCGTTCTCGAGTTATCTGTACCAAACCATCAAAAATCGAATATTTGACCTCGCTGTGACCTTGACCTTTGACCGATTTTGACCAAAATCTAATCAGCACTAGCCATCACCCTCCTGAATCACGTGATGTAATTTGACATTGGTAGCTTCTTCCGTTCTCGAGTTATCGTGCCTACAACAACAAACAAACAAACAAAATACAAACAAAAACAAGCAGTCATAGACTGGTACTTACGAAATCGTCAACTTGACCTCTGCCTTGTCTAATAAAAGCTGTCCAGAGAAGGTAGCGACGCAAACAGAAGTTCTCGATGATTCTGTACCAAACATCAATAATCGAATGATTGACCTCACCTGACCTTGACGTGACCGATTTGACCAAAACTAATCAGCACTAGCCATCACCTCCTGAATCACGTGGTGTAATTTGACATTGGTAGCTTCTTCTGTTCTCGAGTATTCGCTACAAACAAACAAACAAACATACAAACAAACAAGCAGTCATAGACTGGTACTTACGAAATCGTCATTGACCTTGACTTGTCTAATAAAAGCTGTCTCTAGAGAAGTAGCGACGCAAACGAGCGCGTATGCTGTGTGTTCCAATCCCCTCATAGCATAATCTTCAGTGCATAATACCTCAGATACGACACCCGACATAAATCTCATAAAACATCCGATTTTTACCAGAATTTCGAAAACCGAGTTTTAAGCGTCCTAAGCGATCGCAAAAACCGAAGACAAAATTAAAATCGAAGTTAAAATGCCTCGTAACGTCGAGCAAGCAAAAATCGCATTTCTCCACGCAATTATTTATATTATTTTATCAAAGTCACAAAACCGTAATATTCGGCCCATCCACAAATCTTTACATAATCCGAGGTTCAGCGAGTCAGGCATGCGACGATAACCTTTATTGGGATAAAAAATGACTTTATAACACAATCTTATGAAAAACCGTCACCGCGCACACGGAAAACTTAACGTGACTCAACGACGCGTCTGCTCGAGCGCACTGCATCATGGGACGACCCGTGACTCTGCTCGAGCGCACATGCATCATGGGACGACCCTTGACGCTTCGAGTGAAATATTTTTATACAATCTTAAAACGTCCAAACATCCGATTTTTACCAGAATTTCGACAACCGAGTTTTAAGCATCCGAAGCGATCGCAAAAACCGAAGACAAAATTCAATCGAAGTTAAAACAAACTCGTAACGTCGAGCGAAGCAAAAATACTCACATTTCTCCACGTTAATTTACGGAATTATGTTGACCTCACTGTGACCTTGACCTTTGACCGATTTTGACCAAAATCTAATCAGCGCTAGCCATCACCCTCCTGAATCACGTGATGTAATTTGACATTGGTAGCTTCTTCCGTTCTCGAGTTATCGTGCCTACAAACAAACAAACATACAAACAAACAAACAGAAACGGAAGGCATCAATATACTTACGAAATCTTTAGATTTCGTAAGTAAACAAACAAGCAGTCATAGACTGGTACTTACGAAATCGTCAACTTGACCTCTGACCTTGTCTAATAAAAGCTGTCTCCAGAGAAGGTAGCGACGCAAACCAGAAGTTTCTACGATGATCTGTACCAAACCATCAATAATCGAATGATTGACCTCACGTGACCTTGACCGTTGACTGATTTTGACCAAAATCTAATCAGCACTAGCCATCACCCTCCTGAATCACGTGATGTAATTTGACATTGGTAGCTTCTTCCGTTCTCGAGTTATCGTGCCTACAAACAAAAAACAAACATACAAACTACAAACAAGCAGTCATGACTGGTACTTACGAAATCATCAACTTGACCTCTAACCTTGTCTAATAAAAGATGAATCAGTCAGAAGCCCAAGGGGAGCTTGAATTCTGAATTCATTGTGGTCTACGATTTACACTGTGGTTTGCAGATAATGAGTCCCAGACAAAAACTAGATTTCTTATAAAAATTCCATTTTTTTTTTTTAAAGTGATTCAGTACCAGCAGGATATGCCAGATAATAGGTGTATTACTTTTCAGAAGAATCTGATAAAGACTATTATTTATTATATATATCAGTTATTCATCGCTGTTCCAGAATTTCGACAACCGAGTTTTAAGCGTCCTAAGCGATCGCAAAAACCGGACAAAATTAAAATCGAAGTTAAAACGAACTCGTAACGTCGAGCGAAGCAAAAATCTCCATTTCTCCATGCAAAACCTTAACGTCACTCAACGACATGTCTGCTCGAGCGCACGCATCATGGACGCCCGTGACGTCTGCTCGAGCGCAATGCATCATGGGACGACCCGTGACGTCTGCTCGAGCGCAATGCATCATGGGACGACCTTGAAGCTTCGAGTGAAATATTTTTTTTATACAATCTTAAAACGTCTCCAAACATCCGATTTTTACCAGAATTTCGACAACCGAGTTTTAAGCGTCCTAAGCGATCGCAAAAAACCGAAGACAAAATTAAAATCGAAGTTAAAACGAACTCGTAACGTCGAGCGAAGCAAAAAAATCTCCATTTCTCCATGCAAAACCTTCACGTCAATCAACGACGCGTCTGCTCGAGCGCAATGCATCATGGACGACCCGTGACATCTGCTCTGCGCAATGCATCATGGGACGACCCTTGACGCTTCGAGTGAAATATTTTTTTATACAATCTAAAACGTCTCCAAAACATCCGATTTGTACCAGAATTTCGACAACCGAGTTTTAAGCATCCGAAGCGATCGCAAAAACGAAGACAAAATTAAAATCGAAGTTAAAACGAACTCGTAACGTCGAGCGAAGCAAAAATACTCACATTTCTCCATGTTAATTTACGGAATTATGTTTGACCTCACTGTGACCTTGACCTTTGACCGATTTTGACCAAAATCTAATCAGCACTAGCATCACCCTCCTGAATCACGTGGTGTAATTTGACATTGGTAGCTTCTTCCGTTCTCGAGTTATCGTGCCTACAAACAAACAAACAAACAAACATACAAACAAACAAACAAACAGAAACGGAAGGCATCAATATACTTACGAAATCTTTAGATTTCGTAAGTAACAAACAAACAGAATGGAAGGGAAGGCATCAATATACTTACGAAACCTTTAGATTTCGTAAGTAACAAACAAAAAGGGGTGAAAACAGTAACCTCCGATCTTCGATGGCGGAGGTTAACAAAACTTTTATCTATTCGCACGAAATGGGAGGATTTGTATAATCTGTGTAACCATAACGATCATATTGGGAAGACGCAGCTGGTAGCCTACCATAGTGTGAAGTTGGACACAAACAATAACTTCAACAATCGCATTGGGAAGTCCGGTCGTTTTCCGAGTCCCGTACTCGATTACAGCGGTGCTATTGAAAGTGGAAACACAACATCTCTTCGCTTCGAGAGCCACATATGAATTAGGAATAAATACATCGAATATCACAATTAAAATCAGGCTTCCTTTGTTGCCAATAAATGAGAATGGTGAGGAAGAACACGACAGTGTGGACGTAATGACGTATGCACTGACGTCATGTGTTGAAGGAAATATGTTTTTTTCATGGAGACCAGGAAATGAATTTAATATATCGTGGGTTGAGAGACAATGTTGTAACTGCATTTTTGGTGAAATTGAATAAAATGGCTCTCATGTCTTTCAACACCATTTGAAAGACATGAGAGCCATTTTATTCAAATTCGCCAAAAATGCAGTTACAACATTATGTCTCTCAACCCGCGATATACAGATTTGCAAAATGCTTTTGGGATCGCTCACGATTTCAGAACACTTTCAGGTGTTTTAACGGCTCCTGAGAGTGGCTCAACCTTGGAAGATGTGATAGCCACACAGACAGCCGTTGATAAACAGAAGGATAGGAAGACCGATGAGGGTTCTTTACACACCTCCATTAACGATAAAGGAGATGAATACTCATCAAATGGATGATGCATCATGTACATTTTGTATTGTACTGACAAACAATGTGAGAGCATTTCATTTACAGGAAAAGAACACTTAGCTTGAAGCAACAACCAAGGACTGTTACGACCTTGGCCCAGAAGATATTGTGCTCATTAAAGTGAACAAAAGGAGAATCTGCAGTGGAGACATCACAAGAGAACAATGAACTTTTGTTTCTATGATGTTGCAAAGTTTTGATAATTAGTATAATTGATGCACGGTCAGAATGAGATGTATAGTAAGATTTGACCATATTGTGGACAGCGTCTATCCACGACTGACCAAGAAGGTGTTAATTTAGTTATATTAGATAATGGGAGATATGATGCAGAGATAAGAGATGTGATGTAAAGGTAGGAGGCTGGTCAAGCCAAATAAAGTGATTTACTGATGGGGTACTGATCATCACATGTAAAAAAAAAAACATCAGGAGTATAGATTGTATGCTAATCTGAGCTAATGTTGAGGGTCAGAGTTCGGTTCCACTGTAACAGCAAAAGTAAAAGCAATTGATGGAGATCGATAGCACCAAAAGGTAAACAACAATTTGTTGTGAGGGTTTCTAGAATTGTTCTTAGTTAGTGGGGCAACATTCGAAAAATAAATAAACAAACAAGCAGTCATAGACTGGTACTTACGAAATCGTCAACTTGACCTCTGACCTTGTCTAATAAAAGCTGTCTCTAGAGAAGGTAGCGACGCAAACCAGAAGTTTCTACGATGATTCTGTACCAAACCATCAAAAATCGAATGTTTGACCTCACCGTGACCTTGACCGTTGACCGATTTTGACCAACATCTAATGAGCACTAGCCATCACCCTCCTGAATCACGTGGTGTAATTTGACATTGGTAGCTTCTTCCGTTCTCGAGTTATCGTGCCTACAAACAAACACACACACACAAACAAACACACAAACAAGCAGACATCGACTGGTACTTACGAAATCGTCAACTTGACGGTTAAGAGCCACAAAAGGTGAAGCCTACAGCAGATCAAGTTGACAAGTTAATTTATCTTATACTTTTAATTAATCTATAAACTAGTATGTGAAGTGAAAAATACATGCCGTGGATTCAACACATTTCTCAACTGCAATTGCTAACTCACCCCAGCTAATCTATATGGCAGCAGCAGCCAACCGATACATGATTGACATTTGGCATAGACTATGCAATTTTCAAACAGCACATATTGTGAACTAACTCATAATGTATTGGAAATTAAATATATATTTGTTGGAATGAACATTCAGTTTACTAAATGTTCTAATATCACTAAAATTTAAAAGTTGTCAGTAAAATCTTGTTCAACATGTTACTGTCCCAAACATAGATATGATTAACATGCAAATTGACTTTAAACGAGCGGCGTAATGCCGGTGTGTTTAGCAATCCCCCTCATTAGCATAAATCTTCAGTTAAGCCTAAGATATGACACCCGACAATAAATCTCATAAAACATCCGATTTTAACCAAGAATTTCGACAACCGAGTATTAAGCATACTTAACCGTTACCAAAAGTGAAGACAGGATTGAAATTGACTTTAAAAAAAATACCCCGAGCGGGAGTGCCGTCATCTCTGCTAGAGGTCGAAAGTAAGTAACTCTGTGCCAGACTGGAATAGGGGCAGTTCATAAAGTACGTACGCTCTACTTCCGGGTTTCAAAACCACCCACCCCTCTGTATGTAGGCTAGTGACCGCCACCCACCCCCTCTGTATGTAGGCTAGTGACCCCACCCACCCCCTCTGTATGTAGGCCTAGTGACCACCCACCCACCCCTCTGTATGTAGGCTAGTGACACCCACCCACCCCTCTGTATGTAGGCTAGTGACCACCACCCATCCCCCATATGTGTCTCATATCACATCACAATACTTGAAGATTACAACCAACTGTAGATTTATCTCAAATGCATCAGTAATTATTAACTATGGTAATACAGTAATATGGAACAATTATTGACGTCCACGGATTCAAACATAACGTCTAAAAATGTTCCTGTGAACGGGGATATTTTTCCCCTCGCGATGACGACAGGCTCACCTTCATCTTCTGAAACGCTTTCATGTAGTCTGACACCACTTTCATAAAGTATGTATGCAGCCGTCGTACCACCCACCCACCCCTGTACGCAGGCCGTACGCGGGCTTTAAACCACCTACCCGTCTCAGGCCGTACGCGGGCTTTAAACCACCCACCCCCCTCATACATCGCTAATCGCTTGCAAAGCCAGCAGTTCCCTTATGAACCGATGTTTCTAAGTCATGACGATGCAGTCCTAGCGGTGTAAATTTACCTTTTTCTTTAAATATCACAGCACGTCATTTATGAAAAATAAAAGTACAAATTGACATTCAAGACAATGTTAATGTCATAAATGAAAGCAAGTGTGCATATAAAGTTGTGTTCCATTGTTTTAGTTAAATCTGACAAAAGCTTCAAATATAATATTTGCCTCGGAAAGTTCCGGTTCTTAATTTAATACTTTTTTTTTTTTGTATGTACTTTATGAACGGCCCATACAGGGAATCAGAGCGAAGTTTGAAGGGCTATAAAATCGGAACGAGAGCAAATTTCAAAAAAATGCTCGTGTTGTTCTCGATAATAGTCCAGAGTATCTGATCACTAATAACATTTGATCTCTCTTGATAAATGAGGGAGGAGATACGATTTTGAAATCGACGATTTTCGCAACTTTGACAGCCTCGTGACGTTGACCTCGACCTTGGACAACCTTGAAAGTTATATCGTTGTGCACATCTCATCGATCTCTAATCCATTCCACTATTGGTTATTTGTTCTCACTCGGTTTGATTGTGGACGTACGGACGGACGTACGGACAGACTTCGAGACTTAGTATTAGGTCATCTCTACTGAGATGATAGAGATGACCTAACGAGCGCGTAATGCCGTGTGTTACAATCCCCTCTATTAGCATAATCTTCAGTGCATAATACCTCGAATACGACACCCGGCATAAATCTCATAAAACATCCGATTTTTACCAGATTTATTCGACAACCGAGTTTTAAGCGTCCTAGCGATCGCAAAAACCGAAGACAAAATTAAAATCGAAGTTAAAACGAACTCGTAACGTCGAGCGAAGCAAAAATCTCCCATTTCTCCACGCAATTATTTAATATTATTTTATCAAAGTCACAAAACCGTAATATTCGGCCATACCACACAATCTTTACATAATCGACGGCTCAGCGAGTCAGGCATGCGACGATAACCTTTATTGGGATAAAAATGACTTTTTAACACCATCTTTATCGAAAAACACCGTCAGCGCGCACACGGAAAACCTTTAACATGACTCAAGACGCGTCTGCTCGAGCGCACTGCATCATGGGACGACCCGTGACGCGTCGAGTGAAATATTTTTATACAATCTTAAAACGTCTCCAAAACATCCGATTTTTACCAGAATTTCGACAACCGAGTTTTAAGGGTCCTAAGCGATGGCAAAAACCGAAGACAAAATTAAAATCGAAGTTAAACGAACTCGTAACGTCGAGCGAAGCAAAATCTCCATTTCTCCACATGAATTTACGGAATTATGTTTGACCTCACTGTGACCTTGACCTTTGACCGATTTTGACCAAAATCTATCAGCGCTAGCCATCACCCTCCCTGAATCACGTGGTGTAATTTGACATTGGTAGCTTCTTCCGTTCTCGAGTTATCGTGCCTATAAACAACACACAAACAAACAAAAACAAACAAATAAACCAATGTCACCCGTAGGGTGATCCGTATCTTGCCAAAAGGTGACCACGTGTGACTTCTTTAAGGTGTTAGGTTAGGGTTAGAAAGGGCTATCCACCAGGAGCGATTCCTTGAGGAATATCTGCCTACGAGAGATTCCGATGAGAATCGTTCTAACAGAGTAACCATGAAAAATATGCGTTTGCCTCAAAACGTCACCAAATCACGTCATAATGTCTCAAGCTTGATATATCTAGAAAGCACTCATCGAGGTGTTCAATTTGAGGTACTACACGATATGGTTCCTAAAACTTGAAATTTGACCTTGGGGTCAAATATGTTTGACCTTAGGCGTTAACCATGAAGGTCAAGGCCAATCGCCACACAAAAATTAATCAGCTGAATGCCAGACCATGAACTATATTCCCATGAAGTTTGAAGACGATCCGATCAAAATTACTCAAAAAATAAGGGTTTCGTCGACTCCCTGATTTGCGACAAAGTGACCTTAACCTTTGACCTTGACCTTCAAATTTTATGCGCTGAAAGGGACCTCTATAGGCCTCTGATATGCGAAGTTACAAAAATTTCCAATGATAACTGTGCTCTGCAGAGTGATTTATACGTGATTACAGATTAAAAAAAAAAAAAACAAACAAAAAAAACACATGAAGGTCAAGGCCAATCGCCACCAAAAAAATTAATCAGCTGAGCGACAGACCATGAACTATATTCCCATGAAGTTTGAAGACGATCCGATCAAAATTACTCAAAAAATAAAGGGTTTTGTCGATTCCCCTGATTTGCGACAGTGACCTTGACCTTTGACCTTGACCTTCAAAATTTTATGGCCTGAAAGGGACCTCCATAGGCCTCTGATATGCCGAAGTTACAAAAAATTTCCAATGAAAACTGTGGTCTGCAGAATTTTTTTTTCGTGATTACAGACAAACAAAAAAAAAAAAAAAAAACATACAGACTGACTAACATATCTTGCAAAAAACTTCGTTTTGGCAAGATAACAAGCAGTCATAGACTGGTACTTACAAAATCGTCAACTTGACCTCTGACTTGTCTAATAAAAGCTGTCTCGAGAGAAGGTAGCGACGCAAACCAGAAGTTTCTACGATGATTCTGTACCAAACCATCAAAAATTGTAACGTCGACTGAAGCAAAAATCTCCATTTCTCCACGCAATTATTTAATATTATTTTATCAAAGTCACAAAACCGTAATATTCGGCCATCCAGCAACAATCTTTACATATCCGACGGCTTAGCGAGTCAGGCATTCGACAATAACCTTTATTGGGATAAAAAATGACTTTTAAACACCATCTTTATCGAAAACACCGTCAGCGCGCACACGCAAAACCTTTACGTGACTCAACGACGCGTCTGCTCGAGCGCACTGCATCACGTGACGACCCGTGACGCGCGAGTGAAATATTTTTTATACAATCTTAAGACGTCTACAAAACATCCGATTTTTACCGAATTTCGATAACCGAGTTTTAAGCGTCCGAAGCGATCGCAAAAACCGAAGACAAAATTAAAATCGAAGTAAAACGAACTCGTAACGTCGAGCGAAGCAAAAATACTCCATTTCTCCACATGAATTTACGGATTATGTTTGACCTCACTGTGACCTTGACCTTTGGACCGATTTTGACCAAAATCTAATCAGGCTAGCCCATCACCCTCCTGAATCACGTGGTGTAATTTGACATTGGTAGCTTCTTCCGTTCTCGAGTTATCGTGCTACAAACAAACACACAAACAAACACACAAACAAACAACAAGCAGTCATAGACTGGTACTTACGAAATCGTCAACTTGACCTCTGACCTTGTCTAATAAAAGCTGTCTCTAGAGAAGGTAGCGACGCAAACCAGAAGTTTCTAACGATGATTCTGTACCAAACCATCAAAAATCGAATGTTTTGACCTCACCGTGACCTTGACGTTGACCGATTTGACCAAAATCTAATCAGCACTAGCTATCACCCTCCTGAAACTCGTGGTGTAATTTGACATTGGTAGCTTCTTCCGTTCTCGAGTTATCTGTACCAAACCATCAAAAATCGAAATGTTTGACTCACCGGTGACCTTGACCGTTGACCGATTTTGACCAAAATCTAATCAGCACTTGCCATCACCCTCCTGAATCACGTGGTGTAATTTGACATTGGTAGCTTCTTCCGTTCTCGAGTTATCGTGGCCTACAAACAAACAAACATAACCAGAAACGGTAGTCATAACAATATACTTACGAAATCTTTAGATTTCGTAAGTAACAAGCAGTCATAGACTGGTACTTACGAAAATCGTCAACTTGACCTCTGACCTTGTCTAATAAAAGCTGTTCTCTAGAGAAGGTAGCGACGCAAACTAGAAGTTTCTACGATGATTCTGTATCAAACCATCAAAAATCGTAACGTCGAACCGATAGCAAAAATCTCAATTTCTCCACGCAATTTATTTAATATTATTTTATCAAAGTCACAAAACCGTAATTATTCGGCCATCCACAACAATCTTTACATTAATCCCGAAGCGGCTTAGCGAGTCAGGCATGCGACGATAACCTTTATTGGATAAAAAATGATTTTAAACACCATCTTTATCGAAAACACCGTCAGCGGCGCACACGCAAAGCCTTTACGCTAACTCAACGACCGTCTGCTCGAGCGGCACTGCATCATGGGACGACCCGTGACGCGTCGAGTGCAATATTTTTTATACAATCTTAAACGTCTCCAAAACATCCGATTTTTACCAGAATTTCGACAACAGAAGTTTTAAGCGTCCTAAGCGATCGCAAAAACCGAAGACAAATTAAAATCGAAGTTAAAACGAACTCGTAACGTCGAGCGAAGCAAAAATCTCCATTTCTCCACGCATTTATTTAATATTATTTTTATCAACTCACAAACCGTAATATTCGGCCATCCACCACAATCTTTACATAATCCGACGGCTTAGCGAGTCAGGCATGCGACGATAACCTTTATTGGGATAAAAATTTGATTTTTAACACCATCTTTGTCGAAAACACCGTAGCACGCACACGGAAAACCTTAACGTAACTAACGACGCGTCTGTCGAGCGCACTGCCTCATGGACGACCCGTGACGCGTCGAGTGAAATATTTTTTATACAATCTTAAAACGTCTCCAAAACCATCAATTTTACCAGAATTTCGACACAACCGAGTTTTAAGCATCCTAAGCGATCGCAAAAACGAAGACAAAATAAAATCGAAGTTTAAAACGAACTCGTAACGTCGAGCGAAGCAAAAATACTCCATTTCTCCACGTGAATTTACGGAATTATGTTTGACCTCACTGTGACCTTGACCTTTGACGATTTTTGACCAAAATCTAATCAGCACTAGCCATCACCCTCCTGAATCACGTGGTGTGTAATTTGACAATTGGTAGCTCTTCCGTTCTCGAGGGATCGCGCCTAACAACAAAACAAACAAACAAGCAGTCATAGACTGGTATTTACGCAAATCGTCACTTGACTCTGACCCTTGTCTAATAAAAGCTGTCTCTAGAGAAGGTAGCGACGCAAACCAGAAAAGTTTTCTACGATGATTCTGTCCAAACCATTCAAAAAATCGAATCTTTTGACCTCAACCTGACCTTGACCGATAGACCGATTTTTGACCAAAATCTTAATCAACACTAGCCATACCCTCCCTGATCACGTGGTGTAATTTGACATTGGTTACTTCTTCAGTTCTCGAGTTATCTGTAACCAACCATCAAAAATCGATATTTGACCTTCAACTGTGACCTATTGACCATTGACCGATTTTGACCAAAAATCTAAGCAGCACTAGCCATCACCCTCCTGAATCACGTTGACTGTATTTGACATTGTAGCTTTCTTTCCGGTTCTCGAGTTATTCGTGCCTACAAATAAACATACAAACAAAAAAAACAAACAAAACAAGCAGTCATAGACTGTACTTACGGAAATCGTCCAAACTTGACCTCTGACCTTGTCTAATAAAGCTGTCTCGTAGAGAAGGTAGCGACGTAACCAGAAGTTTCTACGATGTTCTGTTCCAACCATCAAAAATTCGTAACGTCGACCGAAGAACAAAATCTCTTTTTTCCCCGTGACGTATGTAAATTTACGGAATATTGTATTTCACCGTGCGTACCTGTGACCTTGACCTTGACCGATTTTTGAACGCAAAATGCTAAATCAGCACTCCCATCACCCCTCCTGAATCACGTGGTTGTAGGTTGACATTGGTAGCTTCTGCGTTCTCGAGTTATCAGGACCATAACAAGCAGTCAGAAGACTGGTCTTATTAACGAAATCGTCAACCTTGACCCTTGCCTTGTCTAATAAAAGTGTCTCTAGAGAAGGTAAGCGAACGCAAACACAGAGTTTCATCTTATCGATGAATTCTGTACCAAACATAAAAAATGCGAATGTTTGACCTCACCGGAACCTTGGCCGTTGACCGATTTTGAAACCAAATCTAATCAGAACACTAAGCATCACCTCTCCCTGAATCACGTGGTGTAATTTGACATTGTAGCATTCTTCCGTACTCAAAGTTATTGTAGCCGAAACCAATCAAAATCGAATGTTTGACCTGCACGTGACCTTAACCGTTGAACCGATTTAGACCAAATCTAATCAACTAGCCATCACCCTCCTGAATCACGTGGTGTAAATTTGACATTGGATAGCTTCTTTCCGTTCTCGCAGAGTTATCTGTAACCAAACCATCAAAAAATCGAAGTTTGACCCTCAACCGTGACCTATTTGACCGTTTGACCCGTTTTGACTCAAAATCGAATCATCAACTAAGCCATCATCCTCCTGAATCAACGTGGTGTAATTGACATTGGTAGCTCTTTCCGATTCCTCAATTTACCCAGAAAGGTTATCTGTACGCAAACCATAAAAATCGGAATGTTTGACCCTCAAACCGGTGACCTTGACCTTGACTGCGATTTTGAATGACCAAAATCTAATAGACATAGCCATACACCCTCCCTGATCACCTGGTGTAATTTGACATTGGTAGCTTCTCTTTTCCAATTTCTCGAGTTGATCTGTACCAACATCAAAAATATCGAATATTTGACTCGCTGCTAACCAAAAACCATCAAATCGAATGTTTTGAGCCATCACCGTGACCTTGACCGTTGACCGTTTTGATCCAAAGATCTAATCAGCAACTTAGCATCACCACTCCGAATCACGTGGTGTAATTTGACATTGGTAGCTTCTTTCCCGTTCTCGCTGATCTCGAACAATGGTTATCGTGCCTACAAAACAAAAACAAACATACAAACAAAAAACAAACAAACAAGCAGTCATAGACTGGTCTAATGTACGAAATCGTCAACTATGACCTCTGCCATTAGTCTTAATAAAAAGCATGTCTCTAGAGAAGGATAGCGAAAGCAAACGAGCAGCAGTAAATGCTGTGTGTTACAATCCCCCTCATTACATAATCTTCAGTGCATAATCCCAGATACGACACACCGAACTAAATCTCATAAAACAATCCGATTTTACCAGATTTATCGAACAACGCTGCGAGTTTTTAGCGTCCTAGAAGCGATCGCGAAAAACCGACAGACTAAAATTAAAATCGAAGTTAAAAATGAACTCGTACGTCGAGCAAAAGCAAAAATGGAGCTTTTCTCCACGCAATTATTTAATATATTTATCAAGTCACAAACAAAACCGTAAATATTTG
>CM068954.1:152176488-152186959 GCA_035128595.1 Eptatretus atami
AACCACGAACCAACCACGCTCAAACCCTCACCACAACAACCACCGCCATCTTCGCCACTATCCGCGTTTACGAACGCCGTCCTCCACGGACCACGCGGCGACGATTTCCGCGGTAAAACCGTCCAAGAACGCACGCAGGATTGCCAGAATAAAAGCTTTCGCGGAGCCTGCACGGACTTTTCCCGCTGTTTCTCCGCCTAAATTCTCCGCGCTCGGTGTGGTGGAAGTGCGATCCGAGCCGGGGGTCAAAGGTGAGAAAAGGTGGGGGCCTCTTTTTGGGGGAATAATTCCCTGGCCTGAGCCAAAACTGACTCCCCGGCCCCCGCACGGGCGGGGTGGAGGGAGAACAAGAGGGCACGCCCCTTCGAGAGGCTTCTCCAAGAAGCTCGAAGGGAGGCGGGGCCGAAAACGGGGCGGAGCGCCCGCGCTACAAAAGGCGGACAGCACGGACCTTGAGTAGTCTTCCTGTCTCCTTGTCTCGAGAGTTCCTGTGTTCTTCTGGTTTTTTGAGCTTCTGGCTGGTCGTCGTCTTCTGCTTGGCGCTGGTTGTCTGTCGGTGGAAGGGGTCTTGTCTTGTTGGTGGAAGAGGTCCTGCGCTCGCGGCTTGGCGAGCGGCCTGTCAACGGAGGCCCGGATGGAGACGCGGCACGCCGGTTGTGTGGTGGACCTGCGGTCCGGACGAGGAGTGCCGGAGAGGGTTCGCCGGCCGCAAGAGAGGTCGGGGCCAGGCGGACCACGCTGACGGTCGTGGAGAGAGGATCACCGGCCACAAAAAGGAAAGTCCTTTCTCTTCACTTATTTCTTTGGGTTTTTTATGCATGCTGTGGCGCCGTGTCCAACAAGTTAGAACTGCCTAAGTGACTGTGCATGTATGTACATTGCTTTAGTCGGTAGTAATTCTTTCTTTGCATTTCTATTTGTGTGCTGTACATACGTGCATGACTGTTATTCATTGCTTTGCCTGCATACGTGTGGTTTCAATAAATGTACTTGGCGAACTGTTCCCCATTTCGTTGCGTCCTTTCCTTTGTTTGAAGGTTCCATCTGCATTACGGAAGGAATTGGTAGAAGGGTGTAAGCACCCCGTAAATAATCACGTCCGTCGGGGCCGGCGATAACACCGCTCGTTTATCACTGAAGCACGGAACGGACCGCTTAAGCGTTTGTGTCCTAGGCTGGCCAGCGGCGAGGTACGGTCGCCCGGTTAACTACCCGCGCAGGTATTTAGGTAGGTCGAGTTTGGCGAACAACCCTATCCTGCGCGGGTGGCCGATTGGCACGATTGTGGTGTGGTCGAAAGACCCACGTGACGAGCTCCTGGCGGTAGTTCCACGGAGGGTCACGACTGAATTGTCCGTTCCGGTGGGCGACGCGGTCGCGATTTGAGTTACGTGGCCGATCGCACGCCGGGCGGACCGAAATTCGTAACAATATGTTCTGTGTGTTTGCTCTTATACGAGCCTCGACATTGTATACCAAAAATATACCATCAGAGATGGGGAATTCTCCGCCATTGAAAAATAATTGACATCAAGATTAGCGTTTTTCCATTTATTACAAAAAACATTTTTTTCAAGATGGCCGCCCCAGTCGGCCATCTTGGATCCAGCCACGCCCGCAATCAATAGGGTTCTTCTGTTTCAGGTGGTACATGTGTGACCCAAATTTAAATCGATATGGCGAACAGTTTATGAGTTATCGCACTCACAGCTATAAATGTTGACGCCCAGCCAGCCAGACGGACGGACGCGCCCAGTCGGCCATCTTGGATCCGGCCACGCCCAAATCAATAGGGTTCTTCCTTTTCAGGTGGTACATGTGTGACCCAATTTCAAATCGATATGGCGAACAGTTTATGAGTTATCGCACTCACAGCTATAAATGTTGATGCCCAGCCAGCCAGCCGGATGGACGGACCGCCACAGTCGGCCATCTTGGATCCGGCCACGCCAAAATCAATAGGGTTCTTCCTTTTCAGGTGGTACATGTGTGACCCAAATTTCAAATCGATATGGCGAAAAAACATTTTTTTCAAGATGGCCACCCCAGTCGGCCATCTTGGATCTGGCCACGCCCAAAATAAATAGGGTTCTTCCGTTTCAGGTGGTACATGTGTGACCCAAATTTCAAATCGATATGGCGAACAGTTTATGAGTTATCGCACTCACAGCTATAAATGTTGACGCCCAGCCAGCCAGCCGGACGGACGGACGCCGCCCAGTCGGCCATCTTGGATCCGGCCACGCCCAAAATCAATAGAGTTCTTCCTTTTCAGGTGGTACATGTGTGGCCCAAATTTCAAATCGATATGGCGAACAGTTTATGAGTTATCGCACTCACAGCTATAAATGTTGACGCCCAGCCAGCCGGACGGACGACGGACGGACAACCCGGGTGACAACAATATCCCCCTTCCGCCACGTGGCGGGGGATAAAAAAAAAAAAGTAGAAAATTTTCTGTCCCTCCTAATTTGCATGGCCACTTAACCTTATCATCTTTATTTTATTAGCCATAGTTGTAAGTGGTTTGGTAGTGGAGTGGAAAAATCCTTTTAAAGTTATGAGAAAATGAACAAATTCACAACAGCAACAAAATGTCCCAATTTACAGAAAATTAAAAACCTTTTATTTAACGACAGTTCAACAATTGAGACGTCATCTGTTCAACATAATCCTTCCACAGGACATCGCTGACTCCTTAGTGTCTCTTCCCGGCTATTTTGTCCTCCGATTTGATAGGCCTGAACCCCGCCCTGGCGGTGGAGTTGCACTTTCCATCAAGAACTCAAGTTCTCACTGTCCTTGTACTGGTTACACATCCCAACCCCCAGGAGTACCTCTGACTGATGTCCCCTCCGCTACCACCTCTTGTTTGTCTGTGTTGTACCATCCTCCAAACAGTGACGACTCCATCTCTAGCTCTCTCTTCGACAACATGGACAAACTTTTAACCACTCATCCCAACTCTCTCTTCCTCATATGTGGTGATTTCATTTGTCACCATGTTAATTGGCTTGGTGTTGGTACCTCTCTCACCAGTCATGGCACTCAGCAAAGAACTTCTGTGACTCCATGTTACTGACTCAATCTGTGAACTTTCCAACCAGGATTTCTCCCAATGGCAAATCCTCCCTTCTGGACTTGGTGATGGCAAACTTCCCTGCAAATGTCTCCTACTCTTCCTCTGCTCCAATGGATTCAACTGATTATATGCTTGAGAGAGTTAATATCTCTGGCTATTCTCAGAGAGCTGCCTCAGCACCGGTGAGTCTGGCATTTCATTCAGGCATATTCGTAGGGACTGCAAGCAGCCATTTCTCTTCAGGACTGGTCTCCCTTATCTACTGCCCCTGATGTTAACTCAGCCTGGAAATTCTTCCACAGACTGCAACTCTCTCTCATGCACAGATTCATACCATCTCGTCTTCAATTATTCTGCCCTTCTTCCCACCCATGGTACACTGAATCCTGCAGTGAGGCAGTTGCTCTGAAATAACTTGCCTTCTCTTCCTGGAAAGCAAACCCAACAGAAGACAATCTCAGATCATTCCACAAAGCTCACATCAAGTGTGTTCATTCGCAGGAGAACCAGAAAACATCTGGCCAACCTCAAGATTGAACTTTCAAACTTGTCTCCCTCCTCTAAAATATGATGGTACCTTGTTAAGTCTGTCTCTGGATTATGCTCCCCTTCCATCCCTACCCTCACCTCAAATGAGGGACTTCAAATGGCACCACATCATTGTTATTGTCATTATTTTCATTTTCAATATCCAATATGCAAAAGTATTCATCCCCCTCCAAAGTTTTCACATTTTGATGCCACCTGAGCTTTTCATGATGCTTTCAAATCATACTTAACATGTGGAGTCTTCACAAACTACTCCAAAGTGATAAAGCTAAAAACTGCAGATAAAATGTGAATAATTTACATTAACAGAGAAAATCAGATGATTCTCAGTTTAATAAGTATTCAAACACTTTGCCCAATTTACCCTAAATCACTTCAGGAGCAAATTGTTTGTGTGAAAGGTTACAAAACAAGTGTAATAGGTTTCACCTGTATGTAATCAGTGGTTTAACTTTAAAAATTAAGATCCCCACTTATCTGAGGAGTTTTAAGGTGCAACTCACTTGGTCAACTAACAAGGCAAACACGAAGACAAAGGAGCTTTCCAAAGAAGTCAGACATAAAGTGGTGGAGAAGCACCGTTCAGGAGAGGGTTATAGGAATATTTCAAAGTCTCTTATTATCCCTTTGAGGACAGTGAAATCCATCATTTAAAAGTAGAAGATGTATCATACCACCCAGACTCTACCCCGATCAGGTCGCCCATCCAAGCTCAGCAGCCCGGCAAGAAGGAACCTGGTTTTTGGATGTGACTGTAAATCCAACAATGACTTTGAAAGATCTGCAAGGTTCTATATCCGAAATGGGGTTCAGTGTTCATCAATCAACAATATCCCATTCCCTTCACAACGCTGGCCTCTATGAACAGGTGGCAAGAAAGAAACCATTACTGAAAAATATGCAACGAAAAGCTCACATAGAGTTTTCAAAAAAGCATCTTAATGACCCTGCAGGAATGTGGCGAAAAATGTTGTGGTTAGACGAGACAAAAAATGAACTTTTTGGTCTAAATTCAAAGCATTATGTCTGGTTGAAATGTAACACTGCACATCATCAAGTCAACACCATCCCAACTGTCAAGCATGGTGGTGGCAGCAGCATGTTATGGGGCTGCTTTTCATCAGCAGGGACTGGCAAGCTTGGTGGGATAGAAGGGACATTGGATGGTGAAAAGTACAGTAGAATCCTTGATTAAAAACCCGCTTGAATCAGCCATGAATCTGAAACTGGGTATGAGATTCACATTTCGGGAGGAGAATGATCTGAAAAGAAAAGCTAAAGCCATGCTGGAGTGGCTGAATAAGAATAAAATAAATGTTCTTGAGTGGCCTAGTCAAAGCCCTCCATTGAACTCAATTGAACATTGATGGCGAGACTTGAAGATTGGACAAATATTTCACCATCTCACTGTGCAAAGCTGGTCGAGATCTACCCAAAAAGATTCATAGCAGTCATTGCTGCAAAAGGTGCTTCCACGAAGTACTGATCTCAGGGGCTGAATACTTTTGCAACCAGTGAATTTTGATTTGTTCATGTTTTTATTGGTTGGTATTCCTGACATGTAACCTCCTTCAACTAAAACAGTGTTGAGTTTAATCTCTTCAGTTATGAATAAAAAAGTTCAGTTGGAAAAAATTGTTTCTATATAATTCATAATTCATCAAAATGCGTCATTATTGGTAGGAGGAGGAGGAGATTGGGGCCATACTCTGTACAGAGCATTGGTGCTGCTGCAGCAGTCTCCTTGGCTATTGGGCACAATTCTGGACGAGTCACCACTCCGACACAGTATACCAGCATGCTGGCACTCATTTTGCCGACCTTGGAAGGATGACAGGTCGAGTTAATCCCACCTGGTATTAATTCAACAGCTGAGTGGGATTTGAACTCAGGACCCTAGGATACCAAGCCCACCACCCTAATCATTAAGCCAACACCAGGCATATTGGTAGGGAGTAAATTATTTTGTAGGTCACTGTATGTACCATTATCATTATTGTTATGTATAATCAGCAAGTTGCCGATTTGCGTCGTAGATGCATTTCTAAAAACTGCAACGTTATCTGGATACGATTTTTCCATTTACAATCCAATGTGTTATAATGGGGGTGGGAGGGGGGGGGGGGGGGGGGGGGGGGAATGCGTTACCAGGTTAAAAAAAAATTGCTCACCCTAACTTAACTGAACCTCTCATTAGACATACTTAAGTACACTTCACCAGAGGGCAAGACGCATGAGGCTGGGAGATAAGGCAACATGGCATCCACTGAGCGCTTGCCATGTTGTCGGTTCTCCACTAGTGGGTGACACGATGTCGTTTATACAAGTGGCAGATGGCACACGACTACTTTGATAAATTTTTCAAGGCATACTACAGTCCTGTACTTTCAAATATGCCGACTATTTTGGCGATAGCTTGCCTACTCTCCACGGAGGACACTGTGGGATATTTCATATCCACAAACTACCGGTGTTAAAAACGCACACACTGACGCCTCACCCTTCATGTGAAATACCAGGATGACGGGTTATCACGGTGGCTGGAGATTCAAACCCAGCTCAGAAGCGAGTAAGCATAACTCTAGACGATCCTACTGGTCTATAGTTGGTATACGTAAGTGTAATTAAAAATGTTCTGCAAATTCTGTTATGAAGATGTCAGTGAGTTATTGAGAATTTCCTTTAATTTTGTGACATTTACATTTTTTTAAATTATCTTTTAAACATAATTATATTGGGGTATTTGATATTTTGTAAACCCGATATCAAACATACACATCGCTTCTGTGAACTATTTTGTCATGGACGCCCAACTTGCTTACAAGACAAGTAAACAGTGTTTTCAATGCACAACAAACCAGATTGACCACCATGCATTTTCAACAAATGCTCTTTATCAACCCAGTCTATCACATCCACTCACCGCACGACCCGTGCCATAGTTGTGCAGGTTCACAGCCGCGCGCGCGTCTTGGCCGACCTCAAGTGCGTCCATGAACTGTCGTGTGACAGCCTCTCCGAAAGGGAGGTTATCACTGCAACCACCCCACATCCAGTTTTGGCCCCCTGTGTATAACACGACCACACACTCCCTTGTATTCCATCATATTCAACAAAGTAGTGGTATGTACAAGCAAATGTTGAAAATTACTTTGATCATTTTCTGTAGTTGTTTTTTTTTTGCAATTACAATAAGAATAATGAAGTTCTGTCATTGCCTTTTATGTTTGCTCAATTCTTTTGGATTGCATACCCATCTTGCCATTCCGAGTGTCATCACACGAGCAGTTGTCAAAGCCCCCCAGAGTGCAGTTCCGTGTGAGTGTGTGTGTCACACCAGCAGACATCATCGCATGTAGGAAGGCTGTCTCCCTGGTGGCTTGGGGGCAGGCAAGGTTGTTGTCTTAAACACATTTTATTCAAAACGTGTATCATCTGATCACATGCAATGTTTCTCTGAAAGTAAGGAAGAAAATAACAATGGGAATTCCAACAGTTTAAGATAATTTCATCAAACATATATAAGTATGTAT
The DNA here is from genome assembly GCA_035128595.1 of Eptatretus atami. NCBI lineage: Eukaryota > Metazoa > Chordata > Myxini > Myxiniformes > Myxinidae > Eptatretus > Eptatretus atami. The sequence continues at coordinate 152,183,653 of CM068954.1, forward strand.
TTTTTTTTTTTTATACACAAGCCGGTAGGCGGACATGGGTAGTCGACTACCCAATAGAACCTGACGCGATGTGCCCGTTCGATGGGGAATGACCTGAGGATTAAGCACAAGAAAATTCATGATTCTAGCTTCAAGGGTTAATGTTGCAGATTGTTTTTCGTTAAAATACCCCACATTAGGGTGGTCCAAAAAAATGAAAGTTCGAATTTTCGCGGGCATGTTTGCCAAATCGTTCCTGACGTTGAAAAACGCAAGAAAACAAAAAAATAGCAGATTTGGAGGTGGTTTAGGGGTCCATCAAAGTCTCTCAACGGATTCATTATAATGTCACAATACTAATAGGAAAAATGAAAGGAAAGAGCATAATGTTCTCAGTGGGCAGTGGGCAACTGGCGGTCGGTGAATTTCTCCAATGGTTGATCCAAGAGGAAAGTTCCGTGCTTTTCGTGTAGAACACGCCATACTCACTCACTCTGGGAATCAAAAGAAGAAGAAAAAATTAGAGATAAAAAAAAGAAAAATAAAAGAGTACTTTTAACACCGACCGACAGCGAACCGAAAGCTCAACTGACGTCTCCCTCTCTCCCAATGACGTCTTCTTCTCTCCCACCGGATGTAGCAACCCCCACCGGATGTAACAACTTCCTTCCTCTTGATGGACCCCTAAATATTTTGGAACTGTGGCAAATTTGGCCAGGAGTATTTTATAGTCAGGTAGAACAAAATAATCAACTGCCCCAAGAATATTCAAATTTTGAATTTTTCCTTATGATTTTGGACCACCCTACCCCACATTTAGAGGTTTTTTGGCCGTTCTAGGCAACGGAGGGGTCCATAGCAACGGTTCTTTTTCACACATAACTAGGACATACCATGAACCTACCATACCAGTTTCATGTATATCTGACTCAGTCTCTGAGATATAACGAACTTCGTTTTTTTTATTGTTTTCGACCAGGGTTCATTCAAAGTCTATCTTCTCCGACAGTTTTCATAGGATCCGGCTGGAAATTTTTGACAATATGGCTGAATGTACTGCCACAGTCGCTCGTGCCCGATTTTTGATTTTCGAAAAAATTAATTTTTTATGATTTTTCAAAAATTTCAAAGTCCCGTTGCTAGGCAACGGTGGTGTCCATAGCAACGGTTCATTTGCACACAACTAGGTCATGGTATGAACCTACCAACCAAGTTTCATCGAAATCGCCATTGTATTAACGGAGCACTGGACCGAACAGAGGGACAGACAGACAGACAGACAAACATATAGACGGAAAAAGTGATATAAGGGTAGAACAAATTTCCAAAAAATTAAAAAAAAAAATAAAAAACATTCGACTGGATCGACTACCCAATATATATATATATATATATATATATATATATATATATATATATATATATATATATATATATATATATATATATATATAATGTTAACCACCTCACTTCCAGTCAATCGCCCTCTGTTCTCTCTGCCCTCCGACCCTCCCAGATCATCTGGAAAGCACCTGCTTCCAGTCACCCTCTCGAGGGTATACACTTCGGTATACACTCAAAATCCAGGCTTACTGCACACCTCAACGAATATATCGGTCTGTTAAACCGTAAATCCCACCCCACGCTTCCCTCCAAGGCTTCAAGAAGGCGGTGCACTACCATCTCATGTCATCCGCCATCCCCACCCATGATCTTTATGACCTCCGTTAACTCACCTTCTTACTTGCAGGTTTACGGTTTCCTCCCATCTCCTCTCCTGATCTTCCCATTCCTTGATTTAAGTGTCTACATGCTTGCTCCACTCTTTGTTGCCTTTCTTTCCCTGTGTACCTCGTGCTTCCACTAGCCTTGATGTTATCTTTGAAAAATAAATATAGATCATTAAGTAAAATGGATGACCCAGTGGGGATCAAGGAAAAAAGAAAAAGTGGAAAAACTTTTCAAAACCTTACCAATAAATAAATAATTAGATGGTATTCATAGAATCCATACCCTGTGCAGTCTTGAGAAGGACTTGGTGTGAGCCAACTCTTGTTTTTTAAGCTTTTTTTTTCTTTGATCCATCATGCCTGCCAGAGCACGTGACTGATGATGTGATCTTTATCAAACCATATTTCCCATGGGTAGATGATCAATTAGTTAAATCTTACATTGATCGGTTAAGCGGTTTCTCCTACGAGGATTTTCATTTTTCCCCCCTTATATCCAATATGGCTGCCAGACCACGTGACACATGATGATCGTTTTTATGAAAATCTTGTTCAAATTTCAGAAATTTGGCCGATGTTGAATTCAAAAATAATTGGTGGTTGAATTCAATGACCAAATGTGCAAATCGTCTTCAAAATTTCAAGTCAATCGGATGAAAATTGTCAATTTTAGAAATTCAGACTATGCTGCCCTTTTGGTGTATGTTGCCCTCAAAAATAGTTGGGGGTTGAATTCAGTGAGGTGCTATGAAATCCTATTCAAATTTCACATCAATCGGATGAAAAATGACAATTTTATAATTTCGGCCTATGTTGACCTTTTGGCCGATGTTGACTTCAAAAATAGTTGGTGGTTGAATTCAGTCTCTTGATATATGCAACTCTTCAAATTTCAAGTCAATCGGATGAAAATTTAGGATTTTAGAAAATTGGCTGATGTTTATCTTTGGCGAATGTTGGCCTCAAAAGAGTGACCACGATATCACTTGGTCACGTAACATGTGGTGAAGTTTCAATTTCCTCCACTGAACTGTTTTTGATGTATGTATGCTCTTCCTAAAATGCAGACACTACGCTACCGATCGCTTAACTCTGCTTTTCACTTCACGAGTGCAGAGTAACTAGAGAGTTCATGGAACAGTTTATCCCGCACAGTCTTGAGAAAAAGGACACGGGAAAGGTCTTTTCAACTCGCGCTTTTGCATTTCCGAGCACGATCTATATTAGCTTTGCTTGTGAACTTTGAATAACAGGCATGATGGCAACCATACAAAGCCTATGCGTCAAACGAAACAGTCCAGAGCTGGACTTTCTGCCATCTTTCTCAGAGAAATTGACGATTTTGGAACGATCTTTGAGTATAAGATTAATTAATCAAACAGATATTTTGGATGAAGTTAGCTCTGCCGTTGCATTGATAGGCGGCGCCATTTTTGTCTGAATCTCGCTGCTACTGGTGTGGCAAATTTGATTGGTCGAGACAGCGTAAAATTTTGCCTACGTACTGCTAAACTGGAGGACTGTGCAGGTGCAAACAAGACAATTTGTGTTCTCCAGTGTTCAAAATGTATAATTCACTTGAAATAAAATAAGTTTTA
>CM068954.1:152193550-152203553 GCA_035128595.1 Eptatretus atami
AGATGTTTAATGCTTTGGAAATTTCACATTTTCTTGTGTATATATGGAGAAGAAGGACCATAGCCTTGCTTGCTTAAAGTAAATAGGTATAATCGGCTTGTTATAAGACTCGTTATTTCTTTAAATTATCAGATTTCACTTCAGATTCGACACTTATTTAGTCCGGACGATATCCGATCCACAAAACTGAAATAATATTTCGATGATATACTTTAATTACTCCGTGAGAGTAGATCGTGGAAAAATCGTATCATATAATCATGAAATCGCTCCAAGCTCCGAATTTGAAAACTGTAGTATACAAAAGCGATATAAACAGTGATTTCATAGCAATGATGAACAGGCATTCGATATGAGTGAGGAAAGTGAGAAAAAAAATAAAACTATCGTTAAGAAATCGTTCTGGCCTGTTCCAAGTCGAGGCATGGTTTGAGCAGGCCAAAAAACATGCGGCTTCAGACCCAGCGAGATAACCTCGGTTATGCCTTAAGACCCCAGAGAGAGCGGTGACCAAAGCTCGCCTGAAAAGGATAATATGGAATAGGCAAAGCCTAGAAGCGAACGTAGAAATTCTTCTTACATTCGCTTCTGACTTTACCTATAACTGTTCACAACTGTATACTTGCCAACTATACCGTGGTCGTGTAAGCGCTGCACAGCTGATGATTTTGACGCAATTTCCGGTTACTTCGCCTGGATCGGATCAGCGATCAAATAAGTAAATCACGATTAAAAATTATTTTTTGATGATGCGGGAGATATCTTTATTAAAATTAACTTGGGAAAAAATAATTGAATAAATAAACAATCACTTCTGGTCAAGAATAAAAGAAAATATAAGTTCCGGAAAGAGTTTCAAAATCACTCCTGTAATGTTAAATACAAAATATACACTTCCTGTCATGAAAAAAATCACTTTCGGAAGAATAAAATTAACTTTGGAAAAAAAATTATTGAATAAATAAATAAACACTTCCAGTCATGATCTCCCGGCATGCATCATCCCCATGAAAAAAACCGGAAACAAAAAAAACCAGAAACAAAACAAAAACGGAAGCAAAAGGGTCATAGCCAACGACACGGATCACAATTGCAGGGTATTGTGTTGTTTTTGTTGTTTCCTGGGTCTCTCATGTGCACGCGTTAAGTAATATTCACAAGATAGAAATAAAACCCAATCGTGTTTATACACCGCACAGCGTTAACAACAACCGCGAAGCAAAAGTGATAGCTAACGACACGGATTCCAAATAGCCAGGGGTATGTGTTGTTGTTGTTCTTTCCTATTCTCTCACGCACGCGTTAAGTATGAAGCTCACTGCGTTCGCTATAATTAAATGAGGCAGTTAATTATCTTCAAAAGGTGTTTTAATTAACCCAAAACACAACTTTCACTTTTTCTTCCTTGGAATTTTCTTAGTATGCATGCAAAGTTTCAGGCTGTTAGGTTCATGGTTTGGAGTTATGGAGGAGAACACACACACACACACACACATTTATTTGTGGAGCCAATTTAACAGAGATGTTTGTCTGTCTGTCTGTGTCTGTGTGTCACCATTTTTCTCAGAGATGGCTCACCGGATCTTCATCAAAACTTCCAGAGGTTTATCAGCAAGTGCCTGTGAATGTTTTAAGCAAAAACATCTTTTGAAAATTTTGGAAAAAAAAGTTGGATATTTTTGGATTATTTGTTTTTAAGCCGCTCTCTTGTACTCAAGCCTTTATAGCTGTGTGAAAGGTAATATTAAAGAACACTAGATCCCATTATTTAATGGGTGTAGGGAAGTGTTAAGGCTCGACAAAAAAAAATAGAAGAACAAGCTCAAATGAGCTAAGATCCTCGCCTCTTAATGATGACGTCATAAAAACGAATATGACGTCATTGTGATGTATCAGGTTGCGATAAATTATCTGTGCTAATGCCCGGCTTGATTCCCACAAAACAAAATTCAAACAGCTTGCCAAGTTTCGGAGATAATGGTATAGGCGATTTCCATTAGCGGCGATATTATGACGTCAACTTTTTTTCTCGGAAGAATTTCCAAAATCGGAGATGGTTACTGCCTGCGCGTGGGCTTTCTGCATATACATGGCAAGTTTCACTATACTAAGATCTGATGAAAAACTCTGGTTGTGAAACAAAAAAATGTCAAAAAATAGAATGACGTCATAAAAATTGATATGACGTCATAGCGAACGTAGTGAGCTTCATACTCAACGCGTGCACATGAGAGAATAGGAAACAACAACACAATACCCTGGCAATTTGGAATCCGTGTCGGTCGCTATGACCCTTTTGCTTCCGCGTTTTTGTCATGGGGAATGATGCGTCCCGGGAGATAAAGGCATCGTCGGAGACATGAAAGACCAAAATATCAGACATGGTGTATATTTCCTCCATTGATTTTAATAAAGATATCTCTCCTCATTATCAAAAAATATTTTTTTATCGTGATTTACATTATTGATCGCTGATCCCGAATCAGGCCAAAAGAACGCGAAATTGCGTATACAGTTGTGAACAAGTTATAGGTAAATCAGAAGCGAATGTAAGAAGAATTCTACGTTCGCTTCTAAGCTTTGCCTATTCCATATTTGTGATGTATCATATGTGCGTAATTCATCTCTGCTCATGCCCTGTTCGATTCCCGCAAACAGAATTCAAAAAGCTTGCCTAGTTTCGGAGATAATTTTTAGGCGATTTCCATTAGCGGAGATATTTTGACGTCATAACTTTTTTTCTAGGAGGAATTTTCAAAATCGGAGATGGTTACTGGCTGCGCAGGGTATTTTTACATATACGCCAAGTTTCAGGAAGTTTCGATGAAACTGTAGGCTTGAAACAAAAAAGTCCACAAGAACAACAACGTGAGTAAGACTTAGAGATCCTCCACGAGGATCTTAAAACAATTTAATTTCTTCAAAATGCCAAACAGGATAGGAACAGCGCTGGGCAATGCCGGGTACCCCCTGCTAGTGTTCCCATTGTTCCCAAACTATTCATAAGCACCACTGATCATGACATGGGGAGGGAGGAGTGAGGGTTTTTTGTTTTGTTTTGTTGTTTGTTTAAAGGATATAGGTGAGGGTAAAAGTCCAGTATGATATTTTAGAATATTCCTCCTTTCTCTACCCCCCCCCCCCACTCCACCCCAACATCAGTTTTGAGTGAACATTTCTATCCAGTTCTTTTCAACCAGTTTATCCATTTAACTGTTTTATATTCTACCAGTGTTTGGGTACAGAACATTGAGTAATCATTGACGAACTTGATGCCGTCATCATAATTGCCCTTCATAGCCAAAGATAGCCATTCACACGTGACGTGTAAACAGCCTGGGAATGTGAATTTGGTTGAGTGTTAGAGCTGCTGCCCACACAGCATCCACACTCTGAATAGCAAGTACGAGTGGTATCACCTGGTAGAAAAAGATATCCAAGAATACCAGACCACTTGCTTCCCACAGTCAAGGCAGGAATTTGGAATTTGTTTAGGGTGCTGGCGATAACTCGCCTATTCGTCGTGAAAGGCACGGTAGCATCTTTAACGTCCACCAGTGTGAGCAGATGGATCCTGCTACTCCCCACTCCTCGCCCCCCACCATAATGTCCTTTTAATGATGGAGCACACATTGATACTCTTTGATATGAAATGCCAGGATGACAATTTATAGTCGAGTTCAGATTCGCACCCAGCTCGACAGCAAAAAGTTATCCTTCAGCTCTTGGATCCCACGAGCTCTTTCTCTGAACATAGTTTTGGTGGTGGTTAATAACTTCTATACGAAGTAAGCCCACCATTTATGATATAATATATATATAATATATATATATATATATAATATATATAATTATATATATTATATATAAGCCCTAAAGTCAAGAAAAAAGCAGCCATCACGTCCTGGAGAATCACGAGAACAGGTGATTGCAGAACCACCTACCTGCTTTGGGGGCTTGTGACCAGCCTGTAGCCCACTGCCCACGGGCATTCCTATGGCTCCCATTGAACTGTCTTCGACATTCCTGAAGTGCCCTCTGGGCACCAGCAGCCACGCTCGCGCTGTACACTGACGGAGCCTGTAGGGCACAGTGAGACCGCGTGTTAAAGCTGAATCCGGAGAAAGTTTGAACACGCCATGGACTCAGCTATATACACATGAGGAACTGATTGGTGTATGAATTGCCCTTCCCCAAGTAGTCAATGACGCTGGGCTGAATGTTCTGTTAACTGTCGGAAAAGCAAGCAGGGTGGCTCTGTAGCGTTGGTCCAGCGTCATTGACTACCTGAGTCCGCCAATTACCTACAAATGAAAGCAAATATTTCTCTACATTTCCAATCCTTATAATACCTGGGAAGTATCCCCAGGTGTGTTAAAAAACACATGCAGGTAAACCTGCGATACCATGATGACGTTGACGTGACGTGCACAAAGGGGATTTAGTCTGGGATAATGTCATGTCCTCACCTTGGAGTCAGACAGGAGGAATGTTGAATGGACCTGAGAACACGACAGACATTGCAACATTAAGAAAAAGGCGCCACTTGTCATCCTTAGAACTACGATAGCGGAATTGTAAATGAGAGAAGTGAGTTGCAGGTAAAAAATTCATAAAGTTTGGAGCTCACCAGGCGTAGGCATGTCGGTGCAACGAAGCAAAGCAACTGCAGGTGAGAAAGGTGATGACAGCGGTGAGAACCTGCATGCGGCGTCTTTTTGTTATTATTATTATTATTACCTTTAAACTCATGCACACATACACCTGTCCCCTCAATCCAAGTGGTATATCAAAGCCCAGCAAAGTGACCACTGTCCCTGCCCTTCTTGAGGTGCCATTTATATAGAATCCCTGGCGGCCCTTCGGGTCACGTCGAGTGTCAAATGGGGTCTGCACACCAGATGTTGCAAGCAGTCGTGTGGCTGGGACCTGCTAGACTTCCATGGCGCCAGTAAAGGTCTCTCTTCGGTGGAAGAATGGGAGTAGGGGTGGGGGTATGAGAGTGCTGATTGGAAGGGGGGAGTTGTCATGTTACAGGATGGATAGACTTGACTAGACTAGACGGACAGTGTCCATACCAGCATGCCCCTTGTCCGCGTATTATGGTTTATAATCACGTGTTTGTGTATTTTTTCAGGCTCGCTAATTACCTGTTATTTGGCTTCTGATCAGCACAAAACACACAGCGCTTTCCAAATTGGCAGAAAGGAAAAGGGTGGGGGGGGGGGTGGGGTGCGGATGGGGGTAAGACTCCTTGTGCATCAAATCGGATGCAAAGATAGAGTTTGTATAATTAACGAAATCAGATAAACCATGCTACATTTTCAGTGTTAGTATAGGAAGCGATTTGTTGAATAATGGCTAGACAGGATCAAGGTGATGTTGTGGAAACATGGGCACTCTTCAATTTGGGGAACTTTTTATAAATAAATAAAAAAGGTTCCCTCTTTCAAAACGAGTAAAACTTTTACTGAATTGCTTGTTAGATAAACACAGCTCAGGGTTGTGGCATTATTATTCTTTTGCGAAAATGGACATATCCGTGGTTTGTAAACAACCATTAACCATTATGGCTTGGTATTGGCTTAATATAATGGTTAGGGTGGTGGGCTTTGGATCCTAGGTCCTGAGTTAAAATCCCGCTCAGCTGTTGAATTAATAGCAGGGGGTTAACTCGACCTGTCATCCTTTCGAGGTCGGCAAAATGAGTGCCAGCATGCTGGTTACTGTGTCGGAGTGGTGACCCGTCCAGGATTGTGCCCATTGCCAGGAGACTGCTTTAGCAGCACCAACGCTCTGCACAGAGTATGGTCCCAATCCTCTCTCTCTCTCTCATTAATTGTACCATGTTTATTTTGCAAATGCATTTACAATCGTTTCATGAATTCGTTGATCGAAACGCCTTTACTTTATGACTGTAAAACTCACATGTTGGTTTGGCTGCTCTGCTCCACAATGTCCTGGCTGTCTTGATGACCTTGAACCTAATGGGGGAGCCAAGAAACGACAGCAACAGGGTTGTAATTATTCAACTTAATGAGTCAATTACTTACAGGTTAAGGTTCTTACTTTACTTGGTAAGGAACTGTGTTTGAGGTTTACAATTTAAATTAATAAATAGGTGTGTGTGTGTGTGTGTGTGTGTGTGTGTGTGTGTGTGTGTGTGTGTGTGTGTGTGTGTTGTGTGTGGTGTTTGTGTGTGTTAGTGTGTTAGAATTGTGAGGAACAGAAATGAAACAAGAATGACCGCCCTGTGGTCACAACCTTCGACAAAATCCGGTAACGGGCCGATTGGGAAACACACATTTAATGCGCTCTTGAAAGATTACGTCGACACTTTTCATCCATGTCAACTTCCACCAGGTTTTAATCAGAATGAGCTGATTTGTTACACGGTCACGGATTGTTTGACCCCAATATGGGCCGTTAAAAAATTACAAAACACTATTTTTGGGAGGAGCAGTACGGCTTGATTAAACCTCACTAATAATTTTTATTCGACATATGATCAGATTTTTTGGGGTCCCTCATCGTATTAAACACTTACCCAAACAAAGCTAATGGAAATCTGACACAAGAAGTCTGGACAGCGTATAATTAACAGAGGCCTACAGGCCTAATGTGTTTGCCCACCAGAAAACCAAGATGGCAGCCATATCATTTTGGCTCATGAGTGCTTTGGTGGGTGGAGTCAAGTGACAGATGTGGGTGTGGTCCGGCAGGCTGTCTGACAAAATGGGTGCACATTTCAAAAATTGACCACACGACAAGAACCCCAACACCATCACACAACATCAACACCACATTCTTGTACACTGTGACATGTCACAGGTAAAAACAAGATATCTGTCATATATATTTACTCGTTATAAAAGGCTCTCAAAAATTGATTGGTTGAAATTATTTTATTCATTAATATTCATGAAACTGGAAGATATGATGTTTCAATTCGTAGCAAGGCAAAACGTTATTTTAAAAACATTACATGCACAAATGTGATCATATTTTCTTTATCTTCTGGGACGTTTAATTTTGATGGAACACCCTCGTGGGCACACAAAGTCTGAAGCCTCGGCCCTAGCTACAGGTGTGCTTTTATCTTCTATATTCATGAGACATCCTACAGACGTAAATGAACATCGTTTTACTCTGCCTGCTTTGCAATATCACGTGCAGCCAATTTCATCTCCCTGCGCCTTGGATTTATTGTAATTTAAGAAAACGCTTCTGTATACCGCCATGAGGCCCAGTTGCAAGTCACTATCTACAATTCCAATGTAAGAGATACAATTATTCTTCATGAAAAATGTTTTTCAAGTTTTTTATTTTTAAATCCTGAAAATAGACCATCGTGAAAAATAGACAAAAACCTATCTTAAATCATCCTCATGAAGTGGGACAGCATACACTAACACTGTTTTATATAGGACAGTTGATATATCGATACGATAAGAGAGCCATCTGTCGTGTGTCGCATTTTCTCAGAGATGGCTAAACAGATATTTGTCAAACCTTCAAAGTTCAATCAGTGAGTGCCTTGGTGTGTTTTCAACAAAAAACTTTTTTGTATATTAAATGAGCCCCGACCCCATTCCTTGTGGGTGTAGCGGAAGTGTTTTCGCCTCCACAAAAAAAAATACACCAGGCAATGCTCAGTACCCCTGCTCATGTGATATATGCATATATATATAATATATATATATATATATATATATATATATATATTATATATATATATATTATATATAATATACCGCTGGTACGCGTGCCGACTATTACAGGTCAATTCGTTTGGTAATTACCTCCCAGCATGGCGTCGACCCGGGGGGGGGGGGGGACATGTCCCTCCCATTTTTTACCAGGGGACAGAGTATATTCTGTCCCCCTCACATTTGAGTCCCATGCCTATTTGAAAAATTGCAAAAATCAAGCAAAAGCTGTTGCGTACGCAGCGATAAGCCTTCGTTGCTATTCTTGCTATTATACCATGCATCCCACACTGTTAGATATACCTCATGTACTGTACATTACTGTACGGTGCATATAGGGCAATGGTAGTGTCCATGATGTACACTACCGTCGCCCCTATATGCACCGTCTCTTTTACACCACGGCGCTGGCTAGCCGCTCACACCCACTGACGGCAGCTCTGTCGCTCACACTCATACAAGTGTACAGCGGCTGAAAACGAAAACTAGGAATTTCCAGGAGTACCTACGTGAGCATATGCGTTCGGCTCAGCGATGTGTCACAACCTGCGTCGCTACAGAACGGGGCACAGGCATTAGACGCCTAACATGGAGAAGCAAAATACCAAGATCCTGGACTTTTTTCTGTCCTTCAAAAGAGGTGAAGGCGAAAGACCCTACTGACGAGGTTTGATGGATCCCCCCTTGCCTCCCGCCATTGAGGCATCTATTCAGTCAGTTGGTGCAGCTGTTTCCGTGAGTGATGATGACAAGTGTCCTGAACTCCTCAAGCCACATCAACCAGATCCGGATTCGATCCCAACTCGACTCTGGCTAACCGAATGCTGAAATTCAAGCGAAATGGTTCAAGACGTCCCATGGCTTCATTTGGATGAGCGAACTCGGTTAAGGTTTGTTGTATACATGCGTGAGTGCAAGTAGGGAAGAGCTGTTCGGCGCTTGCTCAGGTAGCTTCGAAGACAACGTTCATTAGGAGTGGTTTCTGCAACTGAAGAAGGCCTGAGAGAAATTCCGCGCTCACCAGAAAAGCAAGCCGCACGCTATCGCCGTGGAGAAAAATCAATGCCCTCAAGCAGACTGACGTGCGCACAGATAGAAAAACTCAGATCAAAGACAATCAAATCCTCGCCCGGAAAGCTCTTGTCAAGATTATCACTTCCTTGAGATAACCTGGCAGAAGAAGGTTGTGCAATTAGAGTAAAGATGCCTCGAGGGGAAACTTCAAGAAGTTACTGAGCCTACAGGTCTGAAGATGACGCAAACCTGGCCAACTGGTTGAAACGAACAACAAATTACACAAGCGTTGAAATTCAAAACGGATATTGTCAATAATGAGTCAGCCGTGTTGAGAGAAATATGCCAAGACATCAATGAGCAGTCGTGCAGTTCGCGTGATAGTGGATGGAACGCAAGATATCCCGCGCATAGAGCAAAGGCATATGCATCAGATACGTGGGATCGCGACCGCACGTTTAAGGGGATCTCATTGGCTTGTACGAAATAACGCTACCACGGAGTTGCTATTGCTACGATGTTAAAAGATGTGCTACTGAGACTACAGCTGTCTATTACCAAATCTCCATGGACAAACGTCTACGATGAGCCAGCAATATGTCAGGATCATACCTCAGATGCCAAGCTGAAGTGAAGAACGTTCAGCCACTTGCGAATACGTCCACTGCGGCGCGCACATCACTCACCTGATCACTTCAAAGGTGATGGCGAGCGCTAACTTCATTTGGAGATGCTCTAGACTGTTACAAGACTTGGCAAACTGTACTCGCAGTCTGGAAAGTTCAAACACCTGTACCTCAATTTGCCACTCTGATGATCCATCTCCGCGCCTCACCGACCGGACTGATGAAACCAATTTGCCCTACGCGGTGGCTCACTCGCGTGAATGATGTTCGCGCAGTCATCCAGAACTTTTTTCATTTGCTGCTTAAAGTAAATAGGTATATCGGCTTGGTTATAAGACTCGTTATTTCTTTAAATTATCAGATTTCACTTCAGATTTCGACACTTATTTAGTCCGGACGATATCCGATCCACAAAACTGAAATAATATTTCGATGATATACTTTAATTACTCCGTGAGAGTAGATCGTGGAAAATCGTATCATATAATTCATGAAATCGCTCCAAGCTCCGAATTTGAAAACTGTAGTATACAAAAGCGATAGAAACAGTGATTTCATAGCAATGATGAACAGGCATTCGATATGAGTGAGGAAAGTGAGAAAAAAATAAAACTATCGTTAAGAAATCGTTCTGGCCTGTTCCAAGTCGAGGCA
>CM068954.1:152216615-152227086 GCA_035128595.1 Eptatretus atami
CCTGGATTTGTACGCTGGACCTTGAGAGAAATCAGCTGAGGCCCATCGTCGACCTTACGCGGGGTTAGAGCGCACGGAGATCGCGTGCGGTACGGAAAGGAAAGAGTGCGGCGCCGCCATCTTGCCACGCGGCGCCGCCATTTTGCCACGCGGAGCGTTCGAGCTGGGGCTCGAATCCGTGGACATCCGCCTGTTGCGAGCGACATTCGTGCTTTTGACACTGTCTCCTCGTCCATGAGACATCACCAAGTACTCTGTCTTGCATGCATGCTGTCTGTCTTTGTCTGCACGTGTTGTATAAGGCATATCTCGGTAGGACCCCCTCGAACCTGTAGTCCGTGGTTCCCTAGTTAAGAACGGGTTGAGGATTGTTAATAAAACATTGTCGTGAATCTTGCATGTGTTGTGTTCCCTGATGTTCCCCAATAAATCTGGTTGGTTCGTATGAAGTTGCCGCTATGGATTAATTCGTGTTGCGTCGAGGAACGATCCGTTCGATTGGCATATAAAACCAAATGGTTACAGACTGGCAGAAAACGCTCGGCATCTGACACAACCAGTCTGTAACCGGGGTTCTATTCCCCAACTGGTACGGTACAAGGATTACGTTGGTATCGCGATTGAAGACGCGTGACCCTAGGCCTGTGCTGAGCCGGCCGGCGTTATAACCCCAGAGACGGCGGTGGTGAGGGTGGCGCCAAGAGTCGGGCGAGAATCCCACCACGCCGGATCCGCAACAATATATATATGTACACTTACATGTGTATATATTGTTGCGGGCCGGGGTCCGGTGGCGAGAGCGACCGCTAGGTGGGGGAAGTTACGTCGTCTCCCACCAGACTCCGGAAAAAAATATATATTTGTATATGTATAGATATATATATACGATATGTATTATATAAGTTGTATGTTATATATATATATATATATATATATATATATATATATATATATATATATATATAATATACTAGGTGAATGCACCGGCGCTGCCTGGGTTCTTTCTGAATGAATTTAATCTTCTATAATATGTCTGACGCGAGCACAGTATCAGTTCCTAATGGGCCATGGCAGTCATAGGCTAAGGGGGTTGGTGAGGGGGAACACACCCCCTCCCCCCCCCCCCCCGGCCGAGGGCCCTTGCCACATAGCCTATAACCTTCCCGGGGCCCATCCCGACATTTTTTGTTTCAGTGGTTAGCTCCTATCTTTCACCTTTCAGGAGATTAGCGCGTGCAGACAAAACAACAAACAGACAAACAAAACTATAAAATCATATGTTAGATATATTTGTATATGGCGTTGGCCCATGTCAATCGGCTGAACTTGAAAATTAACGTTACGAAATCAGGTGATGACGTCATAATTCGGAAACCGGAAGTCGGAAGTACAATTCTTTTACTTCGGGACACTCCGGGTACATGTTTCTGTCAGCATATGAAGTTTGGTGAGGAATCCAGTACTTTTCGCGTGCATAGGTCAAGAGAAACACACAGACACACTTCAACTTTATATATATATATATATTAACGTTGCGAAATCAGGTGATGATGTCATATTCGGAAACGGAAGTCGGAAGTACAATTCTTTTACATCGGGACACTCCGGGTACATGTTCTGTCAGCAGTGAAGTTTGGTGAGGATCAGTCCAGTACTTTTCGCGTGCATAGGTCACAGAGACACACACAGACCACTTTCAACTTTATATATATATATATATATATATATGTAATATATATATGTATATATGTATATTATGTATATATATATGTATATATGTATATACAGTAATCCCCGTTTCTCGCGGGGGTTACGTTCCAACCTCCCGGCTAAGTGAAAATCCGCGATGAATGGACGCCTCCCAAAAATCGATTCGACTGGCTGATCGGTTTGGCAGTGATTGGGTTGAGGTGCCGGAGATCGACTAGTCTGGTTTGGTCGGTTTTGAGGTGCTGGTATGAGCAGTGCTCGTCCAACGGCGGCAAACCTTTTTCCTTCCCGAAGCATATATCGAGCACCTTTACCTTAACCTTCTCCTGGAGCGTCCCAGGACTTCCTCTGGCGCTTCGGTTCCTTGCCAGAAGCCTTCGAAGGTGCAGGGCGTTTGGGCGATCGTGGGGCTTGGAGAAAAACGTAGAAAATATTCGTAGTTCCAAGCGAAACTTTGTTTTCGTGCGTTGTGTGACTGGTCGAGCACCACGCGTTATAATTTATTGCTTAAATAATTATTTTTTATACATTATTACCGGCGATGTACCGGGGAATCCGCAGAAAAATTAGTTACGTTCCAAGGGAAACCCGCGATAAACGGGGGCGCGATAGGTGAACCGCGATGAAGCGGGGGTTGACTGTATATATATATATATATATTGTTACGGCTGTGGAAATTCGCAGAGCACATATAGGTCTTAGATCAGTTATGCCGTAAGTCTGTGTCAGATAGATTTCCCCACGATGTTTAGCGGGTATTATTCGTGTGATCAGGGCTGTGATCTTTGAGTTAGCCGTTTTTCTTTCTATCGTTATTTTGGACCAACCGCTTCACAACAACCACCTCCACACCACATCGCTCTGACCAACCGCTTCACAACAACCCCTCACCACCAACATCGCTTCATCAACCGTTCACACAACCACCTCCCACCAACATCGCTCTGACACCGCTTCACACAACCACCTCCACCACCAACATCGCTCTGACCAACCTCCACAACAACCACCTTCTCCACAACGCCAACCGCATTTCAACCACAACCACCCCTCCTCCACACCGCCTCACACACACCTTCTCCACGACGCCAACCAAACCACTCTCCAAACCGCATCTCCCCAATACCAACAACGAAACAACATCGCTTCACCTTCAACTCCGCGGGCGCCGCATCTTTGCGCCGGCAACGGCGAGATCGCTGCAAACAGACGCGGGGTTTCTTTGTTTACTAGCGACGGTGATTTCTACACGTCCGGTCTCCTTCAGCGTCGATGATTCCTACCACGTCCGCTCGCCCGAACCTCGCCTCGGAATTCGGATCAGGAGAGCGAGAGGGGCGGAGCCAGTGGGGGTCAGAGGTGAAAGTGCGGAGATCAGATCTCGCCTCACGAACCCTATAAAAAGGTGCGCAGAGCGCCAGTTCAGGCAGTCGAGTTGGTCGGGGTTTGGAGCGGTGTGAGGAGCGGAGCTCGAGTCCAGTGGAGGGCAGTGGAAGTCTGGGTTCGCCGAGGAGACGGAGTTGGGAGCACAGCAGGCCAGCCGTGCCACGCGGAACTGCGCGTTTGTGTGGGACGTGGGGAGAGCCGGAGAGAGGTCACCAGCCAGCATCAAACGGTCCGCTGTGATCGGGCTTCGGACAGTCCGAGCAGCGCTGAGGGACGGACGGGCTCTTAAAGAGAGCATCAACTCTGAAAGAACATAAGACCCGTTCGTTCCTCTGAGGCGTTGCGCGCTGGGCCCGAATCACCAGGCCGTCGGTCGGGCCTGGGCCGGACCGCGCTCACGACAGCTGCCGTGGGACAGGATGTCGCGGTCGCCCCAGTGAGGCACCTCAAAGGTGAAGGTAACCAGCCCGGCCTCATGGAGCTTCTGCGGTCATCACAGCTCGTGAAATAAAGACCCAAGAGGTCCAGTCTACCCCTCGTCTGTCCTGGGGTTTTTCCTTGCTTTCTTTTGTTGAACGTTGTGGCGCCATGTCCGTAGTAGAACTGTAATAGTTGTACATAATAAATAGACGGTGGTAGCTCTTGTCTTGCTCGCGTCTTGTCCCTACCCTTCGTTGTATATTGCATACCTGCATGACTGCATATGTGCCGCTATTTCATAAATGTGCTTGTTTAAATGTCACCCGTTCGTTGCGTCTTTGCCCGAATTGAACTGCCATATTGCGCTCGGATATAGTTGGTTGTTAAATAGCCGATAACGTGATCGGGTCCAACGGGGCTGCGCGATAATACTACCGCTCGTTATCCCAAAACGAAGCGAGCTGCTTAAGCGGCTCGTTTCCAAGCGGCCCTGTTGAGGTACAATCTCTCGGTAATCTACTCGCTGCATTAATTCGGTAAATCAAAGATTTGGCGATCGGACCCTGTATGCGCGGGGTAGAGTACGGACAAGGTTGTTGGTTGTGGTTGAAACACAGCCGTGGCTGGTTTTCGGCGTTGAATCCGGAAAGCCGCGACTGGATTGTCCGTTCGGTGGGCGAAGCGGCCGCTATGGTTTAAACGCGGTCGTTTGCACGCGGCGGGCGGGAATTCACAACAATATATATGTATATATGTATATATATGTGTATATATATATGTATATTATATATATTAATATATATATATATATATATAAGAGGAGGAGGAGATTGGGACCATACTGTGCAGAGCGGTGGTGCTGCTGAAGCAGTCGCCTGTGCTATTGGGCACAATCCTGGACGGGTCGCTTCCCGAGCACAGTATACTGGGCATCTGGGCACTCATTTTTGCCGAACCTCGCAAGGATGACAGGCCGAGTTACCCCACCTGGTATTAATTCAACAGCTTGAGCGGGATTTGAACTCAGGATCCTAGGATCCAAGCCCACCACCCTAACCATTAAGTCAACACCAGGCGAATATATATAGACATTCATATTTCTATAGATCTATTTTTTTTTGGTGGGCCGGGGTCGGGTGAGATACTACGAGGTGGGGGAAGCTATCTCGCGCTCCACACAGACTCCCCGAATTGTAAGGCCGTTGCACACAGATAATTCCGTGATGCGGCGGGTGGCTTAACCGACCGTGGCGCCAATAACTCAACCATTGACTTCGGGTCCTCCGTCTATTAATCCGGTTACCTAAAAATAACACACGTGATTAATTACCGGGAACACGCCCTCGGTAGCTTTGTCCGAACCGGATCACTCTATCCAGAGCGGATACTTTACCGGATCGGATGCAGCGAGCAACATGCCAAGAATGTACCGCTTAAAGGACTTGATTGTTGGGATAAAGTCCCGGCTAAGCTCGGATTCGGACCATGCTGGATCAATGGAAGAAAAGACAAAAACGAGCAGGGAACATTCCTTGTAGTAATTTAATTAACAATGGAGGAGGAAAATGTATGTGGTACGATCAAGAGATTTATGGGGTGTGTTGTGCGGAGATATGGGAGAGAGGTGTGGTGTAGCAATAAACAAGGAACTTATAAAAGCGGACACAGAGCAGACCTGACCCGAAAATAATAATACGATCTTCTGGAGGCTTACTTACATAGACAGGCGCCAGGACACACACAACACACACACGACACGCACACGCAACGCACACGCACAGACAACAGAAAACCCATGAAGAGGGATTGAAGCAAGACAGGAGAGGAGTTGAAGGCTACGGTCTCTCGGTACCTTTTTGTATAACTGATATGCAGTCCCCGAACGCGCCACAATATGTTTGTGGGGGAGTTCTCCGTGCGTGGTACTGTGTTTCCTGTGTTGTGGAAACACCATCGGTGGAAATTACGGCTGCGAGTGCTGTTGGCAGGCTGTGTTTTGTACGGAGGGTTGTGGGTGTAGTGCCTGCTTGCCTTTGCTGAGACCCATCTCACAACGCAGGGCACACGGCTGAGATTTACTCAGGAATACTCAGAAAGAAGGGTAGAAATGACGTTAGAAATGAAATGAAGAAGAAATGAATGTATCAAACAGGCTTTGAGATATCGCACGGCACGCCCTGTTGTCCCGCTAGATAAAAGGGAACGGACTATCTACACGTATATTAATGGAATACTGTCTTGGGACCATACCTTTTGGATGCATGGCGTTTCGAGAACCGCAACAATATGTATTGTATATATATATATATATATATATATATATATTATATAATATATATATTATATATATATATAGTCTAGATATATATAAATATAAGTCTTAGATGATATATATAATATATAGTCTAGATATATATAAATATATATAGTTAGATTATATATAAATTATATAGTCTAAGATATATATAAATATATTAATATTTGTATATATATATCTAGACTATATATCTCGATTAACAACCACGGGTTTTTCACATTCATCATTCTGATGGTCATTTACGGCTGTGGACCATTTACCTCACCCACCTCTCTTCCAGTGAAGTTCGACACCACCTCTCTTCACCGACATTGACAACCACCTTTTCCATTGACGTCTGACACCCGTTGGCAATTCCATGGATGCTGGTTGGTTCTGCTCGTGTCAGGCCGAACGGGGAGGCGATGCCGCCTTTTATGTCTTGTGAGTGCCCCACATTTTCACTCGGCAATTCCGGCAAATGTCAGTCTTTAGGCCTGTCAGCACTCCAGACATGGCAAATCGTGGGCCGGTCCCTTTGTTGATTGGGATTGTGTCTCGCTCTGGTAAGGAAGGGATGATTGCAAGATTGACGCTTGGTCACGTGTAACGATGCGCCAATAGGCAAGCTGGATTTTGGCTGAAGTCTGCTTGAGGCTTCCGCCAGACTGGTCTTGGTAAATGCCTCTGAACATACCTGATCCTTGGCATCCCTGGTTCCTGGGGGTGACGGCGTGAACGTCGATTGTTGTTCGAGCCTGTTTTGTGGGTGGTGCACGCGACGCAGGGTGCTGGAAGCGGACCAAGGCACGCTCACGACATTTTGGGACATTTTATTGACGCATGACGACTTCTGCCTTGGTAAGCTGACAACTGGATTTCTTTCCTCCCTGAATGATCTGCTGGGTACCCTTGTCTCGTGTTTTATTGGACTTTTATTGTTGAATATTGTTGCGAATCTGGACCATAGCACACAGACATTCAGGTTCTATAGCTTAGCTATTTCATAAGTATGTGTTTCCTCAGGGTGCCCAGCAAAAACCAGGAAATTTGAGATTGTTGAGATTTATTTTGCGTATTTCCATATCAATAAACTAACATATTGTTATGGTGTGGAAATTCGCAAGCCACCATTCAGGTCCGTAGGTGAGGTATTTCTGAAGTACATGTATAGTTAGCCCAAACCCGTTGTTTAGAGGGGAATTAATGTGATTCATTAAGGCTGCGACACTTTGAGTCAGTCGTTTTTCTGTTCTTTTCTTTATTTTCGAACCAACCACATTGAACCACAACCACGCCATCCCCACCAACAGCGCCGACCGCATCTGCGCGACTGCATCTTCGCCATCCGCCATTCTTCCCGCCGAGGAGTGTGACAGAAGCGGGGTGGGGCAGCTGGCGCCGATTGGTGGAATGCGCGGTGTGACGCGGCCAGGGAGGAGGAACGCCCATCTTTCGGAGACCTTTCTCGAGGGGGGGTGGAGCAATAGAACGGGGCGGAGCAACAGGGCGGAGCTCCGTGATATAAGGACGCCGACGGAGAGGCTCAAAAGAGCTTTCACAGCGCTGACTTTCCCTGTGCCGGTGGGGGCCGACGAAGCTGCGTCTACAACGTGCCCGGGAGTGCAAACAGCTGATGTGTGGAAGCGATTTTTACTGGGATAATAAAGAAGCTGACCTATGATGAAGACTTCAACGTTGAGAATGAGGCTTTGAAATGTTCCCTGATCTGCAAAAACTCTCGGTCTTTTCCCCTATGTTCGTGGAGCTGGTGGAGCGGAGCTGTGAGGAGTCGTCGAGTCGGCAAGTCAAGGGACGGCGAAGAGACGGAGCTCGGAGTTGAGGTCGTGGGAGAAGGGCTGCGACGGCCGCACCAAGGAAGGTTCCCTTTTTTTGTTTTTCTTTTGCGGGAATTTATTTTATGTGTGGAAATGTGGCGCCGTGTCTTGTGAATTAGACTGTTAAGTGTTGCCGTGGTGTGCGCGTAGTCGTTGTAGAGCTGCGTCGTCGTTGCTGTTGGTTTTATTTGATATATGTGATTTCTGACTGTTTGGCTGTAAATACGTGCTGTATATGTGTGCTATCTGGTGTCGTGACATTAAATGTGCTTGCTTGTTGAACTGTTTCCCCGTTTCGCTGCGTCCTTTCATTTGTTGGGTCTCCATCTTGCTTCACGTAAAGGGTTCGATGGGCGTGAATACGCCGGTAATTAATTGGAACCTGTCGAGGCCGACGATAACACCGGCTCGGTTATCCCGATAGCACGGGAACGGACCGCTCTAAGGCGGTTCGTGTCCGAAGTCGAACCTGCGCGAGGTGTGATCGCCCGGTTTTACCATCCCGTGGGTACTTAGGTAGGTTCGGTTTGGCGAACAACCCATCCCCACGCGGGTGGCCGATTGGCAACGATCGTGGGTGAGGCCGTAGGCCACACCGTGACTGGCTCCCGGCGTTAGTCCGAGAGGGTCAGCGACAGAATTGGTCCCGTCCGGTGGGCGCGTGCCGCGATTCCGAGTCACGTGGCGTTTCGCACGCCGGCGGGCACGAATCGCAACAACTGGTGTCAAGAGTGGGGAAACGAACTCATCCTGTCTCCAGCTAATTCACGGGAATCGGTCGCAGGGTGAGAGAAGCGCCCCCCGATTCCCTCCCAAATTGCGAGCGATTAAAATTAACGCCCTTATCGAAAATAGATGGCGTCTCAAGGGGAGCGCGTGCCGGGGGTAGAAATGTATATGTGTAATAATTTAGAAATCCATGGCCCCGGGAATGGTACTACTTCTTGTAATTTTAATCAAGAGGGAGCTCACCCTCATACTCTGAGCACGGACTTTGCCGGCAAACTGGGTCGCATACTGGCGGCGCGATCGCACCTCAGCGCAGCAAGGAGCGAGCGGTCTATTTATTGGCTCGGAGAATGGGCGCGACACGAGGCGAGGCCACCCAACCAGCCACCGCTTCAACCACGTGGGCTGGCAGGTGAAGAGGCAGGCGGACCATTTTTGGCCGGCTTCGAAACATTGGAGGAAGAATGGAGGACCAATGCTCGAAAAAAGGAAACAGAAATACGAGCCGGAGTAAAACATTAAAGGAAGAATTAAAGGGAAAAATAGGGCAAATAGAGTTGAGTTATCATAAGTTGGGAACAAGCGGAAAGCGAACTGAGGAAAAAGTTGAAGAGCAAACGGAAAAACAATTTTGGAGCTAAAAGCAACTGAAGGAGGAGGTAACAAGAGAAAGGAATGTCTGGAACAAATTGAAGGAAGAAGAGAAGAACAGGCAATCAGGAAGAGAAGAGCCTAGAATGGAAGATAAAAGGGAGAGAGCAGCTGGAGGAAGGACGGAAGAATTGCCTGGAAAAGTCTGAACATTTTCAAAGAACTGGCAGGGAGAAATGAGGGAGGAAGGAGAAAGGAAAAAAAAGCTAGAAAAGGAAAACGGCAACAAGATGGGAATTGTTGAACACAAAGAAGAGGTAAGATCAGGGCAAAAACAAAAGAGAAACGCTGGAAAGGGAGATAGAAATGGGAAAAGAAATATCAGGAAGAACTACGAAAGAGGGATGAAGAGAGGAAGGCAAGATGGCAAAAAATTTCTGGAGTTACAGAAACACGAAAACAAGAAAGAGGATTACAGAACGAACTGAAGATTTAAAGAGGAAAGGAAGAGAACAGAGACATGAAACGTTAAGGAACCACACTGTACATGATCGGAACACTGGAAGCGAAGGCCAGATTAAAGAATAGGAACAAGAAGAGTACTGAAAGAACAGAATAGACAGGAGAAAGAAATCAGTCAGTTGAAGAAATAACGAGATTGCAGAAGGAGAACAAGACAAGACAGTGGATGAAAACTGAAAGAGTATGACTTGAAACTGAAACGACAAAAAGGAAAGAATAGGTTGGAATACGAGGAGAAAATGAAGGAGCAAGGATGAAGCAGGAAGGACAATCAGGAGATTGAAGGACACAACGAGATTGGAGAGGGAAGAACGAGAGGAACAAATGGAATAGAAAACAAAAGGACATGAAGCCGAGGTTGACCAATGGAAGAAAAAGGCCAAGGCTGGAGTGGCGAAGAGATAGACAAAGAACAAGCGAATGAAACACAAAAGGGCAAATTAACCAAATGAAGAAACCACGAAACTGGGAGAAGGAAGGACAGGAGAGGAAACAAGGAAGAGTAGTGAGAGGAACGCAAATGAAACACAAAAAGGAATAACCAAATGAAGCAAACTGAACTGGAGAAGGAAGGACAGAAGAGGAAACAAGGAAGAGTAGTGAGAGAACAGCGAATGAAACACAGGGAAGGAATGAGCCAATTGAAAGAAACGATGAGAATTGAAATGAAGAGCATGAGAAACTGTGGGGCAGAAACAAGAAACAATGTGAGTTGGAAATTGAACAAACTAAAACGGGAGCGAGATTGGAGTCCACGGAGATTGAAAAACTCCGAGGGAGAACGAAGAACCAGGAAGTCCGCGAAGGGGAGACTTCAGACAGGAGCAGGAAGTAGAACAACGCAATAAGGTGGGATGTGTGAGGCACCAAGGAGCAATGTCGGTGGTGCAGGACTTACATCGAGCACTCCGTCGATGAAGGAAATTAGGGCGGGCCCTTGATAAAGGAGACACAAATAAAAAAGGAGACGAGGGAAGTA
>CM068954.1:152321934-152334590 GCA_035128595.1 Eptatretus atami
TCAATTATGGAGTACGCTCAGCCAATTCCACACCACCATCAGACACACAAAACCCCAGCCACGCACCATAACGCCAACCACACCACCACGATTTTCCCACCTCAGCACGGTTGCGAGAAGGCCTGGCATTCATGCAGGGGAGAAACGGACAGACGGCCTCACCCTCCCCCCGAACGCCACAAACAGGGTGTGAAAACTCTTTTCCGACCCTAAATATTTTCTTTTAATCTTAAACAAAAGTGATTGTTTATTATTAAATTTCAAGTTATTATTTTTCCCCAAAGTTTAATTTTAATAAAGATACTCGCCACATCAATCAAAAAAAACTGTTTGCGGTTAAATATAACGAAAGCTATGGAAATGGCAAAAGTAGAATAGTCTGCCGCCAGATCGGCCGAGCGAAACGCCCTGCTTCTGGAAGCTTCGCACCGCGGCTGAGAACTAGGGAGGGGGACGCGTAAGGGGGAGGGGCGAGGGCCGTGAGATAATTGACGCACTAAATCAGCAGCTGACGAGGCTGTCTGTGTGCGTACTGAGAGAAGTTAACCGAGTGGTGGGTCGGGTCGGGAGAAGCGAGTGGAGAGGCGAGTGGAGGTCTGGGCTAGTAGTTGAGAGTCCTGTGAGAGGTCCAGACAGGTAGCCGCGTGGAAGTCTGAAGTCCCACTGAAGCCGCTGCAGTAGCATGAGAGAGCACGCTGAGGAGATACAGAGAAGGATGGACGCGACCGATCCGGTGTCCTGTCGAGCGCGCGCTTTATAGCTCCTTACTTCTGCCCGCGCTAGGTTAAGCCCTGCGGACAATGCGACGGGATGGACAGCCCGTTGCACGAGAGATAAGCTATCCTTAAGCCGCGCCAGGGCGCACAATGCCGAGAAAGCGAGGTACCGAGGAGGGAAATACGGCAACAAGCTTTGAGGGACAAACGTCCAGCATAAGCGCCTGCAGTGGAATCAGGACGTTGTGGAAGATTCAATTACAGTCCGAGGCTACTTCGAAACTCTAAGAGATGCATAAGACCGTTGCTTTCGGTTGTTCCTTCTTCAAAAGAGCAGTCTGCTCGCGGGCGTGGTGGGCCTGACAGACTACCAGCGAATAGGGTCCTGTCTCAGTTTCTATCTTGTAATGTTACTTACATGCGTGCACATAGAGAATAGGAAACGAGCCACAGAAGGTATCAA
Source organism: Eptatretus atami (assembly GCA_035128595.1). NCBI lineage: Eukaryota > Metazoa > Chordata > Myxini > Myxiniformes > Myxinidae > Eptatretus > Eptatretus atami. The sequence goes on from CM068954.1 coordinate 152,323,114, forward strand.
CCGCACTCACTAGCCTTGCGCGTGTGGTCGCACACTCATGCGAGAAACGGTTTAACCGTTCGCGGCGGTGGCCTATTCAGCTCTTGGGTGCTAGTCTCTCCTGGTTCGTGTGGTATTCATGCGTGCTTCCTGAGCAGTATATATAGACTTTTTTGTTCCACAAGAGGTCCGAGCGGCTCTCTTTTGGGGTTCTAGGGGCGCACTGGGGCTGATTGTACTTTGGCTTCTCCGAAATGAATGGGGTGAGTTTCTAAATTGGAACCCTGGAAGTGTTTATGATGTTTAAGGTTGTGGAGCGCCATGTCCGGTCAAATAAGTAGAACTGTATTATTTCCAGTGACTGGTTTTCATATTAAATTAATATACTGACGGTATTAGCTCTTTATCCTTTGGCATTTCGTGGAATTATGTGCGTATTTTTTTTTCAAATGACTTTAGTGCGATGTAGTGGTGGTGTTTGTATATGATCTCCATACCTGCATGACTGTATAGTGATTTGGGAAATAATAATGTGCTCTGTTTGAATGTAACCTGTTCGTCGCGTCATTTTCCCTCCATTGAACTGCCGTATTGCATTCCGGAATGATAGCGGGCTTTTTAATAGCCGATAATAGAATCGGGAAGTGTCCAGATATTATGCTCGGACGATACCATCTCACTTTCCGGAAACTTATATTTTCTTTTCTCTTTTCTTGAGGGACAGAAGTGATTGTTTTATTATCAATTTATTTTTTTCGCCCAAAGTAATTAATACACAGGATATTCGCATCAAAATCAAATTTCTAAACTCGTGATTTACATTATTCTGATCGGCTAATCCGCTCGGTTATTCGCCAAACGGAGCGAGCTTGCTAAACGGCTCGTGTAACAGCAGGCCTCGCTGAGGTAAACAATCTCTCGTAACTCGACGCCTGAGAGGAACGAACGGGTCTTTGCTCTCTTAGAGTTGATGCTCTGTAAGAACTCGTCCGTTCCTCAGCGATGCTCGGACTGTCCCAAAGCCCGATCACCTCGGACCGTCTGGCGCTGGCGGGCGAGCTCTCTCCGGCTCGTACACGTTCCGCAGCTGCTGTGGAGCCTCGCGTTGCAGACACACACACACGGAAAACCTGATAACTTCTCTCAACCTCTTGTTTGACCACACCTCCTGGCACACAATATTTTTATAAGCCAAGCCCACTTTCCAAAGCGACGCCCACTTTCCTACGCCACTCCCACTTTCCTACGCCACTCCCACTTTTCATCAACCAGTCCACTTTCCCTAAGCTCCGCCCACTTTCCTAAGGCCCGTCATAAAAAATTGACGTGAATAGACACCCCATTTTTGAAGGACTACCTTTTGAAAAAGAAAACCTCAATCAAATCGGCTCGAGTAAAATTTTCTAAATATCTCGAAGTGTTAATTCCGGAAGTCTCGTGTCTCTACATTCAAAACTGCAAGGAACAAGATTGAAAATACTTGTGCGCGGGTTTTTCGGCCGCTGCAACAGTAAAGGTGTTGCTAGGCAACGAAATTCAAACGCGCACCTTCCCCAGACCATATGGCCCTGTTGGCAAAGTTCATCGAAATCCGCGTTCGCGGTGGTTCGTGCTGTGGAGCCTGCGTTGCAGACACACACACACACACACAGAGACAGACGGAAAACCCGACAATAAGGGATATTCTCGCATATATAGCGAATCCAATTTTATAGTGCGCATAAAAGCCTGGAAGCCGATTTTTATTTTCGAAAAAACAATTTTTTAGGATTTTAAAAAAATTTCAAAGGTCCCGTTGCTACAACGGTGGTGTCCATTTTAGCAACTGTTGCTCAAAAGCATGAACTAGATGCTGGTATGAACCTACCTGTCAAGTTTCATCAAATCGTGACTCCTCTGGCCTCCAGAGCTGTCCATTTACTACAAACATACAAACATACAAACAAAATACAAACAAGACAGACGCGAAAAAGTGAAAATAAGGGTACTCTAGCGACCACCCAACGACGGAAAACCTGAGAATAAAGGGTAGCTCGCTACCCACCCAATATATTTTATATACATATATATATATATATATATATATATATATATAATTATATATATAATATATATAACACACAGCCGGTAGGCGACAGGCGTGGTCGCTACATAAATGCATGAGTCATGCAGTTTTTGAGGATTCGGGGCTGAAAAGGTTTGACAAAGAGGTTGATTATAGTGCGGCATAAAAGCCTGCAAAGCCGATTTTTTTGATTTTCGAAAAAAAGCAATTTTTTAGGCATTTTTTCAAATTTCAAATTCCGTTTGGCTATGCACGGTTGGTGTCCATAGCAAACGCGTGCTCAAAAGCATAGAACAAGATCCTGGTTATTGAACTAACCTGTCAAGTTTCTTCAAATCGGTTGACTCCTCTGGCCTCCAGAGCTGTCCATTACATAAGACATACAAAACATACAGACAGACGCGAAAAGTGAAAAAATAAGGGTACTCTAGCGACCACCCAATATATATATATATTATATATATATATATATATATATATATATATATATATATATATATATACTATATATACATATACATATGTACACGTATACATATATATATATATATATATTATATATATATATATATATACAAGCCGGTAGGCGACATTGGTGTCGCTATAATAATTGCATACTAGTCATATCAAGTTTTTGACGGATCGGGCTGAAAATTTTTGCCAGAGGTTGTTATATGCGCATAAAGCCGGAAGCCGATTTTCATGTTCAAAAAATATTTTTTTAGGATTTTTTCAAACATTTCAAAGTTCCCGTTGCTAGGCAACGGTGGTTCCATAGCAACGGTGCTCAAAAAAGCATACAACTAGATCCTGTTATGAACCTACCTGGTCAGTTTCATCACAAAATCGGTTTGACTCGTCTGGCCTCCAGAGCGTCCTTACATTACAAACCAAATATACAAGCCGGTAGGCGACATGGGTGGGGCTACATAATTGCGCAATTACTAGTCATAGGTTTTTGACGCATCGTGGCTGAAATTTTTTGACAAAGAGTTGGTTATTAGTGCGCATAAAAGCCTGGAAGCCGATTTTCATTTTCGAAAAATTAATTTTTTTAGGATTTTTCAAAATTTCAAAGGTCCGTTGCTAGCAACGGTGGTGTCCAAGCAACGGTGCTCAAAATATAGAACTAGATCCTGGTATGAACCTACCTGTCAAGTTCAATCCAAAATTTGGTTGGACTCCTCTGGCCTCCAGAGCTGTCCATTACATACAGACATTACAAACATAGCAGACGGGAAAAAGTGAAAATAAGGGTATCAAGCGACACCCAACAAGCCGGTAGGCGACATGGGTGGTCGCTACATAATTGCCATACTAGTCATACATTTGTGACGGATCGGGCTAAATTTTTTGACAAAGAGGTTGATTATAGTTGCGCATAAAAACCTGGAAGCCGATTTTTGATTTTCGAAAAAAATTAATTTTAGGATTTTTCATAAATTTCAAAGTCCCGTTGCTAGGCAACGGTGGTGTCCATAGCAACCGGTGCTCAAAAGCATAGACTAGATTCCTGGTATGAAACTACTGTCAAGTTCTCGAAATCAGTTGACTCCTCTGGCTCCAGAGCTGTCCATTACAAACAGACATACAAAAACAGACAGACGAAAAAAAGTGAAAATAAGGATACTCCAGCGAACACCAATATATAATATATATATATATACACATATGCATACATATACGTATTATACATATTACATTATATACAACATATGCATACATATTACTGTAGATACATATACATTTTACATATATATATTATTACATATACACATACAAACACTTATAGTTCGTGTTTCTGCTGCCACCACCTTCCAGAAAGACCACTCCATATATTTCCTACTCTCTGACGTGAAGACTCCTGTCTTTCTTCCACCTAACTCTCTTCTTCTGTACTCTGAACGGTGGCCCCTTTGTTCCTGTCACTACCTGTTCTGCTGAAAAACCCTTCTGCAACCCATTTTGATATACCCTTAATTATCTTAAAATCTCAATTCACATCCCCCATATCATTCTCCTTCTGATGTATAAGTCCTGTCTTCCTTAATCTCCTCATGGCTTCGTTCTCCAGTCCCAGAATCAATATAGTAACCCTATGCTGAACCATCTTTATGACAGCTTTGTCCAATTCCTGATGAGGCTTCACTAAATTCCTTACAGAGGTTAAACACTTCCTCTATTGATTTAATTATAATATCCTCCATGATATAACCTTAAAAACCTTATTAGCTTTTGCCTATGGCTGCCTGACACTTGCGCTGGCTGCTTACCCACAATATCGAGTACCACCCCCAGATCCTTCTCCTGGTTCACCCACTCCAACATTCCCACGGTATACAGGGTATTTCAAAGAAAGTGTGGGACAGCTTACAGTAGAACTTAACACCTCTTTGGACAAAAGAGATGTCTTTCATCGAAAATATTTATTGCGAAAATACAACAAAGACGTATTCAGAGGGTAACAGAAGATTTGATTTTGAAAATTATTGGAAACAGTGCAGAAAAATTTATTGCAATTGCTGAAAGTGTGACCATTCATTTGGAAGGCAAAAGTTGGATGCGTTCTGAAAAATGTTTTGAAACGCTTGCCGTGGCAGTTCTCAGCCTGGGTGCCATTGATGCCTCTGAAATGTTAGGCCTTCAGCTCTATTATCATTATGGATTGTTTGTGTAGGACGTGTTTTTGAGCATTTCCCCACGTAAAAGCTGGAGGGGTTAAGTTGGGGAGAACATGTTGCCACAAACCACGAGAAATGATGCGATTCTCAAAAAAGCATGCATTCTTGCTGTTGCTGTGTGTGCAGTTGCACTGTCTGCTGGAACCATCCATCCATCTCGTTTCTCATCTTCAGTTCGTTCACTGAAAAACTGTGGAGAATATTATTAAATTGCCATTCGGAATTTTATTTTATCGTTATTATTTTTTACACATACGTCGAGGCTCGTGGAAACCAGTACATTGAATGGATCATGACATAACAGACAAAAACAGCGCAAAACACGCATGAATGGGATCGTGGACAAGTTGACAAAGAGATGCATGGAGTGGATAAAGATGGATACAAAAGGAAACTCCAAGGAGGGAAAAATGGAAAATTGTAAGTGAGGCATTATTTGGTTCGGGATGTAATGAAGGAGAAAAGATCATGGTTTTGGATTTAGGATGATCTGAGATGTGGTGAACAAACTGTCTTGAAGACAGAGGGAAGGATGAGATTGAAGAGGATGTGGAAGTTGATTCAACAGGTCGAAAAAAAAGAGGAACAAATTATAGAGGTGAGCAGTGATTCAGGATTTTGGGAAGTTCCACCAGTAGGGGTATAGCCTGGGTTGGTTAGTGGTTAGGGTGGTGGCTTGGATCCTCGGGTCCTGAGTTCCCAGCCTGTCAGCTGCTGAATAACACCAGTGGGTTGACTCAGCCTGTCATCCTTCCAAGTTTAGCGAAATGATCAACAGTGTACGGTAATTAGGGCACTGCATCACGCATCCCTTGCTCCAAAACCAATGATGCAACCAGCAGCCAAAAGGCTGTACATGATCGGAACCAGTAGGGGTTGATGCTGAACTGTGACAGCTCTGCAGAACGTGGGGGGAAGCAAAGCACGGAAGAGCCAGAGGGTGCAATACCCAGAAAGGAGGTGCGGTATTTTAGAAGACAGAGAGACCACAAACCTGTCTGCCGGATGTGAAGTGATAAGCATATAAGATTTGGCTTCATCACAGATTTCATTAGTTCTTAAAGGCCTTTCTTTTCCACAACGTCAAGCTGTAGCAAACATGAAGCAGTTTAGAGCCAGCCAGAGGGAACATCAGTAGTACTCCAATTCCCCAAGAGGATTGTTAAGAAAATAGATAGGAGGGTTTGCCAAGCATGGTCCTTTGAGAGAAAGAGTGAGAGTGAAGAGAGTTGTGAGAGTATATGTCAGGATTGAAAGATACATTCCAAGTGTTTGACCAGTTTGTGATTTTTTAGCTCACTTGGACGCAGTTCCGAGGAGCTTTATGAGATGGCCGTGTCGTCCTTTCGTCCAGCCCGTCTCATCCATCCATAAATACGTGCCAACTTTTTCTCTGAAAAACTATACTACGGTTTTGATGAAACTTTACACATCTTCATCCACCGTTATGTACAGAAGTTTGTTCATGCCATTAAAAAAAAAACACATTGGGCCCTAAGGGCGTCTACGGGGGTTTGCCCCCCAAAATAGGTATTTTCCTTCTTCTCAGAAAACTACCATGCAATTCTGATGAAATTGACCACCAGCCTTCTCCTGTGATGGACCAAGTTTGGTTCACGGCATTAAAATAAAATTTGGTCGAGGGGGTCTACGGGAGGAGTTTTACTTGGGGGGGGTTTGTTCCCCAAAATTGGAATTTGCTATAACACTGGCTTCATTCGTACATTTTGATTCCAGAAATAATCAGGTTCCTGATACCATCGGGAGTGGGAATCCATGCCTCTTCGATTACGACAAAACGGCGCTGCCAGAGCCGACGGACACAAATATGGCACACCTCATTGCTACTGTTTGACTCTGAGCATTTGTGAGTCCTAAAGCAAGCCTGGGAAGATATGTAGATTCAGAGGTTAATTACACAATGACAGGCCTGCGGTCACACCAGGCAGCTTCCACCAGCTTACCATGGGCGACACTGATCAGGGGAGCATATATTCCCCTCAACTTCACCGACGTCATGCACTCTTACCATCTGCGAGACGCACTGTGTCTTCACCAGCCTGTACGGCCTAGGTACATGGCTTTCCTCCGACAGGCCTCGACCATTGATTAGTTCATGTGCAGCAGTCAGGCCGTATTTCATCTACATGTTTAGACTGTTTGGCCTTCTACCCCATAATGCAGATGATGAAAGATATTCCGGAACCCGATCAATATCCCACAAGCCTGTTCTCAGGAATTAGATCACTCACGCAAAATATGGGATCAATGGTTCTTTTCTCAGCTGGGATAGACTCGGCCTGCCATCATTCGTACCGGCATGAATACAGCACCGGAGATGTCCTTTTGTGGCTGTAGCCAGAGACAAACATGAATTGCGGATCTGCCGATTCAAATTTTGGTGTCTTCCTGCAAGGGTTGCACCACAGGAAAAGGTACCTAGGAAAAGGTACCTGACCATCGACCAGGTACCTTTGACTTGCTGTCAATCATGATGGCATAGCACGAGACTTATCAATTGTTTATTTTCAACCCAGCCGCTTCAAGCAAGCATGATGCAGCATTACAATAATCATTGGAATCCCGGCCGGTAGTTCTTGAAACACAACAGAATCAGGTCAATCAGCAAAAGGCAGAAGCATCTGGATGCTCATCACAGAGCCACTCCCACCATCCTCTGATAGCCTACCCAGAACCTCATCAAGAACACTGTTAAAGAGCACCGGAGGAAGTGGGCGCCCTGCTTGACACCTTCAGTTCATTGAAATAGTCTGATCACGACAGCAGTTCCCAAGATTACGTCTCACATCCCTCATACGACTGCCCGATGTACCTCACCAAAAGGAGGCGGAGCTCCCATCCTGACAGCTGCATGGAGGATTGCTCATGGTTTACGGAGTCGATCGCCTTCGAGACATCAAGCACGGCGAGCACAGGGGGTTCCAGGCTGCGGGTCGCATGACGGAGAATAATGACGAACTGTGGTTTTTCACGCAGCCGGCCACCCTTCCTAAAACCTGCTGTGCCGGATGTAACCAAAAGCAGACAAACAATGCCGAGCGAGTATTTTATGGTACAGAAATCAGGGAAACTGCTGTCATGATCGGCTGGAAAACTCTGATGGCATCTTAGATCCTCTACGTTTGGATCAAAAACCGTACGGTGTCTATCAGACACCATGAAGATAACCTTGCTAGTAGCAGAGATTATACATTTTGCTCAGGCAGCTGTTTGGGATTGCTCGCAACAGTCGCAGTTGAGTCCCGTTTCTTCCTCTCGGGGAACCATTACGAAGAAGACACTTCTCCTTAATGATCTCCTGGGTCATAACAGTAGGACCAGCGGCCACGCTTGGGCACTTCCCAAGATCCCCGATATCCACTTCCGAACTTTCTCAAATAATCCTTCAGAAAGCGGATGATGATGATGATGATGATGATGATGATTGATGATGATGATGAAATAAGATAGAGAGATGAGGTAGAGAGAAGAGAGACAAGCCGGTAGGCGGACATGTTAGCGATCAAGTCGATTTAGTCGTTTTTCAGCCGTTGCCTTAGCCAACAAAAGTGTCGCATAGCAACAGTTCTTTCTCACACATAACTAGACTACCATGAACCTACCATACTCAGTTCATGTATGTCTGACTCATAGTCTCTGAGATATAACGAACTCGTTTTTTTTTTTTTCGACCAGGTTCATTTCAAAGTCTATCTTCTCCGACAGTTTTCATGGGAGCGGGCGAATTTTTTTTGTCAAGGAGGCTGAATGTGTCCCACAACGATCATTAGTTTAAATTTTTGAATTTCGATATTTTTATTTTTTAGATATTTTGAAAATTTTCAAAGCCCCGTTGCTCGCGCAACCGAGGGTCCATAGCAACAGTTCTCAAACGCTCACAACTAGATCGATGGTATTAACCTACCACCAGAGTTTCATCAAAAATCGGCCTACGATTAACGGGAAAGTACTGGCCTGGACAGACAAACAGATAGACCATACGACGCGAAAACCTGCAATAAGGGTCAGATAATCGACTACCCAACAGGACAAGACATAACGACGGAAAACCTGATAATAAGGGTAAGATGAGCGAGAAGAGGAGAGAGAGAGAAGAGAGAGAGAGACGAGAGAGAGAGGAGAGAGAGAGAAGACGGAGGAGAGAGAGAGAGACAGAGTGCAGAGGAGACGAAGAGAGGCAGAGAGAGGAGACAGAGAAGAGAGGACAGAGAGAGAGACACAGAGCCAAGAGACAAAGAGACAAAAGAGAGAGAAGAGAGAGAGAGAGAGAGAGAGATACAGAGACTGAGAGAGAGAGAGAGAGAGAGAGAGAGAGAGTGTGTGGTGTGTGTGTGTGGTGTTGTGTGTGTGTGTGTGTGTGTGGTGTGCAGAGTTACTCCCGCCGTTTACCGACTCTCTCAAAATATTATTTCTTCACTTTGACATTTCAGACACAGGGCAGAAATCACATCTGTCCATACTTGCTCAAACAAGCCATCGATATGCTCTGTTTCCATATCAATCTCTCTGCCTATGGCATCCAAGGCCATGCTCCACACAACGGCTTACTGACTTCCTTTACTCTTGTCTGCCCAACGTTTGGACTCAACGCGAATCCTTTTCATCACCTCTCCCGTTGAGCGATGAGTGTCCCAAAGCAGTGTTCTCGGCCCAGTTCCTACTCTGATCTTCACAATGATCACTCTGACTCGAAAAAATCCTCTTTATCTATTTTCTGACGGACTCCACCCGCTCCCATGGACATCCCTCATTCTTCCAGGGACAGGCAGGCTTGCAGCCTCTTCCCTCCTTCAGACCTTGAAAAAAAAAAATCAATCAAGAGGTAAAGACTTGGAATACATCTGTCAAGCCGAACAAATCTCACCCACTCACTATCGCTCTCCAAAGGACGTTCTGGCAAACCCTCTATCTACTTTTTCTACAATCCTCTTGAGGAAGTTCAGTCATTCAAAACTACTGGTTCTCACCATCAGCCATGATCTTTCTTGGAACATAAACCCACATTTCAAAGTTGGCTTCGAAGCCAGCCGCCGACGGCGATCCTCCCATTCATACAAAGTCCTTCCATTGGCACATCCTAACTCCTATCCACCAAAAAGCCTGCTCCGCAGCTTGAGGGAGAACTGCTCTCTTCCTCTGGGCTGGCTTTACCCTGCCTCCACACCTTGCTCAATTTGACGCTGTGCGAAAATCAAGGCCTTGAAGATTTATGAGAAAACCTGTCTTCTACTGTTGTCCTTTCTGCGTCTCTACCCTCTGCTCTTTCCATGCTTTGTCCCCCTCAGGATTCTGCAGAGCTCACATGCGCTCCACATTGAAACCCCCTTTCTGGTGAACTATCTTAAATCCAGGATCACTGCTCAACCTCCATTCATTTTGTTCCTCTTTTACCCCACTGTGGAATCAACTTCCACATCCTCTATCGATGTTCGTTCCCTTTCAGCCTTCAATACAGCTGTTCACCACCTATCAGATCATCCCCAATCCAAAACCATGATATTTCTACCCTTGCGTTACCCAACTCAAACCCTTCCACCTAGCTTTCCAACCTTGGACTTTCACTTCTGTATCATCTTACCACCCCCATGCATCCTCTGTGTCCAACTTGTCCACCCCATACATGCATGTTTATGTCCTGTTTTTCTCCGTTTATCATCCTGATCCGTTCAGTGTACGAGCTCTTCCCGAGCCTCAACTGTGCATACAAAAAAAAATTAATATATTGTTACGAATTCTCGCCGCCGGCGTGCGAACGACCGTCTAACCAATAGCCGTCGCTTCGCCCACCGAACGGACCAATTCAGTCGCCGACTTCGGAACAACGCCGACAACCAGTCACGGGTGTGCTCCAAGCACACACAACCTGTCGCACTCTACCCGCGCGTTACAGGGTCGATCGCCAAAATAATCGATTTACCCTAAATTATTCACCCGGGGTAGGTTAACGAGAGATTGTATCTCAGCGGAGGCCTGCTTGGACACGAGCCGGTTTAAGCAGCTCGCGTCGTTTTGGATACCGAGCGGGTATTATCGCCGAGGCCTTGCTGGACCCATTCTATTATCGGCTATTAAAAAGCCCGCTATCATTCCGGAATGCAATACGGCAGTCAATGGAGGGAAAATGACGTGACGAACAGGTTACATTCAAACAAGGCACATTATTATTTCCCACACGTATACAGTCATGCAGGTATGGAATCAATACAAAAACACACACATGCAATATACAGCCAAACACAATGCAAAGAAAGAGTAATACCGTCTATTTATTATGTACAGTCACTTATACAGTTCTACTTGCGGACCATGGCGCCACAACATTCATTCGAAAGCAAAGGAAAAAGCCCCAGGAACAGACGAGGCGGCAGACTGGACCCTTTGTGTTCTTTATTGTATGGAGCCGTGTTAGACCGCAGAGGCTCCGCGAGACCGCGCAGGTTACCTTCCTCGCCTGGGCGACCCACGCAGCTAGCTAAACGGGCTCGGCCGCGCCTGGTGATTCGGGCCCCAGCGGCAACGCCTCGAGAGGAACGAACGGGTCTTTGCTCTCTTAGATTGATGCTCTGTAAGAACTCGTCCTTCCTCAGCGATCTCGGACTGTCCCAGTAGTGTGCCGATCACCTCGGACGTCTGGCGCTGCCGGCGAGCTTCTCCGGGTCGACACGTTCCGCAGCTCCGCGCGCGCACAGCAGGCTTAGCGCGCTCCCCGTTCGCCGCCTTCTCCGTGCTCT
>CM068954.1:152380798-152397449 GCA_035128595.1 Eptatretus atami
TGACAAGGACGAAATGATGAGATTTTGGTGAAGATCCATCCATCCGATAATTTTTAAGGGCTTCTTCACGATTTAGAGATAGGGCTAAAAACTATGCCTTAAAAAGTTATTTGTTCCAGGAATAGTCATTGTGTGATGAACCACGAAAAGGCATTGTCCGATGGATGATTTGAAGTTGTTCCAAAGGCAGATTTTGATTGGGGTATGAAGTTTATGGTCCAGTTCATAAGAGTCGTCAGCACATTGTGATCGCGAACGTGTATCGTTTCCATCAAATCCGTTTCTAATGTGTTATTTTTTCCACCTAATCGGCCTCTCCTCTGTGACATCCAACATGGCCATGATACAAAATCGTGGTGCCACGTGCAGACCCTGTCGAGTTTCTTCGAACTGATAAATGTACTTGATAATATTCTCCGTGTTTGTTTCCCAGTCAACAGTCACTGTACAAAATGTCCTGCTGGTGCTTTGCAGGCAGGCTGTTGATTCAATGGGTGTACCGTCCTTCAAATGTGATGGACATTAAGCCAGCTGTCCTGTCTGCAGGCATTATCTTATGAACATAAAATATCCTGGAGTAACTTTCGAAAAGAAAAGGATCTTTAGTGATGGTTCCCTTGTCAAATACTAAATTGCTGTCCTAATCTTATGATATATCCCCTTGGCGCTGCATCGACAGACACCTCCCGAAAGGATGCAAACCAGCATCCAGGTGTTGCGAAACTGAGAAACGTCCTCGAGTGGATTACATAACTGACAGAATTTATTTATGAAAAGTATGTTGGACTAGGATTCATTGATGTATTTAACCCGCTGCTTGAATCATCAATGAGGTGAGGCTATGCCACTGATGCAGTGTCTTTGCAAACTGACCAAATAGGTTGGCGTTGGCGGTTAAAGAGCATGTACATTTGGCCAGTCTCTCAAGAGGCGGTTGGTCAGGCTTTGGACGTTTCATTGGCAAATTTTAGGAATTGTAATGTGTTCAGATTACCCAGCCAGGACTTTACCTACTCTTCCTGAAATATACCATGTGGGATTTTTAACCTCCATCAACTAAAGCTAGCAGATGGGATGCCCAGAGATGGCACACTTTGTGATACAACACCCTGCAGGTGAAAAACCATTATGACTGTTTATAGTCAGCCCAGGAATCGAACCAAGGCTATGTAGCTTAAAGGAAAGCTGAATAACCTCTGCACCATCCTGCTAGACAGAACAGAGTTTACTCATTTTTATATTTCATTTTCATATGAAGACGTGTAAATACCTGCTGTGTTCGTTGTGCATACTCCACAGGAATAGTGAAACTGATAAAGGCTCTTTACCCATCTTGCTGATTATGCCATCTTTAAAATGTACTACCGTTTGCTGCAACATGCTAATCTTTCCATATGTTGACTTGCTAGGAACTGATGTTGGCAATGCGAGAACTGCACAGCCCCTCTAATACCACACAATGGAGGTATTATCTGCATTACTGTGGACAAGACACGATACTGCAAGCCCATGTGCAACAAGGTCAGTATCCCAGCACCGTTAATTATTTACTTCTGGATAATATGTATCACAGAAAACATTCTCAGGCCAGAGGGAAAATAAATAATGCTTCACATTCTACCCTCATGTATGTATAGTTTTGGGATACATTGGCAAGTAACTGGTCATTTCTCTTAAAGGAACCAAAGAGATTGATCCTTTGTGCTGATGTGTCAGCATTAGAAGTTTGTATGTGAGAAAGTTTGTTATTAAAACATAATGGGCAAAAAAATGAAATAATATTTTACTTTCTTGAGGTCTTGGCAGCGTTAATGCCCAGCACTGTTTGTTGTTGAATGAATATACCTTTTCCCTATCATAGGATAATGTGAGCACACCAGACAAATTTGGGGTGGAATTTAATATACGAGCAACACACACTCCCACTAGCGGTTGTCGGTGAATAAAGCACTTGCACCATGCCACGTGTTCAGAGCAAGATTTGCAAGTCATCTCCACAACTGACTTGCAAACACCATCTGCCACCACCGTCCCACCGGGTGGCGCTATACACAACCACACATCGAGCAGAATTGGTGCCCCCTCCACTCCATGACTACGATTTTCCTAAACAACCCAATACAACAAAAAAAAATTAAGTCATTCCATGCAGTGGTTTAGTCGTGCATAAACACACACACACACACACACACACACACACACACACACACACACACACACACACACACACACACACACACACACACTTCTCTGGAAGAGGAGTTGGCTAATAAGATAGAGAAGGTGAGAATGAACCAACTGAAGAAAGACCACAACAAATTCGACGACATAATAATAAACTCACAAAACACAAATTGGTAGAACAAACAAATCTTTTTAAAATGTATTACCAAAACCGGCCTCCTGAAAGAAATAAACATAGCGAATTGTGCAGCAGCACAAATTCAGGAAAAAGTAGCACCAAAACACCACAAGAACAGAACAAGTTCCACAAATAAAACCCAAGTACCACATGGAAGCAAAGACTTGAGAGACAGATCATGGAGATGCTCAGAGATAGCACAGATTCAGCAATTCAAAGAGAAATTAAAACCCAAAACTAAAGAGGAGAATCCAAAAATAAAAAAAAAAAAATAAAATTGAAGACAAAGACCTCGAGGTAATGGTTGCTAAAACAAACTGAAAATAGAAATGACAGCAAGGCTAGAAATTTGAAGAGGATTTGCATATCAAGTCACTGAATTCAACCACAACTATTTTTGAGGTCAACATCGGCCAAAAGGTCAACATGGGCCAAAATTTCTAAAATTGTCAATTTTCATCCAACTGACTTGAAATTTGAACAGAATTGCATATCAGGTCACTGAATTCAACACCAATTATTTTTCAGGTCAAAATGTCAACATAGGCCTCATTTCTAAAATTGAGAGATAGGGTTAAAAACTAAATATATATGACATCTCAAAAGGTTGTGGACGAGTTATGACAAAACTAGTTGGATTTGAGTTGGTGCGGTGACAAAAGAGTTCCTCGCACCAAGTCCTTTTGAAGACTATGCAGGGTATGTATTCTATGAATACCATCGATTAATTTCCTGAAATTTGTCGAATTTGTTTTTCACTTGGAAGTCATGGGTTACGATGTGCAAATAAAGGTGGAAAAAGTCTGATTTAATGCAATTTAATTCCAGGCTATGAACTAAAGGTGAAAAATTTGAACAGGGATGGATTACATTTCCCCGCCCAGTCGCCGTGGCAAAGTGTAGACTTTTTACAAGCACTGTAAAAGCAACAAGGATGGTTGATGAAGGTGATGTTAACTGACTTCTAAGCAGACGGAAGATTACCTCGGGCAAGTGATAGAGTGAATAGAGTGGAATGTTTGTGAAGTATAATATGTTGTCTTTTGATTATATCTGTTAGCAAAGCGCTGGGTAAAAATGCCTAGTTGTTCTATATTTAATGCACACATAGGCTCCTCCATGAGCCTTCGTCATTGTTTCGAGAAAAAAAAAATGCATATTGTAAACAAACACTTACCAGTCTGAAATTGGAATTGTAAGACGATGAACCTTCATATCAATTTACTAACTTGAGGGTATGTCATCATGGTCAATGCGTCCTCAGCACTACGATTTTGCTTTCCTGAGACGATCACGACCCTTTGAAAAGTGTGGACCAGCTAACGGCTATAAATGGACAACGCAGTACATTGGTGGACACCGTCTAGCAGAATGCATTGGTGAGTCTCTTTACAATACCCTGATGAAAAAGGTGACTTTCATGTAGTTAGTTAAATTCGTCAGTCTCATGTTAGGCTACTGACCTTTCCTGGGCTGACCATATAAGCAATGGGCATCCAGTGTTAACTCCACCACCGAATGTAGATGGAGGTTATGTTTTCACCCCTATCTGTTTGTCTGTTTGTGTGTTTGTTTGTCTGTTTGTGAACAGGATTTCTGAAAAAGTTGTGGAAGGACTCAGATGAAACTTGGAGGACAGGTTGGATATGTAACAAGAATTTATTCGATTTTGGTGAGCGAGTCTGGATCCGGATCTAGAATTTTCAGTGCTTCTTTACCATTCAGTGATGGGCTAAACGATATACACAGTATAGCACGATATCTGAAAAATTATGGATGGATTCGGACGAAACTTGGTGGATGAGTTGGATAGGTGACAAGAACAAGCTGCTTAGATTATAGTTGAGGTCCGAATCCAGATCCGTCCTATCAGCAGGATACAAATGGTAAATTAATCAGCCTGGTGGAGGTATGCACTCCCCAGTGGTCATTCTAGTTGTTCATGCATTTTGCCTCATGCGAAAGCTCTCAACATTATTGACAACTCCTGTGATAAAGCCGAAGCACAAGGTTTGTTGCAGACATGTCATTGGCTTCCACTGCTCCTGTGTTCGCTCATTTCCTCATGATGTACACATTCTTCCACGAACCTTCTTCTGGGTAAGCTCCTGCAATCTAGGCTTCCACACATCTCTGCTCTTTTGATCCTCTTTTCTGCTGTTTGCAGAACTGCCTTCCAGAGGCAGTTCAATCACACACTTCCCTCCACGGCTTCAGGTTTGCAGTACACAATCATCTCAAGTCATCCTCCATCCTTTCTGTGATTGTAAAAGTTGCCATAGTCATAGACTCCATTAATTTTACACTGAAGAACACTTTTCTTCCCTTGTTAATCATACTTAACAATACTGAATTAGAAACATTACTGGACTAAGTTGATGTATTGGGCACTCCAGCTGCAATGCCACAGCAGAGAAGAGAATTACATTGATAGCTAGCACGAAACTCGGTAAAGCGCATACCGCATAATGAACAGTTTACCGTTTGGATCCACTGATAGGCAGGATCTGCATCTGGACCTGAACCAAATGCAATTGGCTTGTTCTTGTCACCTACCCATCGTCACAAGTTTTGTCTAACCCATCTACAACTTTTTGAGATATCGTGCTCTACTGTATACGTTTTTCGCCCATCTCTAAATGGTGAAGCATCACTTAAAAATTATTGTATCCAGATCTTCACCAAAATCAAATAAATTCGGCCTTGTCACAGCCAACTGTCCACAAATTTCATCCAAATCCGTCCATAATTTTTTCACATATCCTGCTCACAAACACCAAACAGGGTGAATACATAACTCTGTCTCCTTCGGTAGTGGAGCAATGAAGTTGCAATGAATAAGCGATCTGCCTAAAATTGTCAATTTTTGATAATAAACTAGACAGGTCTAAATTCTTGTTTGCTATTTAAGGGAAGTTGCGATGAGAATTTATTGAAGAAGTTAGTTATGTGCCTCTCTCATTGTAGTCACATTTGATTAGAAGATGACAAACGTCACCACACTTCGAAATAAGATGAAATCACAGATATGCTCAACTATAGGCTAGTCAGTCTGATTCTACAAGTAAAGCAATGGAAGCTTAATCACTGCTGGCATCAAATTACTATTTTCTCCACAGCTCTATCACTGATGAGCAATTTATTTTACACTAGGCCACATGATCTGGACTCTGCTTCTCCAATCTAAAAGCCCAGTCAACTTGACGTTTTAGCCAGCGATGGCAACGTATTAAATGTATGTAAAACGCTGGCTTACGTTGAACTTTGATGTTTTTTTTAAAGATTCGGACGTATTCATAAGACTTGGTCTTATGTATAACGTATTAGTAACGGACACGAACGTTGTTGTGTTATAGCTAATTTATACACGAATGCTGAACCTGTTGTCGGCCTACAACACTATGCCCAACGATAGTCTAACTTATGCATAGCGCGCTGCACGTATCGCCGACGATGACGTGACGAAGCCTATTAAAAGGCTGACGCACAACGATTCAAATAAACGCCGCAGAAATGGAGTGTCAAGTCAAATCGCAGTCCACCTTGGCAATCTTGCCAGCGTATCCGACCTAAGAAAAATGTGTCTAAAACGCTGGCGCACGTCGATACGGAATGGGTAAGTTTGTATAGTGAATAGAACTAAAGTACGCTATCATACGTCGTAGTAAGTGGAGTACGTCAAGTATTTTTAAACATGTTCAAATTTTACGACGTACTTGGCGTATGACAACGTTCCGCATGCGATGGGATAGTTGTACACACGATATGGACGCTTACACACGTCGACAAAGGCTACTTGTAAGCTACTCATAAGTCGAAACACGTCGCGGTAATGTCTTTTTTTACGCGAACTTATTTCTAACTTATGTTTGACGTGCTTTGAACCAATATCTTTAGTAGTCCCAACGCAATTGACGTATGTAGACGTATTCCATTGCGTCTTCCGGTCGACAAAAAACTAAATGAACGTGTTCTAACTTACAACTGCCATATAATGACGTGTTCCAGCGTTTTGGGAATTGGTATATAAAATGGTCTTCAAAGGGGAACCATCAGTGTTTTCGACTCCTTTTTGAGTCGATGTCACATGTAAGCAGTAACAGTATCAGTTCAGTTCAGTTCAGTATTAGTGTCGTTTGTTCATGTTGGGTGAGTTAGGTGAGTGTGATGGCGAAGGGTGTGGGTGATGATGGATACTCTTGTGTCGCGTGTCCAGGGGTGGAGACATCTTTGCACCTTGTTCGAGTTCTTTCGCGGATAATTTTTTTTGGGGTTTTTTCAACAATGAGCTATGGCTTGTTTTTTAGTTTTAGGTGTATTCATAACGAGTTGGACAATGCTCAAGGTATAATAATTTACATAGAGCGCTTCGATACCTTATAGTACGGTATACAACGAATAATTATCGTGTAGCCGGCGTCACAACCTATGCCCAAGATAGCTAACTTATCCATATCGTGCGGCAGTTTATCTTTACCGGTGACAGTGGGGTTGGCTATCTAGGCGCTGCCACTCAAAGATTTAAATGGCTGCATCTCCACTATTGAAAGTAGACGCTTGCGCTCAACAATTGATTTTTTTACACTCAACGACTTTTAAAACGGTGCACTCAACTTATTTTAATTGTTTACAATGAACGATTTAAATTGCTGTCTCGCCTTTGTTTTTTGACGCTGGCGTCGAAATTTGAAGCGTTTCTATTGAACGTGCTAATGCGTCAAACTCCACTATTGAAAATAGACGCTTGCGCAACAATCGCAATTGTTTACTTAACGTGTTCTTATCGGTGCAAATCAACTGGTGTCTTATCAGTGCAAATCTTATCGGTGCAAATTTAATCGGGTGCAAATCAATCGATCCATGGTGTCACCCAGTAAGCTTCTCTCCGTTACGTCTTCTTCTTCGGTTTATTGGCACGCACTGGTGCAGTGCAAATGACTGAGGGTATGCTGATGTTGGAGGAGAACAGGTAGATATTGTAGTGTCATCGTTGCGGATACTCCATCTCTCGAATGTCATGGACATGTACTCCTATGTAGTCTGCAACACTGATGGGTTCTCCTGTGAAACCCTTTTTATTTTACAATTCCTAATCGTGCCATTACATCATTATCTGGTATCTGTAGGTTGGGATCGTCGTTAGTTTCTGTGTAGTCGTCGGTCGTCAATTACGTCTACTACGCAGTATGCGGCGGAGGTGCGTTACCAAGGTGCAAGCAGTCTCTAGGTTAGATAAAGCCTGTTTGCCCTAAACAATAACTCGGCATGATTCGATATAATAGTAATTTCAAGCAAGGAGTGTTCGAAGTGTGTCAACGATGCGCGTAGCGTGTTAGCAATGTACTGATAGGTTATAAATAAGTTCAGGCACGCTAGCATTATACCGACGTTTTCAGCCTATGAGTAACTTAAGTAAGTGTGTACGTGTGTACGATGCGTAACGTGCTACAACACGTTACTACATAGGCTGGAATTTCGGGTCCTAAGACATTACCTGGCGTGTCTCAACTTATGATTAACTTACAAGTAACATGTGTTGAGTCTGTCACGATGCATAAAGTGCTCAACTTATGGCCAGCGTAGTGAACGTGTGGAGTCATACGCCGGATAAGTCGTGAAATTTAAGCATGCAAAAATTTTGAGGAAAACGAAAAGTACAACGTTTAAAGCCGCGTGCAACGACGTATGGCAGTGTTTTCCAGCGTGCTCTCAATGTTTCAAAATTCGCATAACGTATTCAACGTGTGCAGCGTTTTAGACAATTTTTCAAAAATCGGCATACGTTGGCTCAAACGTCAGGTGTGACTGGGCTTAACATTGATAGCTATCTGAATTGAAACAGTAGGAGGGTGTTGTGACTGATGTATCCTGTCCTTCTCACGTTCTGCACTGATTTGCTCATCAGGGGTCTATGCTGTGGCATTCAAAGGTGCTTTCCATGTGTGGGTTGATAACAATTACTTCATGAATGCAACAACATGTAGCTCTTGTTGTCTCTTATCAAGGGTCTCTGGCATGCCCATTGCATGCTCCCAGTTATCTTCTTGGTTTTCAATTAATGACCGGCTTTTCTTTGTCTGTTATGTTTTCACTATTTGTTTGTTTGCTGTCTGTCTGTGAGCAGATTCAAAACGTTATGGATATATTGGCCAAAACTTGGTGGACAGGTTGGTGGGTGACAGGACGAATTGATTCGATTTTGATGAATATCCAGATGCAGATACGAGAATTTAATTTTTGTTTGAAGCCATCAATTGTCTCAACATCTCTGAGAGATGGGGAAAACGATATATGCATGATATCTAAACGTTATGGAGGATTTATAACAAACTTGTGGAACGAGTTGGTTACGTGAGAAGAACGCCGATTAGATTTTGGTTCAGGTCGGATCCAGATCTGGCAATCAGTGGATACAAAAGGTACCTGTTCAGCCTAGCGGAGGTATGGTGTCTAAACGAGTGCTGTCTATAATCTTGCACATTTTATTTTGTCATTTTGTCGATGTCTCCACATGTGAACAGTTTCCATCCAGCAACAAAGTGGCAATGACTGCATACCTCACAACAGGCCTCTAACATATCAAAAACTGGTTCAATATCTGGAACATACTTTAATCCAGTTAAATGTCATCTTTTTGGAAAGGAGCTCATGAGGGTCATTATGAGGGAGAACCAACATAGTCCTCTCTTAAATGTCTATTCATGTACAGTACATCTCTGACTCTGATCAGTCCAACTTCTTGTTTTACTCCACCTTGAACTTCAAGTGCGTGTGTTACATAAATAATTTTAGGTAGGACATAAGACGCAATCAACACACGTGCGATCAGCCGAGGCTGATTTACGTCTTTACTCCTATAATCCTGTCACGCCCCACTAATCTAAGGATACCCCCGTGATAAAGGATTCGGACCTGAAAAACAAAAAGTTTATATACTCGTCGTGATTCTTTAGTATCATCCGTAGGAGAAGCACAATTTTGCTCTAGTCCGCGCGAGGTATCGCCACGGTCAGCGTCCCAAGGCGAGAGACGTCGGAACCGCTTAAGCGTGCCAGCGTCAGTGCTACTAGTGAAAAACCTCCGATGAATTGGAAAGAAACGCTGCGGCGGCCGCGCAGAGTTTTCTGAATGTTATTCCGGCTGGGCCTCAGGTGGCCCCTACGCCGTCATGGCTTATATGACTGTACGTGAGGTTCGTAAGATCGGTGTGGTGGCAATATACCCCCAACGCGGGAGCGTTCAAGTATCACTTTTGTTATCGATGCATAATGCGTGTCGCCAGCGAAATAAGCAAAAAGATAGGCACAACGCAACGACGCAGAGACAGCGAGAACAAAATATCAAAAAACTGGCTAAAAAAGCATTAAAAATAAATCATATAACCCATATCCGATCTCCAGACCACAAAGCAAGCACCTTATACTCAGCCATGACAAAGGCATCCAAAGAACGCAAATGTAAGAAAAACAGTTAAAACCGAGCGATTACGTCTGTGGTCCAAAGCTGGCAAACAACACGTTCAGCACTTCTCAGTGCCTCCTCACTGATACCAGAGCGCGCCTACCCGGGCACCTATCGAGAGCCAGTTCTTAACGGCTGAAAATAGCCCCAAGCGAAGATAAACACCCTCTGGCGCGAGGCATAGGGAAGCCAGTATCATCAGAAGCCCGTAAAACGGTCCAAAACGTATCGGGTAGCACCTAGTACAGAGAGATCTAAAAGACCGGCTAACGCAGAACGCAACCGGGAAGCCCTGACCGCATCCTCGGACGCATGGCGGGCAAGCCGCATATGTCGCCCGCGCGCCCCGGACTACGTTTTGGTTCCTCCGCAGCACCCTGGGTGAAGAGTACTAACACGAGTCCTCTCCGGCGTGCTCGCGCGAAAGCGCGGTTCCTCGTGAGCGTGTCGGTCCTGAAAAATAAAAACAGTATGTGACTGCAACCTTGTGTGAACGTGGAAAATACTACGTGTTGAGCCGGTGGGGCGGCACGTGAATAATCTGGCGAGAGCCCCCCGGCCCACGATCGATTCTATGGCGACGCGAATGCGGGGGGCGCGGGGGCAATGTTGTAGGAAAAAATCGTGACGTTAGGCTAAAATACTACAGGCGAGCCGAGCGGGGGCGTATAGCCCCGAACAATATGAAAAAACCTATTGATGTGAATTGGCGGTTCCACATTGTGTGACCGCGACAGGAAGCAATATCGAGCGAGCGGCCTCCCCACACCGCCAGATACTCAGTATTCCGCCTAGTGCCCGTAGATTTGAGACCCCGAGCGGCCCGTCTCTCACTTTGAGCTCGACCGCGCGAGGCAAAATCTGACTGACGGCCTAACCGCACGATCCATACCACTGCCAGATTTCTGTTCTCAATCAAATCTGGTCCATGCGGCACCTTATCTGAGATATTCAAGCTTGCGAGGATACTGAACAATCCAGCTCTTCAATACCACAGACACCCAACCACATCTCGTCAATCGTGAACCAAAACTTACGACAACATTACACTACGGAAATTCCTCAGAGTCCAGATCCGGATTGCGATCTTCACCCGCATAATATCAGTAATCGCTGTCTATGAGAGTAGGCCTCACCATTGTTCCAACATTCAACGGACAACAGACTACCCACCAGAGAGTGTCCGTGCCGCAACTACCGATCGCGCCCAGCCCTACCCTTGGAAATATACAGATCCGTTTCCCATTGCGTACAGCGAAATCAAACAAAATAAGCTGGTACGATTGAATTTTTAAACCTATCCACCCTCAATAGAGACCCGAGCTAGACTATAAGCAATAACACAGAAAATACATCAGTAAATCGACGCCCACTCAGGAGTCGAAGCAGCGCATCAATATCTGCCAGCTGAAAGCTCGTTCGCATTCGTGTCTTGTATCCCATCCCGCACTTGGAATCGGGGGAGCAGCAAAGAGGGTTGAGACAACACATATCTACTAAGATCCACCACTCTGTTCTTCTCTCGTCAACGCAT
The DNA here is from genome assembly GCA_035128595.1 of Eptatretus atami. Lineage (NCBI taxonomy): Eukaryota > Metazoa > Chordata > Myxini > Myxiniformes > Myxinidae > Eptatretus > Eptatretus atami. The sequence goes on from CM068954.1 coordinate 152,392,156, forward strand.
GGACCCGCGGCTCGACGGCTTCGGGTCATCAACCATGCCACCGAGCGTTCTATGCACAAAATACTCTATCGAAAGGCTCCGGACAGCACGACGTCGCACGTGACACATGGAGTCGTTCTGTGCAAGAAGGTCATGAAAGGTAAGAAAGTGTCGAAGTCTCAGGATTTCTCTGTGGTGTTCGATGGTGCTGGTTTTCAGCAAAGAGCTGGAGAAGGGCGAGGTCGAGCCTGTATATTGTCCTTACAATAATGTGCGTGAGTGTTGGCATGGGATGAGTATATATGATTAGAGCGCTAAATGAGACGGAGCACAGAGAGTGCGCGGTGGTTTCAATATCTTTGTCTATATGGCGCTATAAATGGATCAGATAGAAATAACACATAAGAAGAGGAAAGAAATTAATGTGTAGAATAGCAGACACGGTGAACTAGTTTCTCGAACAGGATCCTCTATTAAATGTCTCCTCTACATGATGACCCATATCGGTGTTGCATGGAGCTAACCTACCTGAACCATGGACTCTATCGATACCTCTCACAAAGGATGAACCTCTATGTAATCGGTGGCTAATTACACCTACAACCTCGACTGAACTAAAATATCATTATTATAGTAAATCGCTAGGCTTATCCAAGAGCATTTCTACACAAGTCAATCAAGACTGAACCAAGGTAGCCCCCATAAGACTATAAGGCACACAATATGCTGCTACTCATCCAACTCAGAGGCCGATCCGGCTCACATCAATCATTAGTGCGAGATCAGTACAGAGATTAAAATGGTCTCAAGATCTATCGACCAGATTAGATACTATCAAATGAACCACCGATCACTGGATTCGGGCTTATATTATCGCCCCTATAGGATTCCAAAAAATTGCAAGAATATAATTAAATGATGAAAATTCTGGTAGACCGCCATTCTTCATATGAGAGCTGATTAACAAAGATATCTATCAAATATGCCCAATCCTATGAAGGCTCAATATATCGCCAAATCCAGATCGGTGGCTCTCTTTTTGATGTTATTACACTGATATGAGCCATTAACTTTTGTCGTGTAATCCACAGTCAGAGAGTCACTAGGGTCCGTGGGTTGAAATTCGAGATGACTTTGTGTTGGGCACGCTGTGGTGATGACTGTTGCCAATAGGTGCATAACAGCGGAGTTCTCGACACACTCTATGAAACCTATGTCAGATCATTCACTGCCGTAGAGATATTGCAAGAGAACTGCCTTCTTGTTGATATATGGTGACAGATAGAGAATACAAATGTCAGTGTGCAACGACGGATAGCTTTTTCGTGTGAATTGAACCTGACGGGTTTATCTGCAAAGAGCGCTGTTTTGATGACACACATATAAATAGAGAGTTGAGACATAGGATTCACCATAACATCAGCTGGTTGGGAGAGTGCTCATGCAAGCGACCATGACTCAATTGTGGATGGATTCGTGATGATCGGTTTAAAATTGGTTGACCAGTATGTTGTTGAATGGAATGAGGTGAATACAGACAGTGCAACAAATCGGAGTAAGCGATATCTATATATTCACAAAATATCATTGTGACAAAATTATTTTATTGCCTCACAATCACACAATATACCACATATCGACAGACACGTGAGCATGACCAGACACAGAGTCTAAGGGGGTGGCAAACACCACCAGGCGGATCATCCGGTATATCCGCATAGCATGTTGGCACATGCATCCACGCTGGTAGGTGTCTCTCTCTGACGCAATCCCTGGCGCCTCTTAACGACGACGAGGGAGAAAGTATGAGATAACAGATATGCAGCGCAATGGAATGGAACCACCGAGTTGATCCCGAGCGTCAACACACAGACGCCTCAGTTACAGCACACTAGCTGATGACAACGAAGCACTTGGAGGGATTAATTGCAATTCTCACAAACATGTAAAACAGCAAGCCGTTAAGAATTCTGGAACACAAGCTCAGGGGACCCTGATAATCCAGAGATACGCCAAAGAGTATAATTGGGGTCGCTATGACTCACAGTGCATGTGCTGTTTCTGTGACAACGGACTTAGTCACACCCAATCCGACATGGCAGGAGTTTTAGTAGAGAACAGTTGCACGGGGCGAATGCGAGGTCTTGAACCTCAAGTTGTACTCGCTTCACACAAGAGGGCCGGAACACGTCCACCATTCACCTACACATATGAATGACCAATCACGGCCACTAAACTAAACATGTGTAGAAAGATAAAAATAAATTGTTAGTACACTACCATTTATTCATGTATCTTGATCTGATGAGAATATTGCCAGGGTTATATACACTTATATATTTTGGTTTACGGGATTCATCGGGTGGGATCGCACCTGACTCTTGACCCCAGTGTTAAGGATCTGGCCATTTACGATCTCGAAGTTCAATGCACCGCCAAGAGCGTACCATCCGCGGGCATTCAATCTTAAAACCTCAAGAGCGCGGTGTGAGGCATGAGCTGTCAGGTCTCAGTGCCCCAGATTCGCGGGGTTTCACACTCCAGTGCCCCCGTAATTCATCGATAAAATCGTTGTCATTAATCCGTCTGGTGCGGTCTTACTCTGTGCCTGGCGCCACTGGGGAATCGGAGATACGCACATTGCCACCCACCAGATAAGCATACAAGCGCCCTTTATGCATCAGATTTGCACGGACCCGAAAGTATCGCATTCCTTAACCATTTTCCCGATGTTTATATCCAATCGAGCCAGATCGACAAGGCTTGGGTAACGGCGCGGTCCTACCAAGCTGCTAATAAATCTACGCTAAGGTCCTGTAGAGTGATGACTATGCCGAAATCTCATAACGAGCAGCTCGAAACTTCTTCATAACTTAATCATGGAAGACACCACATATCATATCGAGCTAGGATTACCACAAATATCAGACATTGGCGCCACTATAAACAATAACAAACACATCTTAGACAAATGCTTTGGTTTGGACTCCGATTTCATCCTAGCTGCAAGATAACGCCCTAATCGGGTGACTTGTTCCAAGCATGCAGCACGTTCTCTCGTGCTATCTAACCCTCTTATTTGGGTGGTGACAATGTAAAATGGCAAATTGACACAGAACTCCTGGTTCTTTGAAGCTAGGCGCGCTACGGGTTTCGAAGGGACACCTAACGAGATAACCTAAACAACAGTGCAGACAAGACACAGAGTACTAATGATCTTTCCATGGACGAGAGGAAAATGTCAAAGGCCCAAGGCGCTCGTGACAAGCCGATGTCCACGAATCCGACCTCTCAAGCTCAAACAGCCAGCGTGGCAAAATGCTCATCCTTTCTCTTCTCCCGCACTGCTTGCATGCCAAGCTCACAGCGTTCTGCCCCGCAGTAATGCGACGGGCATCAAGACTCGTCAGATCGATGGGGTTTCAGCTGGTTTCTCACAAGGTCGCAGTATACAAGTCCAGCCTGGCCTGTTCACTAGCAGACAAAGGCAAATCAGGGTGTTGGCTCCGCAGGCGGATCGACAAACGTCGTCGAGCCGTAAAGTGAGTAAGGACAAAAGGCTTCCATGGTTAGACCGCAGGTTGAACTGTCGATGCACGTCACCCATAAAGTCGATCCGACTCCACATTGCAGCCAGTTCCTCTCAACGCCAGATTGCCCCCAGCCTCCACTAGTTCGTTCTATACAGCAGAAATCCCTTCCCAAAAACTGCGAGACTCAGGCTCAGTTACTCCGCAGATGGCAACTCGACCTCAGTTCCAGCGTTCCTCTCTTTACAAAATCGCCGACTAACACGCTACCGCGAATTACTCCCTCACAGACGCCCCAGACTAACCCTCAGGTTCAGTTCCTCCTACCCGATCCGCACACCACAACGAATAAAACCCCAGGTTATCATGCAATGAATCTAACACAACAATACCCATGCAGATCAGAGCGACTGCTCTATAATTCAAATCAGACACTCATCTGGCAACTGCAAAACATGGCGGTCAAGAAACCTGCTCATGCCTTTGAAATCTGCTGGAGAGCTCTTTATAAGAAAATAAGCCGATCGCAAAAACCCTCCATTGCCAACCCCACCTGGAGGTGTCGCCGACCGCCCGAGATCAGATACCCGATTTACAATCGAGATATTCTGACTCGCGTGCCCCGTCTCCCTCGTCTCAGCCCGCCATTTCCCCGCCCACACGAATCAACAGGCAAATAAAAACCCCCCTATAACAACTATTGTGTTCGTGCTGTATACCGATGTAAGTAATATGTATATTATCCCAGAGACTCGTAGGAGGAGTAGCTGTGACAAACATCACAAACAGCAGTCCTCAGAACTCGGTACTTAGCGAAAATCGTCAACGTCTGAAGGCCTTGATTCCGTATACCGTCTAATAAAAGCTGTCTCTAGATGAGGGGTATCAGCCGACGCAACCACTCAGCAGAGTCCTTCTGCTCTACGATGATATCTGATATACCAAAACATAAAATCGGACATGTTTGGACCTCACCGTGAACCTTGGACCGTGACCCGTAATTTGACCCAAATCTATCAGTCACTAGCCATCACCTCCTTGATCACGGGGTAATTTTTGACCATTGGTAGCTTCTTACCGTCTGTTTATCTGTACTCGAAACAATCAAAAATCGAAATTTATTTGACCTTACTGTGACTTGACCTTTGGACCGGATTTGACGCACACAATATATCCACTAGCCATACCTCCTGAATCACGTGATGTAATTTGATCATTGGTACTTCTTCCGTTCTCAGGAGTTTATCGTGCTGACAAACACAACAACTAAGCAGGTCATAGACTTGGTATTACGAAATCGTTCAACTAGACCTCTGCTTTGTCTAATAAACTGTCCTCTGAGAAGGTCCGACGCCAGAACCAAAGTTTACTTCCATGATCTGTACCAAACATCAAATAAGTGAATTTTTGACTCACGTGACCCATTGACCTGACGATTTGACAAAATCTAGATCAGCACGAGCATCACCTCCTGAAATCTACGTGGTGTAATTGACATTGGTAGCTCTTCCTTTCTGATTATCTGTACAACCACTCAAAATCGAATAATTACCTCTCTGTGACCTTGACCTTTGACCGATTGTCGACCAAAATCTATCAGCTGACTTGCATCAACCCTCCTGAATCCGTGGTGTAATTTGACATTGGTTAGCTTCTTTCTCGTTCGTCGAGGTTATCGTGCCTACCAACAAACTAAAAACAAACAAACATACAAACAAACAAACAGACAGAAACGGAAGTCATCAAATATCTTACGAAAATCTTTTAGATTTCGTAAGTAACAAA
>CM068954.1:152487794-152501209 GCA_035128595.1 Eptatretus atami
TTTTGTCCGTCGCGGGATCGGCAACATCTACCGCGGGTGTTCCCGGACCGGGTTTCACTCCCGTAGACGCGCACGCGGCGGTCTCTTGCGCAGCACGGCACGAACCTCGCGCTCGCCGCCGGGCAAACCCGGCGCGGTCCCCAATGCAACTACGGCCGCTACTCGGCCTTTGTCCTTTATCTGTCGCCGTCTCCGTCGCCATTCCACGCACACACTCCTGCGTGTTACGACGCTCAACACCATTCCATGAACATTCACACACGGGAGACGCGGCTTGCATGTTGCGTGCCCATGTCATATCCTTACCACAGAGACTACACACGGTCCTTTCAACACGTGCTTCCTCACGCGCACAATCACTCAACCCGCGGTGAACACTACCAGGGGTGTCTACTCATACAGGCTTCCACTCAACCGGAGTGCTGGGAAGCCACACCCTGCAACTCGTGACCACCATCGCACGGGGCGCCACTCACCTTTCCCAACCACGGGACACCACGCTGGGGATTCCACGCGTCTCTAGGGTCTCCGGGTCCATAGACCACCAAGGTCTCGTGACCCGTCTAAGACTCGCCCCTCCACTCCGCGAAGACGACGGACACGGCTGGTCGTGACGCTTCAGGGAGAATAGCGTCTCCGTTCGAAGGAGGCTAATCAGTGCTTGCACGGGTCCCACACACGTTCTGCCATCTCGCCTCATTGGTTCCCCTGATCCGTGTGTGTGTGTTTGTTTTTACCCGTTTTATCGTGCAGTTTCCTGCTAACGTTCCATTCCCGCTTCTGTATTTGTCGTCTCTTTATTATTTTGCTGTCGTCTTTATTTCTGTCACCTGCGTGTTCGTCTCTGTATCCGTGTTCTGGCATCCTTTATTTCCTTGTTTTCCTGTTATTCCTTCATTATTGTTTGTGGTTCTTTATTGGGTAGGTCTAACTGTTCTTTCATCGATGAGTGGTTGTCGATCAGTCTGCACCGCATTGGCTACCGTGGTGATATAATGCCCACCTTATTGCGTGTTCCATTTCCTGTCTTTTGAGCCGTTTCTTCGGACTTTTCTGCAGTTTTCGTTTCTCGGCCTCCGGAGTTTTTCAATCTCCGTGGGATGCCAATTCTGCTTTCTCCTCGATTGGTTAATTTAAATTCGTCAGTTTTTGTTTTTTCTCCACTGTTCTCTGTTTTCCTCTCAATTCATCGTTTATTTTCAATTGGCATAGTTCTTTTTCATTTCATTTGTTGTTCGTTCTCTATGATCCTCGCATCTCGCCTTTTCTTTCAAATGTGGTAACCCAATTCATGTTCTTTTTGTTTCTATTCCTGTTCCTCTCGTTCTTCCTCTCAATCTCGTTGCTCTTTCAGTTGACTGCTTTCTCTTCCTGTCATTCTTGTCTTCATTTCGTCTTTGTACTCTAACTATTTTTTTTCGTTTTGTTGTTCGCTTTCCAATTCATACTCTTTTTGGTTTTCTATTCCAATGTCTTTCTTGTTCGTCATTCTGCTTGTTATTTTCATTGGCTGATTTCTTTCCTGTTCTATTCTTGTTTCTTTTAGTATCTTTCTTGTTCTCTTCTGCATTGTATTTCCTTCATTGACTGATTTCTTTCTCTGTCCATCCGGTCTTCCATATTACTCTTCCTTGTCTCATCTTTAATCTGGCCTTCGCTTCCAGATGTTGATTGTAGTGTGGTTTTAACGTTATATCTTTTGCTGTCGTTCTTTCTTCTTTACCAATCTCACTCGTTTTGTAAATCCCGTCCTTTGTTTGGTGGTCTTCTGTTAACGAAGCTTCTCTTCTAATTTTTTCTCATTTCGACTCCGACTTGTTTGGCTTTAACTGTTGATCTGAACAGTGGTGGTTCTTGATGTTTCTTCTCCGTTTTGTTCCTTCCTTCTCAAATCTCAGTCGTTTTGTAGTTTTCTCTTTTGGGTTTCGTGTTGCAGTATCTCATAACTTTTTTTCCATTTTTTTCATATCTTCTCCTTTTTTGCACTCGATCCTTTTCTTCATCTTCCTTTTTCCTGCTATGCTCGCATACTAAACTTGCATTTCTCTTTAGGTGTTCTGATATTCCTGTTTTTTTACCTTCTCGTAATCAAGTTGCTTCTTTCCTTCAGTTGTTTTAATTCCAAATTTTTTCTGTTTTTTTCTTCTAACTTTTTGTTTCCATTTCTCCATTGTGTTAAAGCGAATGTCTGCCTCGCATGCCATGACAGTGGTTTGAAAGGCGGGATGAAAGCATTCGCCTCGTGTGTGGCCGTTTTGTTGCGCTATCAAATAAGCCGCATACTCTTGCTGCGCCAAGGTGCAATCGAGCGATTGTGCGACTCAGAGTTAGTTTGCGGCAGTTGTGCTCAGATATGGGCTTGAGTCCATGGAATTAAAATTAAAGTAGTCCCGGGCATGATTTACATTATACCATATTCATTTTACCCCGCACGATCGTTGAACATCTTATTTTTCGAAGAATTAATTTTGGCTTGCTGTAATTTGGGGGGAACGGGGGTGTTGCTTCGCACAGCCTGGTCGATCTGTAATTTAGTTGGAGAACGAGGTTGGATTTGAATACACTCTGTAACAAGTGTTACGGCATTTGGTCTGCTCCAGGCGTGCGATCGCGACGTACTCGAATCGGACCGCGTCGCACCGGAAGGAAATTAGTGTGATCTTGGATAACGGAGGAGCTAGTAGGGTGGGTCTTGACCACCCAATCGTGAAATCGGCACGCGAGGATAGGGTTGTTCGCGCACTCGACTATAAGACTGGCGGGTAAGTTAAGCGGGCGATGTATCGCGTGCGGCTAGGTCGAACGCTTAAGCGTCCGTCGTGTTCAGTGATCCGAGCGGTGTTATCGTCCGGCCGCGGACGTGATTATTTAACGGGGGGGGGAGGGGGGGTGTTAACCCTCTTACAATGTCTTCGTGATGCAAGATGGAACTTCAAACAAAGGAAAAGGACGCCGAACCGGGGCAGTTCGACAAAGCAATTTTTATTGCACTCAACAGAGTATTTTTAGCATACATTTATTATACAAGACATATGCAGTCAGGATGCACACTAACATGGCCGTATACAGACAAAAGCAAGGAAAAAGGTGCTACGACCGTCTATAAGCAATTATGTCAGTCATTATAGGTTTTACTTCGGGACTGGCGCATAAACACGGATTCACCAAAAGAAGGAAGAAGACCCTAAAGGCAAGGTGGCAGAAAGGTTCGTGGAAAATGCGGTGGAACTGGATGAGCGGCCAGGTCAGAGACGAAGGGTTACCGGCCTCGTGGCGCGATGGGGGCAGGCGATGTCAGCGTAGTGCGCATGGCTTTCGTGCCTGCGTGGGGCGAGCTTCGGGTGCCCGTCTGCCTTTCCCGTCGGCTTTCGAGCTCCCGTTCCGATTTCCGCTGCCCCGCCGACTTAGACTTGATGCCCGCCGAATGCTTGCTGCACTTTGCCACGTCCATTGTTTTCCAATTGATGCGGAGCTGCGTTGTGCTTCGCCTATTAGGCCGAGGGAGGAAGCGTATTAGCAAATTTGGTGGGATCACGCGGGTTCGGAGGCGGGGCTACACGACTGATGCTCAGTCTTGGGGCGGATGAAAGGGGGCGTGAAGCAATTCTGATGCTTTTCGAGGCGAAAGGAAGATTACATGGCCATGGTACGGACGTGTGGTACGATAGCGGAGGTGGTGGGAAGTTTGCTGCGGTGGGTTTGGTAGGGTGTTGGTGGTGGTTTGGTTGTTGGGGGCGTGTTGGATGGGTGAAGCGATGTTGGGGGTGGAGTTGTGGGGTAAGAGTCGAAGTGGTGGGGTGTTTGAGTGTTAGTTGTTTTGGGAATGTGTTGTGGTCGATTTGGTTGTTGGGTAGATCTCGGTCTAAAATATGAGAGAATAAGAAAATGATACCAAGGATCACGCCCTGGAAACACGGAAAATTTTCTAACAGGGTGGGGAATACTACAAATTTTTATCGCATAATGGTAAGTCCTTTATGGTGTATTGCGAATTTCCACAGCGTAACAGTATATATATATATATATATATATATATATATATATATATATATATATTATTTATATATAATATATTATTAGTTATATAATACTCGTATAGGTTCTCAGTACTGTGTGTTTTGAGTCTATATTGAAAATTTGGTTGTGGTGGTTTATCTCTGTTTTTCCCTTTATATAAATCTTGCGTCATTGTTGTCCAGCCGCTCCAATGTATTGCTTTGCGTTTTATCCTTGTCACTTGCTTGATTAGCCTCATTGGTATTTTGAAAAAAAAAATTAAATATACCAATGTCTTTATTAGCGTATGTATTACTTATGGTAAGGGTTGCTCATCTAAATATCTGTATAATAATTAATATAGTGTGATAAATAATAGCTGTGAGCAAACTATTTGTAGGAAATTCGGATTAAAGAACTGCTTGCAGTTGTGCGACACAGAGGACGACTGAGATTACTTTCAGAGAAGTGGTTTGCTTTTCTGCACAAAGGTCACAGATGTTCATAGGAATACTAAGTATCACATTCCTTTCACGATTTCAAGTGATTTTCTAAGTGGTGATGCCATTAAACACTCATAATTTGGTGCTGGTTATTTTATTCTGGACGTTTCAAGAATGCTAAGGAATCTGAATATTTGTTGAGATTTCATGTGATCAATTCTGTAATAAAATGAGATAGCAATTTACACTGATGGTGATCTGGAATGGAACACCAGCAATGTTTCTAAAAACATATTGCATGTGCTGTAAATGATGTCTTGGGATTCTGAAGTAGAATAGGATAAATATTGATGGATGGGGTGAGACTTAAAGCTCATTGTGTAAGCAGAATAACTAAATAAATGTCACTGCCATCTGTTTCATGATGATAGATCTGATCTTTTACTTTATTGCACCTCCTTTCTTTCTGAAAACAATTGATGTTTGTTTACCCTGTTCTCACTCCTGATCTCTGTAATGTATTAGGCTGATGTCATTTAGCTTTCTTCATGATTTTACTGTACACAACTACATACAGCAGTCATAGACTAGTATTAACGAATCATAACTTGACTCTGACTTACGGTTATAGGTGTCTAGAGAAGGTAGCGACGGCAACAGAAGTTCTCTACATGATTCTGTACCAACCATCAAAAATGATGTTTGACCTATGTGACTTGGTTTGACTGATTTTTGACGCAAATTAATCACGTCGATCCAAATCCCTGAAATACGTGGTGTATTGGACATTGGTGTTCTTGTTTCGATTATACTTTTTTTTGGATGTTTGACTAATGTGACTTGAGACTTTGACGTTTGACGCAAATCTAAATAGGTCGCATACCCTCCTGAAATCAGTGTTGTATTTGACATTGGTAGCTTCTACCTTTCGAGTTATCGTGGCTACAAAAAACAACCAAAGAGGACGGAGTGCTGATATAATGACGATCTAGATTATCGTAAGTACAAACAAGCAGTCAAGACTGGTATTGAATGTAAACTTGAGTCTGATTGTTAATAATAGTGTTCTAGAGAAGGTAGCAGACGATAACGTTCTTACGATGATCTGTAACCACCATAAAATCGATGTTTGTACTTGTGACTTGACTTTGACGATTTAAATTAATCAGCGCTGCTCACCTCTGAATACGTGGTGGTAAATTTGCATAGGTAGCTTTCGTTTCAGAGTTACGTGGTTAATGTAAGTAAAAGTACACTCGACGCCCATGAAAGGATGCGGGGGGGCATGAGTCAGCGCGACACGAGCAGAATTTACGTTGACAACGACGCGTCTGCTCGAGCAGCAGCTGGCGACAGCGTGACGAGCGTGAGCGCGCGGGTGAATAATTTTATATACAATCCTTACAAGTCTCCAACATCGATTTATTTACGAGATTTCGCCATGGTGTTAAGCGTCTAAAGCGATGAACGAAGAAATTAAAATCGAAGTTAAAAGATGTAACGATGACCGAAGCAAAATATCCATTTCTAATACACATGAATTTACGGAATTTTTAATATTATTTACAGAAAGTCAAAAGTATATTCCGGAATCATTCCACATCTTTACTTTACGTGTCGGCATGGCGACGATAGCTTTATTGGGATGAAATGCTTTTCACATTTTATCGAAACACAAGGGCGTAACTAGCAAGGCGTTCTGGCTGTGGGGGCTAAATTGAAATTTTTAAATAGGCGTAATCGCGAATTGGACCACAATTTGGAGGAACTTATTCGACTTCCCTACCTCGTCAACAATACCTGTGTGGGTAATTTCTCGAGTTATATGTTGGATGTTTGGCCTCATGTGATTGAACTTTGACCGATCTTTGACAAATATAAGCAAGCGTGCCATAACTCCTGATCACGTGGTGTATTTGACATTGGTAGTTCTTCCGTCTCTTGTTATGCCTACGAAACAAGCAACAACAACACACACACCAAACAACAGAGGACGGAATATATATACTTACGAAATCTTTTAGATTTCGTCAGTAAACAGAGGAGGGAGCTATAATATATTAGGAATTAAGTTTCTTAAGTTAAACAGACGAACGTGGAGTTCACAAAAGTATAGGGTGAGACCCTTGATTAAGATGTCTGCAGGGTGGGATCTATAGGTTTCAGGAACGTAAACTATGTTGTTGAGGGTTGGATTGAAGGACCGCGATGGATATCAATCGGCTGCAGGTATTGTTGTTGTTGTACCGGGTGACTTGATGGGTTGCTTTTTGTGCTAAAGATGTGGCGGTATAGTATGTATATGAGTTTGTGCTGACCATGTTTCTTCTGTCTCTTGATCACTAATTACCCTACACACATTGTTTTGTTTTACTGGCATCATGGCATGGTGAACTGCGGTATTCGTTGCGCTTAACTTGTGGCTCAAATAGCGTACTTTCATCTTTATTACTACTCATCATGGTCAGCTATGCGGCTTCCGCACGTGACAAAACTCAACCAACGGGTGAGATCACATAAGGCTCTCCTTAAATAAATGCACATGATTAGCGTTGTGTCGTCGGTTTCACGATGATGTAAACTGTCATGAACTGTCATTGCAGGAGAAGGCATTTCGCATTTGGCCAATCAATGCCTGTGAATTATTCCCACTAATGGTTGTTTGTCTGTGCTCTTCCTTTTTTGTATGCTGGGATAAGCAAGGAAGTCTGCACGTATATTAATGTTATTGTGTATATAATCGGCTGGGTTAAACACGCGTCGCTCAGAGGGACCTCTATGTTAAGCATACTGAGTCTGTCAAATGATCATTAAAGGAGTCACGTGAATTTAAAAAGAGTGAAGCAATACGTGCGGCAAAGATGATTGCAAGTTTGCCTGTTGTGGGATGGAGCTGTATGGCTGAGTATTCAGGTCTCTTCACTCTAGCTGCGGGAATGCAATTTAATTCGAGTAGAACATTTCGTCTTCTAGGAAGTGTCTGAGCGTGAATTATTCGGCTCTGAAGGCACAGATTTATTCTAAGTGCAAATACCAGGTTATGTTTATTATGTGTATTTTCTCCATTCATGGTACGCTGAGCCGGATCAGGTCTTGGTCATGCTCGAAGACATTTGGGAGGATGGCTGCATGTTGTTTCGGTTATTTTTGAAGTTTTCATTTCAACGTAATCCATGATGGGGAAGGCAGTGGTGTAGCGGTGCTTAATCTTCCGGCTTATTTAGCAATGTAAGAGGGAGAGGAATAAAAGACTGTGATTTTTGATGTGTTTGTTTAACTACCACCGGTAGCGTTTGTGGTTAACTGGAGCTGCAGAACAGATCAATGAGGGAATGAGCATTGCGCGACTCTTGTCCTGCTGTTGGGAAGTCTTGCGTAGCCAGTTTTTAACATATGAGCTCGCGGGCTTGAAGTGATGTCTCTCTTGCCATGTATTAGCCGGGTCATTGGGTTACAATGCTGTACATGTTCAGTTGTGTGTTCTTATGCGGTGGCAGGGTTGGCGTTATCGCATACGTTGAGAAGTATTCTTTCTGGGTGGGTGTTTTTGTATTTGCCGATGATTCGAAGAAAGTGCCTAAGAGGTGCAGTGCCCGAAGGGCATGATTGTTGAAGCATGCAGTTGAGAAAGATGTAAGAATGGAATATGTATTTGGGGAAAAATATGTATTGAAATATTATCAGAGTTTTTTTTGTGTAAAACAGGGTGTTTGGGCGTACGCGGTGGGCAAGTTAAATTTTATTGTAGTGTGTGACAGTCGGCAGATTCTCGATGATTATATAGTCATGCTGAGCGATTTTAATTACTCTTAGGGGGAATAACATGGTGGGCAGAAGTTACATATTTGTGTAACCTTTAACGTAAAGGGCAGTGGCTGGGTCACCGGAGACGGGTGCTGTGCATAGTTGGATGTGGTGCGCAATGTTGTGATGGCGGTGTTCCGTTAAGGCAAGGCCGTCGCGAGGTACAGTAAAACTGTTGAAAATATAAGCATTAATTATGGAGCAGTACCATGTAGTAGTTGTTAGAATATGACGTTATAACACAGGCATGCGACGCACACACAACAGTTATGATATCGCAGAAAGTGCAGTTTGTTTATCCGTGTGGCAATCAGGATACGTCGAGCAACGAATTGTAGAATTTTCTTTATCTCTGCTTTCACATCACATGTAAGTTGTGTTGTAAATCTATGTAGGATAGTAGGTCTTTCATTATATGCTGAAACGGTAAGTCGGTGTTTTTGTGGCCTTTTGATGAAACTCCTTTTTGTTGTTGGGTAAACTCTGGTTACTCAAGGGCGATTTTGAAAAGACAGTTTTTTTACCGATTATAAGTTATCTGGCTGGGATCGTTAGATTTGCTCGGTAGGTGGATTTGATAACGATGTGTACATAGGAATTTACCTCGTTAATCGAGGACTGCCATTTAACAAAACGTTAGTAGAGAGAACGACGAAGTAATGGTCTTATATATTCATTTGTTCTGTTAAAGCAGTTTTTAAGTTTCGTAATTTGTCTATATCCCTAATTATTGCAGAAACCGAGTTCCTGGTTTGGTATGAAACTACTATGCTTAAACGAGGGAGCGATTTGGATTTTGAAAAGAGGAATTGTTTCACAATCGGAGGTGGAGTAGCAGCGTAGGACAGAATGGCAATATGTTTTACGGTCAATCGGGCTGTTGTGGCTTGCACAGCGAAGGAAGGAGATGTCCAGCCTTCGTTTCTGGTGCGACTGGCTCTCCAAGAAAGGTGATGTCGAGCTTGTTAGCGGTCTTGGAAAACCCGTTGCAGGAACAGATGTTGCAGAGAGGTCAGGCTTTAGCTAGCATTGCATGGAGTTGACTTCAGTCAATGGACTATATGGTGAGAGCAGCTAGGAGAAACTTTCTTAGACCAATCCAAAGAAGCAGAGTGGGCTGGAAGAGAGGCCAGAAACGCTTGGAGGTTTTGGCAATACTGTCATTTTTCAGATGAGTCTTTTCTAATTTTTGACAGTGGCGTTGTTGGGCTGGAGAGTTCCAGTCCAAAGTTCTTCTTTGCAACTGATGCACAATGTGCAAAAGCAGTGGTGGTTTTTTGTGATCGGCTGTGGGGCGCAATCTGGAGTGGCGTGGTGGTGCAGCAGTGTGGATTGTGGTTGGCAACATCAACCACTAGAACCACTTTCTATCTTGAGGATGGACTCTCTATTTCTCCACTGGTCAGATGGACACCAAACATGTTATGGAAGAATGGAGGTCCATGCATATGAAAGAGCAAGCAATGGCAGGAGCAGAATGGGATTAGGACTCATGGCAAGTCAGTCTCTTGAGATATATTGACCTTGGGCCTATTGGTCGAGTTATGTGAAAAAGTAGGAACCACTAGGCAGAATTGCCTAACTTTTTCTGCGTGAAGCTGGCGAATCCACCAGGAATTTCGGAACTGTTAGTTTGTGTTGGAAGAGTAAAGTGTTGACATCTGAAAATGGAGTTACAAAAATAACTAGTGTATTGCTTGCGGATCGGGGTGGCGGATTCTTAAGCGACTTGCGCCACCCCTAGACCGCGTCTCCGGGGTTTATCAATGGGCTGGCTCGGCAAGGTCGGGTCACGGTCTTCAATCGCCGATAAGGTAATCTGGACCTTATACAGTTGGGGAATAGAACCCGGTTACAGACTGGTTTTGTCGATGCGCGGGTTTTGCTGCCAGTCTGTAACGCATTTGTGGTTTTAATATGCATCGAGGATCGTTTCTTCAGTGGAATGAAATTATCCATGAGCGGCAATTTGATACTGAAGCAACAGATTTATTGGGAACATAAAGGAACACAACATCAAGCAAACATTCAACAATGTTTTATTAAGGATTAACCGCGTTTTAACTGGGAATACGGATTACAGGTTTTCAAGGGGTCAGAGAATTGCCTTAACATGCACGATCAAGAAGACAGACTGATGCACGACAGACAAGTATTGGTGTGTTTTATGGGTGAGAGGAAGTGTAAAAGCACGATGTGTCGTTAACAAGCAATGTCCACGGATTGAGCCCCAGTGAACGCGGTGGCAAATGGCGCTGTCTTTTGTCGAGACCTAGCAGCATCTCCGGGATAGTGTTAGAGCTCGCGTAGGTGACTGAAGTCAGAAGCGAAAGATGCACGTGGTAATGTCCTGAGCGTGGATTTTCACAGGTCCAGATACATTAATCAGGCGTGCGCTGTTACCAGAAAAGGCGACATCGAGATGTGTTTTGCTGGTGCTGCGGATGATTCTTAATAGTGTGCGAGGAATGTTCTGCTGAAGTTCTGATACACACTACTGGCGACGTGCTAGGGAGCCGCGTCTAGTTGTTTCCTGTACTCTTCAGAAGAGATCCAGACATACCACGTCGTTTCTCTGTTGCCGTTCCTGACGGGTTTTTTCTCGTCGCTTCATTGCTACGGGCAAACGTAGAAGTCTGTCGCGTGTACAGCGATGTCGTCACTTCGGCGCTCAGCAGTCTTGTGCACACAGTTTTCTTGTTTTTCTGTTCGCGGTGGTGGAGCTCCACTGGTCCTGCCCTTATGTCATCTCCTCTTCAGGCACTCCTCAGACTGGGGGGGCCTATCGTCGCGGTAGGGGAGAGGAAGTTCAAGAGGGAGCTCGTCGTGCACGGCAACGGTAAAAATAAAAGCGATCTTTCCTCGAACATGTGTGTTAACGTTCCTATTTAGAGATCGAAGCTGCGTAATCAGCATGCATTTGTAATGGGGGTATGTGGAAAGCTTGTCTGAGTATGTTTATGTAGCATATATAAGCGGGCTTTCGTAAGCTGATGTAAGATTAGAATACGGATCATGTCGTTAGATTGTTAATAGTTATTTCGGCTTTGAAATCGTTGGTGGTTATTGTTATTTGTGCATGTCGTGTGTAGACTACATGAAGTTTCAGTGCAATGGTGTGATTCAGCTATGTTCTGTGAAGTTGTTAAGATGCTAGCGTGATGAAGGTGAGGCAGTTATGTGTTTCCACCCGTTTCTGTTCTGTTTGTCTGTTTATTGTTGTGTTGAGGATTTAAAAGTGTGGTACATCCGAGAATGTATTTGTGGAGCATGGTTTGGTGTGGTGTGTGGAAAGGAGCGTAGATGATTATGAATTTAGTGAGATGCAATGCGGATCTGGTGCGCTATAGAACTGTTTGAGTTAATGATTCTTTACATTTGGAGATGACTATTAGACGCTGGAGTATCTCAAAAGAGTTTTGGATCGTATTGATGTAATAGCTCTGGTGTGTACAGGTTGGGTGTGTGTGACTATAGGAGAATTGATTTAGGTTTTGGTGTAATTGCCTGGAGTCGGGATGCGACTACAAGATTTTTGTAGTGATTGTTTACTGATGAGGAAGTCTTGGCAAAGGAATGGATATATAGCATGATTTCAAAAAGTCTATGATAGGATGTCGATGAAACTTGGTGATCAGGTTGGGGTGGTGTGTACAACGAAGTATTGGATTCATAGTTTTGCTAAGATCAAATTCCGATTCTGGATAGAAGAATTATTTAATTTTTTGGAAGTGATGTTCTTTCAGATTGAGAGATGGGCATTGAATGATGGGAACTGTATAGCAGTGAACTATGTTGCAATGTGTGAGGCCGATATGTTGCGTCGACTGGATCAGTACGATTTGCGTGGCGGAGTGATGCGTCTTAGCGCGTGCTTGTAGTTTGACACTGTAACCAAGCCCTGTATATTCTGGAAAGGGACAGAGTGAACAGTATGCAGTTTATAGTACAAATTATAGGAGAGAGATCTTGGCTGTTGATATGTGGTGCTAATTATCTGCAAGTGAGTAGTGGAGGGGAGGATTCATGAATGAGATGGAGTGGGAAAGGTAGTACTGTGAAGAGTGTATTGTATAGTGTGCTTCTTTTTCTTATTTAGTTTTATCAGGTTTTTATCTGAACTCTTGCGATAATCACAAATAGATATCAAGATATGTTATAGTAATCACAAGCAATAAAGGTGGGAGATGGAAGGGGGGGATTGCAAGCACAGACAGAATGACACAAAAAGTGGGACGGGCCCACAGCGATTAAGGGAGATGCTAATCTTATGTCTTTTACAGGCCTTGCTAAATACTCCAGATTGAAGTAGGTGCGTCATTTGGATTTACCAGCATCAGTAGTAGGGCGAGGGCGAAGGGCTTGCTGAGTGAGTCAACCGGTTGCTGCGCATAGTGTAGTGCGTCTATGTGGTGCTGTGGGACGTCTCTAGCAGATTGTTGGGTTTACTTTTTATATAGAGGTGGGTGGCTAGGAATTTTCTGCCCATGCCGGCACGTAAAAGCCTTCATTTGTCTAAGACTTAAAAAACAGCAAAAAATCTGATAACGCCTTCGTGGGAGTAACCTGGCCTGTGCAGCTTCCGCTTCGCACAGGCGAGCTCACCGCGTGATATCGAGGGTATTTGGCAAAGCGTATGCAGGGCTCAATGGTTTGATGTATAGGAGGACGGAGGGGTAACTGCCTTGGTGTCCAGATTGCGGAGAGTGTGGTCGATGTGTGGGCTGAGTAGGTCGTCAGCCTTAGACGGGCGGTGTCTGGTCTGGGTCTTAGCTGAGGCGGCTGCCTTCGGTGCGATGGTGGAATGTGCTATGGTGGCTTAGAGAGGATGAGATCCTGTGCGCTTGTTATCGTGCTGAAGCTAGGTTTGGACATCGGATTTGCAGTCTCTGCTGAAGGTGTGGAGACCGCGGATTGCGCGTGAGATATGGTGGGTGGTTAACTTATTGGTCTGGTGTCTGTATGGTTACATACAAGGAGATTGCTGTAGCTTGTGGTCCCATAACTGACCAATGATAATTGAGGTAACCCGGTGCCCACGAGCGTATTATTGAGATTAGGGATGTACTCCCTAGGTGTCTTTTCCCTGTTTCTCTGTTTATGCTCCGACTGGGCGAGTGGGATTTCCCGTGAAGATGCTTCTAAGCACGCTGAGTCTGGTGGTTGATAGTC
>CM068954.1:152623594-152638306 GCA_035128595.1 Eptatretus atami
CAGAGATGGTACCACCACACTTCACAGCACTCTCACTACCAGAGTATCATTCAGACATCAGATTGATCAGTTTTGGTGGTTCCCCACGAAGACCAAGAATTGTCCAAAGGGCATCCCGATTTACTGAATTGAGTGCTTTGCAGAGATCAACATAGGCTGCAAGCAGCCCCTGCCGAAACTCTCGTCTGTGTTCAGTGAGGACCCAAAGGGCTAGGATCCAGTCAATCGTTGACCTCTTTGGTGAAAAGCCTGACTGCTCTGGGCGCTGGTGCTCAAGCAGATGGTGGTGAACCCATCATGAATTATCCGAGCAAAGATCTTACCCGGCACTGATAGCGGCATCACCCCTCGGTAGTTGTTGCAGTCCTGGCGATCACCCTTCCCTTTCCAGAGAGGGACAACAATGCCCATCTTCCATTCAGTTGGGATGATGCCCATATGCAATGACACGAGTACAACATTTCCACCAGCCTTGAGAAGTTCAGCATGGATGCCATAGATCCCAGGAGCTTTACCCCCATTTCAACTGGTTCACCAAAGCCTGTGTTTCCACAAATGAAGGTGGATCACAGTTGATTGGAGTGTCAGCAATCAGGATAGCAATATCCCTGACTTCCAACTCAACAGCTGGTGGATCAGCTTGGTACAGCCATTCAAAGTAACTGGCCCAGCGGGCCTTCACTTCGGACTCTGTCAAGAGCCCTCCACCCTCTGCTCTAACTGCAGTATCCCGAGCGACGGACTTGGAGGAACGCAATGCGCAAATTTTCCTGAAAGCAAGATGAGAATCGCTTGACCACAGGTGATGCTCGACTCCCCCTCACAGATTCCTCGCACATCGGCCTCCTTCTCCACCCTCAGCACATGTACAGTTTTATGCCTCGACTCCCTGAACAGCTCAGCTCTGCCATTAAGCCTTGCCCTGCAACTCTGGTCAATCGTATTGTAGATACTCATACACAACGTCAGTACAATTTTAAAACATTTATTGAACAAACAAACAGATTATATGTGCCAGGCACAGGAGATCCTGGACAGACAATTTACTCTAGATCTCTCAACATAACCGGAGAATCTTTGTCTTTATATAGTTTCCAGTAAGACAAGTAATTTATAATTTTCTGACGTGACGCCAGTTTGCCCGGTCTTGACAATTTCCAGGTGAACCTTATCTTCAGTCTTCTTTGACAGCTCCTGCTTAAATGGTTGGAACACATATTCAAACCCAGACATATTAATCGCACAGAATGCGAGAATGACATCAAACGCCAAGCCTAATGGCCATTAAACAAGTTTCCATCTTATGTAGGTTAAAAATCTGTCTGCTTCTCCACAAAACTGGGAAGATATATTATCTTGAAGCGACCAGAGCTTCGTGAATACATCTGGACACCTTCTCAAATCCACATTCCAACTTGTTTGTGTCTTCCATACAAAATTCTCAAGATAGTTCTACATGACAGGCAATTCTTCTTTATATTCAACTTACTGGCAAAGTTCAACCTGCTTACACATTTAATATACAGGTGATCTTTCCATACAGAGGAGAAATATAATTATGTTAATTCCAAATGGATACATAACTTAAAACATCATATCATATTTGAGTACATTTATTTCAGGATTAATATATTTTATTTTAACATCAGGTTTTAATAATCATCAATTTATTTATTTTATCACCCCCAAACCCATCATGATAAAATGTTTCAACAGTATCCAGTGTCCTTTGTGAGACAAAATTCTTCTTTGCCCTACTGTGAGCTCCACACATCCACCGGCAACATCGAGGATGGTAGTGTTGAAGGCAATCCACAACTCTTCAGGATTCCCCAAAGCACTAAGAAATCTGTCACGTGGACAGAAACAAGAGTTGCGAGGTTTTGTGGACAATCTACAGGTTCCTGTCATTGGGGATGGCTTTTCAGGAGGAAAAGGCCTGCTTTCTGGCAATTCCCTCATTGCATGAATCGTTTTGCAGGTTTGCAGGAGATGTCAACCAGTGAGGGAAGAGAAGAGAGATATAGAGAGATTTAATGCAAAATGATTACCAGCCACTGTTTACGTCCAGAGATGAGATGGTATGCAGCAGGCCAGATAAATGTGCCTAATTAAACTGTCCATCACAGTGAGGCCTTTGAAGACTACCAATATGAGAAATAATTTCAAAAGTACATGATCTGAGGAGCCAAAGGGAGCAGAGGAAGAGCAGAAAGTTGAACATTAGTCAAATCAAATAGATTGTGGTAAATTCACATTTGGTAAATATGGGTTAGGAATCCAACAGATGGTGTAATGCCAGAAATGTCACAAAAGTCCTTGGCTGTAGTACCATGGACAGTGGTGTGAGAGTCAACACCAAGCTAGCTGGAATGGTGGCAGTTGAAGTTGTCACCTATTAGAAAAAGAGTTGAGGTAGGAAGATATCAGTGAGTTAGAGCTGACACAGCCTTACACAGTTGAGAGGGCTGAAGACTACACACATGCACAACAAATTTCTGTGGTGAGTAATGTGGATCTCGAGATATTCCATTGGGATGGGGGGCTTGATGTGGGGCAAGATGGAAAGCTGGGTATTCCATTGAGATTGGGTTCTTGTGATGTAGACCGCATGACAGCCACAAACACAAACAAGCAGGAGATCAGTAAAAGTGTTACAAGGAATAATCAGGAAGGGAGATGAGCAAGTCCTAGATATCCTGTGAGGGGAAAAGGTTTCTGTTGAACAGAAAACTTCTTTGGATGGGGCAGTGATGGGTAGAAGGGGTCTATAAGATTGAAACAAAGGTTGCTTATTTCCATGGAGCAGATGTAAATGATTGGGTGTTGCGTCATTGAGTAAGCATGATAGGTAGTGGGGAAAGATGAAAAGCTGGGTTTGTGGCTTGGTTCTATTGGGGGCATGAACAGTGATGTTGGGGGGTCGGGTGGGGGGGGGGGCAGGTGGTGGCACGTGTTGGGTTAAAATCTGAAGAGGCGGGAGCCAGCGAGTATAGATCAAGGTTGGACTTGTGTGTCTGCATTTATATCAAGGCAGTTTCTGTTTTAGAATACAAATGTTGGCAGTGCTGTCACACACATCATGTTGAGGATGAAGAGTAGGGTCAGAGAAGGACGCATTGTATTTGCATGCTGGATTTATTGCAAATCGGTTTGTGTACTGCCCAATCATGGAGAAGGCAAGACACAAGCGAGCTTGGTGGGACACTACTGTACCAGTCAAAAGTTTTAGAACACCCCCATTACTGTAATACTGTTACGAATTTGGAAAACTATTACACACAATATTCAGGTTCCTATAGCTCAGTTATCTTGGTAAATACGTGTTTTATCGATAGCTCTCCTTCCTTTGTTTAATGGGTAAATAAATGTAAATGTGCTGTGATTTATTTTAGGAAACCCTCATCCTCAACGACAGTAAACAGAAATGACGGTTACAAAAAGTATGGTGCAGAAAGAACGACAACTCCCACCCACCGATGCGCTGGGCAGCGCGCCGAGGGGGGAGGGGTTGAGTCACGCCGGAAGCGAGGCGCGCCCGAGAGGGATAAAAAGGAGTGAGAAGAAGACAGAGCGAGCCAGCCGGACAGAGCGAGCCAGCCAGCTTGGAGGGAGCCAGCGAGAAGGAGAGAGATTTTAAATGGAGATTCTCTTCACCGTCCTCGTGGCCGTCCACCCTGGTCCTCACCCTCATCCACCGCCTCCTCCTCCTCGATTCACATCAGCTGGGTTCGGCTGCGCTGGTCCGTCTGACAGAGCTCCGGAAAGAAGGGGACGCCCATCCGCGCTCTCGCGGCCAGGTAGCCAGCCATCCTGATCTGCAGCCCGCCTGTCCTCTGGGCTGAAGGTTTTAATAAAGACCATTGGGGTGTGTGTGTGTGTGTGTGTGGCGCCAGTCAATAAGTAGTGAATTGCACAAGTGCCGTGCTGTATATATATACTTGCATTTATTATATTCGGTATAGTTCTGCTCTTCTGTGTTCCCTAGTTCCCCATTATTGCATTAGAAATAAATATCCCCATTTGTTAAATGTTCTCATCTCGTTGTGTCCATTCTTGCATTGACTGAGCGTGTCACGTGTTGGGAAGTGAGCAGCCATTGCCGGAGTAACAGGGTAATCGGGACCGACGGAACTCGGCGATTAAACCGCTCGGGATCGCACACGGAACGAGCACGCTAAGCAGCTTGTTTCGTACGAGTGCCGTCGAGGATGAACTTCCCCGGTAGTTTGGACCACGTGGGTATTTAGGTAAATTGAAATTGGCAATCGACCCTACCCCACATGGCCTGTCTATTGGCGGGTTCGGTCCAAAAGAAAGGACCCGTGCTCTTTGGACTTTTCCGAACACTACGATCTGAATTCCGGGCGATCGGTCGAGCCGACTCTACTGCTCCATCTGGTGGTCGTGCTCGCGGCTGACGTCCCGGCCCCGCAACAATACTACGTCCACAAGATCTAGTAGAGACACAACCATTAATAATGGTGCCCAAACGTAAAACAATTGACAAAATTAATTGTGCCAAAGGCAGAGAAAGGTTATGACATTGTGCGAAAACGAGAGTTGTTAGTTAGATACGTTGGAAAGAAGTGAAAGTGCAGCATCTGTGGGTCGCCATTGCGGGATCGATGAATCGATTGTACTGTGAACGTGTGTCAAATATCCATTCAAGTGCTCCCACTCCTCAAAGCACAAATGCTTCATTCCAGTCCTGTGATAATCATATTGAAAGGATGGAAAAAGCACTTGATGTTTGGATCGATGATCAAACAGAAAAAAAAAAATGCCTGAGTGGACTGGTGTAAGGGAGAAATCATTACAGATTTACCATCGTTTTCACGAGCCACCCAGAACCGAAGACTCCAGTTCAAACATGGCTCATGGAACTAATCGAGGCGAAGGGATTTATGCTGGAGCAGGTTTTTAATGCCGAAGAGACAGGAATATTTTGGAAGAGGATGCCATCTCACACCTTCCTCTCCAAGCAGGGAAGATCTGCTCTGGATCAAGCTGGCTTAGGATCGTCTTACCCATCTTCTGTGCGGCAATGCAGCAAGTGACTTTATCATGCTCCCGATGATCCAACAGCCATCACAAGTTCTACATCCACATCTTTCTAACCTCCACCCTCCCCTCTCCAACAGCATCATCCCGAGTTAAGTCTTGTGTTTTCTATTTGGGACAGAGTACAGTACGCATAGTACATAATATGTTTACCCTCACCCACCTCGCTGTTTTGTAATAAATTTAAAAGCTAAAAGGCTTGTGTTTTTGTGTATTTTATGCTGTATTTATTTTATTTGTATATTTACGCATTTATTTCAATTGTGATATGTTTATTTCTGGCTGCTGTCGGTCTTCCTTTATATTTCCTCGAAGCTTATGAACCAATTTTTTCTTTATTATTATTATTTTTTCTTTCTTCTTCTTCGACCGCGCCCCCCCCCCGCTTTCCCATTGGCTCTTGATTTTAATTATTGTGGCATTTTCCAGGAACCTAACCCCCATGATATTTGAGGGTTTACTGTATACAGGTATACACATTGAGATGGTTTTGTGACACACAGTCAGTAGGATCTCGTTATTTTTAAAACCATAACTTGTAGGATTTTTGACAGCCAAAATGTTTTTCATTTAGCTTGTTGACACTGCTTCTGTGTTTTACTTTCAGTGTGGTGCTACGGTATGCTTAGTGTGACACTGATTAACTTGTTCTCCATGTTGGGCATCGCCATCGCACCACTGCGGCAGAAGCCATACTTTCCTCAAGTTTTGGTTTTCTTTCTGTCACTAGCCATGGGAACCCTCACTTCAACTGCCATGTTACAACTGATACCAGAGGTTGAGTCACCTTCAAAATTGAGCATTCTGATGTCTTCTGTGTCATTTCACTTGATATACAAGTACCATGAGGAAAATTGTGTCTCACCAATTGAGAATTACACTGGCTTATGGAACATTTCAGCAACAAATAATCTTCAAAAACTACAAATCACGTTCCAATAAAATCGTTTGATTGGACCATCTCTTCTCTGAAATTGTCAGGATAAATAATTATGCTTGGTCCATTTCCATCTTTTTATTTATCTAATCACAATGCTGATGTTGCTCTTTTGACCTCTCTCCCTCTCTCCTGCTTAATTTTTCCTCTCTCTCTCTCTCTCTCTCTTCTCTCTCTCTCTCTCTCTCTCTCTCTCTCTCTCTCTCTCTCTCTCTCTCTCTTCTCTCTCTCTCTCTCTCTCTCTCTCCTCTCTCTCTCTCTCTTCTCTTCTCTCCTTCTCTCTCGTCTCTCTCTCTCTCTCTCTCTCTCCCCCCACTTTTGAAATTGGACTTCATTAACACTATTTTGGTGATGCTTAATCTCTTGGTTCTGGATTCCTTTTTCCTTTCTCTTTTTTTTGTCTGGCTTGTGATTTCAGTGTGGGGTTATGGCTTCCTGTGTGTGACGATCATCTCTCTCTCATCACTGATGGGTGTGGGCTTGGTGCCTTTCATGAGAAAGGTTTTCTTCAGGAGGCTACTCATGTACTTCATTGCCCTTGCTATTGGAACACTTTCATCAAATGCACTCTTTCAGTTGATTCCTGAGGTAATTAGTTAGTCTTCTTTATTTGGTGACCATGCTGCCCTGTGAAATGTATGAGAAAATTTGTGTTTCTTTTGAACGAATTAAAATACCACCAGCCAGCAAAGTTTCTACATTGTAAATGGAAACAACTCAATATATTAGTTTAAGGAATAAGTTATTTGTTATTTGTTCACTTGGTAGTTATAAAAATGATTTTACTGTTATTCATTACATACTTTGTGATTCTCAATTCAGCATCATGTAAGTACTTTACATTTGCTAGCCTCACTCTCACTCCCTCACTGCTTCAGACTGTTTTTACTTTCTTCTTTTCCTCACAACTACTTTTTAAGTTATTTGTTGAACAGTAATTCATAATATTCACATGGAATAATGTTAAGCACAGGCTGTTTTTTGTGGTTGTTGTTGATCATAGCAATAACAAAATTATTCAGAAACCCTAACACTTAACAAAAATGTAACCATGTAATGGTAAAGTACTATGTTCGACAAGTGACTTGAAAGAAATTCGGTGATTATTATTATTATTCTTTTTTTAATTATATTTTTTTTTCCATGACAAAAGAAGGATGTTTGTAAATACCCTGGTTTACACCATAAAATATGCTGAGTTTCTAATGGGGCTGTTGGAAACACATCCTGTGATATAGGTCTCAAGACCAGTGAATGATGACATCCAATTATGTCACAATGGAATGAATGTCTCCAAAGGTCAATGTTTTTAATCACAATTGGGACAAATGACTGTTGTAACACTCATCACCTGAAGAAGCTGTCGGAGAGAATCCAAGGAGAGTTGCCATTCCTGCTGCAATGCAGCCTCCATCGTGTGCCAGTCTGCACAAGAGGATCCATTTTCTTAAATCTATGCCCAATCGAGTCCCAAATGTGCTCTGTTGGATTTAAATCGAGACTCCTTTCTGGACAGGGCAATGTCTTAATGGCATTGTTTTGCAATAAGTCGGTAACTGCATGAGAATAATGGGGTCTGACATTGTCATCCATGAATACAGTGCTTGTGAGAAGTGGGTTGTAATCAAAATGTGGAACATCATCGTCCAAAATGACACTACAACACCTTTTTCCTCTCAGGTTACCCGGCACAGTGATGAGGACAAGATTACAATTGAAACAGGTAGCTCAATATGGATCCGCCACCTAATGGGATGGACTATACAATGTTCTAAAATGCTTAGGATGTGATAAGTTGCTTCCAAACCAGAGTTTTACCATTTGTCACATGCAGGAGAAATCTGCTTTAATCAGACCAATGGATCTTCCTCCAAGATGCGAGATTCCAGTCTTGATATGCCCGGCATCATGCCAAGCGGGCTGCTTTTTGTTCTGGGGTGAGAAGAGGGCATCTTATTGGTCTGCTGGCTTGGTAATCTGTAGCACGAAGCCAGTTCCGCACAGTTCTCGTGGATAACCCCCAAGGGAGATTCCATTCATGCTGCCACATTGTACTTGTGGCAAAAGGAATATGTTTGACATCCTTATTGGAGTTGCATTTTCTATGTTATAGGTCATCCTGGGTTATGCAGATCGATGCCTATCTTGAACAACTTTGGTTTTTTGATGTTTGCAGACCATTCTGCTGAAAACAGTAAGATGGAAGCCAAGTTGACATCTAATTTTACTGAAGGACATCCCAACATTGTTCATCCTCATAATTTGCAATCTTTTGGGGCTTCACTAAGTCTTCTCTGAGCCTCAGTAACATGGTCCACTAATGGAAGTATGCAACAATATCATTACCTTCTCCAAACCTTGTGTGTGTGTGTGTGTGTGTTTGTGTGTTTTCCTTGGTGTTATGATGAATGGAAAATACAGCCTATGCATGGAAAGTTCATATATATATATATATTTTTTATTATTTTATTTATTTATTTATACATCTATATATACATTACATGGCCAAGGACACCTGCTCGTCCAATCATCTTCTTCTTCTTCTTTCGGCTAGCTCCCGTTAGGGGTCGCCACAGCGGATCAACCGTCTTGTTGTCCGCATAATGATTTGGCATAGGTTTTTTACGCCGGATGCCCTTCCTGACCACCCTGGTTGCCTCTTACGACACAGGGATATGGTACACCTATTCTAACGCGGGCATACACCGGCCCAGTAACAACTGGTACTCATTTCGCCGACCTCGGAAGGATGGCAGGCTGAGTCAACCCCCTGGTGTTTTCGACTTGGTATATATATATATATATATATATATATATATATATATATACATATATTATTCAGTGTCCAACGGGGCTTTAACTCAGGACCTTTTGGGTCCCAAGCCACTGCCCTAACCACTGCGCCAACACGGCTTTGCGCCAACACCAGGCTTACATCTGCTCGTCAACATCTCATTCCAAAATCATCGGCATTAATATGGAGTTGGTCCCCCCCCCTTTGCTGCTGTAACAGCCTCCATCTTTTTGGGAAGGCTTTCATAAGATGTTGGAACATTGCTGCGGGGATTGCTTCCATTCAGCCACAAGAGCATGAGTGAGGTCGGGCAATGATGTAGGTGATTAGGTTGGCTTGCAGTCGGCGTTCAATTCATCCAAAGGTGTTCGATTTTTTTTTGTATACATTTCAAGGCTCGTATCAGAGCGAACACACAACACACAGCAAGGGGGGCATGAGACGAGGGGCGGGAGAGGAATGACAAAACAGTTGGGAACAGAGATGTTCGGAGATCTGTGTAGGGATGGGGTGGGAACTGGGGTATACAAGATGGACATTACAGGGGCTTTCAGGAAGGAAAGCAGAGAATTTGAGAGGTGGGTTTGGGGTGGATTAATGGGGGTAGAAAAGATCAAGGATTTGTATGGGGAAGATAAGAGGTGTTGTGAACGCTGTTTTGAAGGCCTGGAGGGAAGAATGGGATTGAAGAGAGTGAGGGAGTTTATTCCAAAAGGCAGGAAAAAGAGGAAAGAAGGGTGAAGGTGAGCAGTGATTCGTGATTTGGTAGTTTTACCAGAAGGGGGTAACTGCAGACCTTGAGCACCCTGTGGAAATATGGTGGGGACATATCGCAGACAGAGCAGGGGTGGTGGGGCCAGACCGGAGAGGAGACAGTAGAAGACAAAGACCACCGACCTGCCTGTGGTGAGAGAGTGAGAGGCCCAAAGACTCAGCCTCACCGCGGGAGATACCAATGATCCTAAATGCCTTGGTTTCCACAGCGTGAAGCAGAGAAAGGTGAGAGGCAGGAGCACCAACCCAGAGGGGAGAGCAGTACTTCATCAGGCTGCACACAAAAGCTTTGTATGTGGTCGGAGCTCAGGTGGGCCGTGGAAGGACTTTGCACGACGGAGGATTCCCAGTCGGCGACTGGCTTTGGAGCCAGGTTGGAATCGTGCTTCCCAGGAAGATCATGCAGATAATTGAAGACCCAAACTTGAAGAAAGGACTTCTTCCATCGGCCATTGTTGAGAAAGTAGGGGGGAGGGGGTTCTAAGACATAGTGAGAGTGTGAGATTTGTCAGGATTGAAAGACATGTTCCACGTGTTGGCCCGGTTTTTGATTTTACCCAGATCTGCAGAGAGTGAAGAAGCTGCTGCTTGCCGGTCTGTGTGATGACAGATGGGACAGCAGAGGGTGGATTCGTCAGCAAAGAGATAAAGAGGATTTTCCAGAGAGTCGGAGAGATCATTGATGAAAACCAGAAAAAGAACAGGGCCCAGAACGCTTCCTTGAGGAACTCCAGCCTGGACAGGAAGAGGGGTTGAGAGAACTCCATTTAGGGCATTCAATGAGGTTGAGGTCAGAGCTTTGTGCAAGCCAGTGAAGTTCTTCCATACCAATCTCTACAAACAATTTCTGTATGGACCTCACTTTTTACATGGGGGCATTGTCTTGCTGAAACAGGAAAGGGCCTTCCCCAAACTGTTGCTGCAAAGTGGGAAGCACAGAACCGTCTTGGCTCTCGGATGTCATTGTATGCTGTAGTGTTAAGATTTCCCTTCACTGCAACTAAGGGGTCTTGCCTGAACCATGAATAACAGCCCCAGACCATTATTCCTCCTCCACCAAACTTTACAGTTGGCACTATGCATTCGGGCAGGTTGTGTTCTCCTGGCATCCGCCAAACCCAGATCCGTCCGCCGGACTGCTAGATGGTGAAGCGTGATTCATCACTCCAGAGAACGTGTTTCCACCGCTCCAGAGCGGTGAGCTTTACACCACTCCAGCTGATGCTTGGCATTGCGCATGGTGATCTTAGGCTTGTGTGCGGCTGCTCGGCCATGGAAACCCTATTCTTGAAGCTCTCAACGAATAGTGCTTGTGCTGACGTTGCTTCCAGAGTCAGTTTGGAACTTGGTAGTGAGTGTTGCAACCGCCGACAGACTATTTTTCCATGCTACGCGCTTCAGCGCTCGGTACTCCCATTCTGTGAGCTTGTGTGGCCTATCACTTCATGGCTTTGCTGTTCTTGTTCCTAGACGTTTCCACTTCATAATAACAGCACTTGCAGTTGACCAGGGCAGCTCCAGCAGGGCAGAAATTTGATGAACTGACTTGCTGGAAAGGTGGCATCCTATGACGGTGCCATGTTGAAAGTCACTGAGCTCTTCAGTTCGGCCCATTCCACTGCCAATGTTTGTCTGGAGATTGCATGGCTGTGTGCTTGATTTTTATACACCTGTCTGCAATGGGTGTGGCTGAAATAGCCAAATCCACTAATTAGAAGGGGTGTCCGCAGACTTTTGGCTGTGTGCGTGCGTGCGTATATATTGTTACGGCTGTGGAAATTCACAAAACACCATTCAGGTCTGTAGGTGAGGTATATTTCTGAAGTACATGTGTAGTTAGCCCCAAACCCGTTGTTTAGAGGGAATTATGTGATTCATTCGGGCTGCGACGCTTTGAGTCAGTCGTTTTTCTGTTCTTTCTTTATTTTTTGAACACAAAAACCACGTCTCAACACACCACAGCGCCAACCACACTGCAACCACGCACCTCCACCATCTATGCTACTGCATCTTCGCCACTCGCCATTCAACAGGCTCCGTGCGGTTACGATCTCCGCGGAGGGAACATAAAGGCCAACGGGGATGCGCAGGTTTTCCCGCCTGTTTCTCCGTGTAAATTCTCCGCGCTCGGTGTGGGGAAGTGCGATCCGAGCCGGGTTCAAAGGTGAGAAAGGGTGGGGGCTCTTTTTGGGGGAATAATTCTCTGGCCCGGAGCCAAAAACTGACTCCCCGGCCCCCGCACGTTGGGGGTGGAGGGAAACGGCAAGGGCACGCCCCCTTCGAGAAGCTTCTCCAAAGAAGCTCAAAGGGAGGCGGGGCAAAAAGGGGGGCGGAGTGAAGGGCGGAGCGCCGCGCTACAAAAGGCGGACAGGACGGACCTTGTCGCGTCTCGTCTTCGGTTGGTCTCCAGGGTAGTTGTTGTTATTGGTCTTCGGCTGGTTGAGCAAGTTAAGTGGTCTTCGAGCTTCCTGTGAACGGAGGCACGGAGGGAGACGCGGCGGGCCGGTTGCAAGGTGACCTGCGCGTCCGGCCGAGAGTGCCGGAGAGGGTTCGCCGGCCGAGAGAGAGTCGGGACCAGGCGCGGCCACGCTGACGGTCGCGGGAGAGGGACTCACCAGCCAGACAGGGAAGTCGCCACTTCTTTCTTTGGGTTTTTGGGCAAATGACTGTGGGAGGCGCCTGTCTTGTGAAGTAGAACTGTTATAAGTGTTGCCGTGTGTACGCGTTAGTCGGTTGTAGCTCTGCGTCATCGTTGCTTATATGTGCATTTCTGACTGTATGGCTGTATATGTGTGCTTGTGTCCGTTGTCCGTGTGAATAAAGTGCTTGTGGTGAACTTGTTCCCGTTCGCTGCGTCCTTTCCTTCGTTGAATCTCCATCTTGCTCGCGTAAGGGTTCGTAGTGGGCCTGTAACGCCCGATAATTAATCTGAACCGTCAGGTCGACGATAACTCCGCTCGGTTATCCCTGTAGCACGGAACGAGCCGCTTAAGCGGTTCGTGTCCGGAGTCGACCTGTGGCGTGGTACAACCCCTCGGTAGTTACCCGTGCGAGTACTTAGGTATATCGACTTTCGGCGATTCACCCTATTTCGCGCGGGTAGAATGCGGACTGGGTTGTGGTGAGGTTAAACCCCCCACCGTGACTAGCTCCTTGGCGATAGTTCCAAGAGGGTCACGACTGAATTGTCCGTCGGTGGGCGAGACGTGCCGCGATTCGAGTCACGTGGCCGTTCGCACGCCGGGGGCGTGAATTCGCAACAATATATTATATATATATATATAATGTATATATATATATATATATATATATATATTTTATGTACAGTCAACCCCCGCTTCAAATCGCGTTCACAACGGAAGCTATCGCGGCCCTACCGCCTGGTTTCATCGCGGGTTTTCCCTTGGAAACGCAACTAATTTTTTCTTTTGCGGATTCCCCCGGTACTCGCGGTAATAATGTATAAAATATAAATTATTTAAGCAATAATTATAACGTGTGGTGCTCGACCAAAGTCACACAACGCAGCGAGACAAAGTTTCGCTTGTTGAACTTCGAATATTTTCTAACGTTTTTTCTCCAAGCCCCAACGATGCCGCCCAACGCCCTGCACCTTCGAAGGTTTCTTGGCAAGAACCGGAAGCGCCAGAGGGAAGTCCTGGGACGCTCCAGGAGAAGGTTAAGGTAAAGGTGCTCGATATGCTTCGGGAAGGAAAAAGGTTTACCGTCCGTTGGACCGAGGCATTGCTCATACCCAGCACCTCAAAACCGACGCAGACCAGACCAGTCGATCTTCCGGCACCTCAACCCACTCACTGCCAAACCGACCAGACCAGACGCACAGTGATCTCGCACTCAAACCCACTCACTGCGAAACCGACCAACCAGTCCAGTCGATCTCACGGCACCTCAACCCAATCACTGCCAAAACCGACCCAGACCAGTCGATCTCCGCACCTCAAACCCAATCACTGCCAACCGACCAGACCAACCAGTCCGATCTCCGGCACCTCAAACCCACTCACTGCCAACCGACCAGAACCAGACCAGTCGATCTCCGGCACCTCAAACCCACTCACTGCCCAACGACAGACCCAAGTCGATCTCCGGGCACACTCAAACCCCAATCAACTGCCAAACCGACCAGAACCAGACCAAATCGAATCTCCGGCACTGCAAAACCAATCACTGCAAACCGACCAGACCAAGTCGAAATCGATTTTTTGGGGAGGCGTCCATTCATCGCGTGATTTTCACTTAGCGCGGGGAGGTTTGGAACGTAACCCCCGCGAGAAACGGGGGATTTACTGTATAATATATATATATATAATATATATAATATATATATATATATATATAATATATATATATATATATATATATATATATACAGCTTGGCAGCAGAAAAAGTAAGATAAGTTTAAATTAAGAATTAGGTTATGGAGATAGAGGGTGTAATGGGATTTTGTTAAACTTTTAGGTAGCTTGAGTAATGATGGGTGATTGTGTACGGAGTACTGTTGGTGTGGGTCTTGTTAAGGGGGGTTGTGTGGTTGATGTATTTTTTAAAACCAAGCCATGCCCCCCCCCCCTCACGAGGGGAAGAAAAAAAAACAAACAAAAAATTACAAAAAAATATCAAAACAAACTCCAAAAACAACCAAAAAAATAAAGAATTTTTTTTTTGCTTTTATAACATAAAAATGAAGTTTGCATAAAGCACTAAGAAGCCTACGGAAAGGTAAGTGCTTTGCTGTTTCAAACCCTTTCCTGAAGTTTCCTCCACAGCTATCAAGACATTCACAAACATGCACACAACAAGAAATCCCAAATGCGATACACCCCTCAGCTGCCAAGACCAGTTTCATCGCTTATTGGCGAATCTTCAACAACAGCGCAGGCGACAATGCATACCAATGAGGCTCTCGAGAATGTACCACATGCAAATGATAAAAGCAGTCAATATATAAATAATGAAGAAAGACCCACCCGCATCTCTCACTTTACCCTGTGTCGGCCTTCTTGGTTGCAGCTTCTTTATGCAGCTTCTTCGGCGAGAAGAGCATGGGATGTGTCAATTTATTTATACAATCCTAGCCACCTGGGTTTAGTTGATTTGGGGAGAGCTGATTGGCTATTCCCT
>CM068954.1:152643871-152655134 GCA_035128595.1 Eptatretus atami
ATAGAAAGAGGAAGAATTAAGCTCTGCCAAAATAGATGCTGAATCCCCATGTTGTTGGCTAACAAATGATATCCAAAACTTAATCATACAATGACTTTCATTTTTTGGTCCCCCGTGTCCAAAATGTGTACATAATACCTTGCTACAAGCCTAGTATATATCTACATTTATATACACCTCAAAACATGTTGGTGGTATTCTATGGATACTTTAGGAATTCTGTGATAAGCTCCTGAAGATAAGACCCTTAATGTAGCATATTATTGTGGAACAGCCCATATATATATATATATATATATATATATATATATATATATATATATATGTGTGTGTGTGTTACTTCCTGGTCAAAAGTTTTAGAACACCTCCATTTTTCAGTTTTTACTAAAATTTAAGCAGTTCAAGTCCAGTGAATAACCTGAAATGGTACAAAGCGAAGCGGTAAACTGCCAGAGGTTAAAAAAAACAAGTTTTAGGTCACCAAAAACTGAAAAATAATGTAGACTTCAGAGTTGTTAAAAATGGCCCTTTTCTGGAAACAAGTAATGGGTTTGCAACTGCAGCTGTTCTGCAGCAATGGAAGTAAATTAAGCCTTGAAAGTTGATGCAAACAATTCCTACAGGTGTCCCAACTTTTGTTGACTCGTTCCAAAGCCTCTGTATAAAAGCAGTGTTGGAACAGACTGTGTTGCTACACCCTCTGAAGCATTATTTGGACAATACTGCACTGCAGGAAGTCGTATATTGCTATCATAATGGTGAGAAAAATACAATTAACCCAGGAAGACAGACAGACCATTATAACCCTTAAAAGTGTAGGTCTTTCCTTTGGAGAAAGTGCAAAGAAGCTAAGGTGTCAGTGAGTACAGTTTCCTACACCATCAAAAGGCACTTGGAAACCGAAAGAAAGTCTGACAGGAAGAGGTCTGGCAGACAAAAGCCACAACACAATCAGAAGACAAGTTTCTGAGAGTCAACAGCTTGCGTGATAGGCTGCTCACAGGACAGCAGCTTCAAGCACAGCTTAACACTGGTCAAAGTAAGGAAGTCTCAGTTTCAAGTGTGAAGAGAAGACTTCGAGCTGCAGGTTTGACAGGTCACGTAGCAGTAAGAAAGCCATTGCTAAGATGGCAAAATAAGAAAAAGAGGCTTGCCTGGGCTATGAAGCACCGCTCGTGGACTACTGAAAACTGGAAGAAGGTCTTATGGACCGATGAATCAAAAGTTGAAATCTTCGGTTCATCATGCAGGGTTTTTGTACGCCGTTGAGTCGGCGAAAGGATGGCTCCTCAGTGTGTGACACCAACTGTCAAACATGGAGGAGGAAGCGTGATGAACTGGAGCTCATTTGCTGGATACAGATTCGGCAACTTGCACAGAGTGACTGGCACCCTGAACCAAAAGGGCTGCCACAGCATTTTGCAGTGCCATGCAATACCCTCTGGTCTACGCCTAGTTGGTCAGGGGTTCATCCTACAGCATGATAACGACCCAAAACATACCTCCAGTCTATGTCAGAACTACCTTAGAAGAAAAGAACAACACTGTAGGCCTCAAATCATGGAATGGCCCGCACAGTCTCCAGACTTAAACCCCATCGAGCTGGTTTGGGATAAACTGGACAGAAGGGGGAAAGCAAAGCAACCTACAAGTGCAACGCATTTGTGGGAACTTCTGCAACAGTGTTGGGAAGAACTTTCCGAACAATATTTGATTTCCATTGTAGAAAGAATGCCACGAGTATGTTCGGCTGTTATATCTGCAAAAGGTGGCTACTTTGATGAGTCAAAAATTTAGATTGAATTTTGTTCAACAAAACGATTCCATGATTTTTTTTTTTATCTGCAATTGTTTATTTTTTGTTTGCTTTAATTTCAGAGTACATTGAAACATTAAACTGCTTAAATTTCAGTATAAACTGGAAAAATGGGAGTGTTCTAAAACTTTAGATCGGTAGAGTGCATATATATATAACATTGTCAAGAGAAAAGACGAATCTAACCAAAAATTAGGAACTGGACATACCCTGTTAGTCTCGTGATTAAAAAAAAAATTAAATGCAAGTGCATTGGCTTGAGGAAGCCTGCTGAGAAGCAGGTGAAACATCACCTGAGGCTAAATCTGCCCTTGCTTGTTTATTGCTGGAGTATCAAGGTACATCTCGTCACTGTTTTTTGGTTACAGGCACCTTCTTTCTCTTCAATATTTAATCTCAAACGCCCCAAACTTGTATCTTATATGTGTATCTTTTAAGTAAAAGGTGACATTTTCTTTTGTTAAATTCTTGTTCCTGTACTTACAAAACAGTAAATGTTTTCTATGCGTTTGCTCCCTCTTTTCTTCCATATTTAGGCCTTTGGTTTAAATCCCAAAGAGCATGGATACATTTATAAATCAGCCATGATCTTTGGGGGATTTTACCTATTCTTCTTTGTTGAGAAGATATTGAAAATGGTTCTTACACAGAAGGATGAGGTAAGCCATTTTTCTTTGATTTCTTTCATTGATTATTTTATCAAGTTTCCATTACTCATAAAATATGTGATGGTGTCGTATATGCATTATTTTAAACTCCCCATCAAGTACAGTATATTCAAACAAATCTTCATTCGTATGCAGCACAATGATGCTGGGTATCATCATTGGCTGAGGGTGTGGCAATGTACTCTGAAATTGTGGCACTGATGCAATGCCCTCTGCTGGTTAGGGCTGGAATTTTTTATTTGCCCATGGTGTCAGCGATAGCTCACCTACTCTTCGCAAAGGAAACCATTAGATCTTTAACATCCATCAACAAATGCCAGGAGATGGGACGCCCAGTTTAACGTACATCCGAGGGGAAGCATACACATTCAGGAATCACCTTGCTTGTAAAACAGTTGGATGACAGTTTAATGCTGGGTCGGGATTCAAACCCAGGCTAGACATCTTAGAGGCAAGTGTGCATTCCTCTGGGCCATCCTGCAGCCTCTAAATATATTGTGCAATAACTACACACGTACTCTGCCAAAAATGTTATGCACCACTATATAATATGAATGAGCCAAACACAAATATGTCAAACTCATTTCGCATAGCTGACATTCTTCCATCCACTGGTTGACAATTACTGGATTTACTAGATTTATTGGATTTTGAGATGTAAAGCATAGCTTATGTGCCTCTCTTCACTCCAGTGTGTCTTCAACTCTAATAAAGGGGTTAAACTTCAAGGGATGGTCAAACCAATACCTCAAGCACGGACTTAAACTGATTTAGAGTACCAAACTCAATCGCATGATAAGAAAGAGAATTCTAATTATTCATACAATGTATAGAAAAGGCACACTCTGATTTTTGTCTTAAAATGAAACTTCTTCAGCTTGAGTGAATGCCCTCTTGTCCTGGTCAACTCTTCCAGTGTAAAAACTTCTTATAGTCCACATTATTCAATCCTCTGAAAATTTTAAAAACTTGAATCATATCTGCTCTACTTTGTCTATATGCCAGAGTGGTTAGACCAAGTGCCTTCATTCTATCTGGATGCTCTAGTCTATGAAGTTCTGGTAACAGTCCAGTAGTTTTGTTGTACCTTCTCGAGGCAATCTTCATCTTTCTTGTAAAAAGGTGAACAAACTATATCGCAGTACTCCAGTGTTGGTTGCACAATGGCTTTGTATAATAGTACAAGCCCTTTTTTATCGAATGATGAAAAAAGTCAAATAATTCCAAGCTTAAAGTTTACTTTCTTCACAGCATCTGCAATATGGCAACTAAAGGATAAGCTTGAATACAAGAACACCCCTAAATCAATGAGCACCATGTCGCACTGCTCATAAATTATCTTCCATTTCCTAATCTTGGGAGAATACCAGAAAACATGACATCACAACCCTTTACTTTGTCACGTACCCAATATCACGTACCTATTTTTCAAATCCTCCAAGCAAACTTCCCGACATCGTTTGCTCCAAAGTAGACCACAACCAACATCTCCTTCACTGCCACTGCCCGCACCCGTGCCATCGCCACCACTGCCCGCAACCGCGTCGCACCATCGCCGCCACTGCCCACACCGCACCATCGCCGCCACTGCCCACACCGCACCATCGCCGCCACTGCCCGCACCATCGCCGCCACTTCCCGCACCCGCGCCGCACCCTCGCCACCACTGCAAACACCCTCGCCACCACTGCAAACACCCTCGCCACCACTGCCAACACCCTCGCCACCACTGCCAACACCCTCTCCACCACTGCCAACACCACGCCGCCACTGCTCGCACCTGCACCATCTCCGCCACTGCCCGCACCCGCGCCTCACCACCACTGCTAACACCTGCGCCACCACTGCCCGCACCCGCACCATCTCCGCCGTTGCCCGCACCCGCCAATGATGAGTTGGGCTGTCAGAAACAAGATTGCACCAAGCAGATTACAAATAGTTCAGCAATGAACTTTTGTAGTCTTTAAAAAAAATTATGTTGTAGTGTAGAGATGCTATATATTGTTACGTGTTTTGGAGCTCGCTTTCTGGGGTGCAATAGGGGGTTTCTCGGACCTGCCGCTCAACCTTCAACCCTGAAGCCACAAGCCATGGATAACTCTGTGGCCCGACGGGTTGCGAGGCAATCACGGATGCTGTTTGAAGCAGCCAAACCGAACAAGGTTCTCATGCCTAACTATCGCGTTCCCTTACCGTTAGATTAGCTTCCCAAACCGGGGAACCGTGCGCTCAATGTCCCACCCTTATTTATTTCTGTTCGGCCAAGCAAAACTGTGTGTGGGGCATTAGCTATCTCGGAACAAATTAGTGGTGGACAATGTTCCGTCTTTCTATTACATACACGCTTATGCTGAACCAATGAAGGAAAATGCCTACCGGACCGGTTTGAAAACTTTATATTTCGGATTTACGGAAAAGTGTGTATTTACAGGCAACAATAATCATGAGGCACGTATTAGCAAGCAACAATAATCCTAAGGCAGAGATACAGGAGAAAGGTAATTTCCCTTCATACCTAAAAGCCCTTTTAGCAGTCTTACTTGTCTACAAAACACAAGACAGATGCGCCACAATCATCCAGGAAAAGCAGAGAGGAGGAGAAAAGGAAGATAAAGGGAGTGCGAGGCTTCGGTGTGGCCTCTTTCTTCCTCTGCACAAACAGGCAGGCTTTAGTGGATCACAAAAATGGAGGGACAGGAAGGGAATGAGGGAAGGAAGGAAGGTGGTATGTGGGTTTTACATGTAGGGACAGGTGTAGCGTATGTGGTGTAAGCTTGGAGGAAATAGTGTAATGTGCGAATCAGTGCCTCACCCACTTGGGGCCTCAGGTCAATCATTGATTGCTCTTTCGGAGTTGCTGAAGCTATTTGTGCGTCTCGAGTAGATGATTTAGTGGTTCTTGGAGAATGAAAGAAAAAATCCTGTAAGTCCGTATGAAGCTACTGCTGTGTGCCAAGGACCTCGTGTCATCATTTGTGCTCCGGCCTCACCCCAGTGCAGCTCATCACAGTCCAGCGCAGCTTCTCTTGCCACAGCACAGCCCATCCCAGTGCAGTGCAGCTTGTTTCAGGCCAGTGTGGGTCGTCCCAGGCCAGTGCTGCTTGTCTTCGTACGAACAGGCAGACAGCTTTCTTCTGACGAGGCCCCCAGCATACATGAACAGCAGCCCCAAACAACTCAGTCGCTTGGTTTTTATCTCTCCTCAGGTCAGGTGTGGCCTTCAGGGAGCAAAGTTCTTGCAAGCATTCTCCAACCACTCAAAACGTGGCTCCAGGGGGCAAGGGCTGCCACACGATCTCTGACCCCGCATGTGTCGTCGTTATTGGCTCACACTTACCAACTCTCCAAGGGATAGACTGCAGTGGCATTGCAGCGGAGAGCTTCTGGAGCAATTGATTGTGCTGCAGTGACGTTCCTTTCTAGTGGTGGTATTGATTTGTGTGTACTGCGTGGCTTGTTGTGTTATATGTCTAAGTCCTGTGGGAAAGATGCTGAGGGGGAGAAAGGAAAGGGAAATGGGGAGGTGGAATTTGAATGGGTTTGAGGACAGAAGGAATGGTTATAGATTTAAATGAAATGAGGTGCTTTAACCAGTGCAGGGTTCGAAAGTTGAAGGGCGAAGGCTTTTTGGGAAGCACGGGGAATGGAGGTTTGGGAGAAAAAGGGTGAAGAATTTGGATGGAGGGATGGATGGATGGGTGGATTGATGATCGGAAAGATGGAAATCACAGAGGGAAAGAGCCCACACAACACATCTTCCACGTCACCTGCTACGAAGGGAATATTTAACAACGACTCAGCAAACATACTAATGAAATATCTCACCAAGGGTTTCTTATGTGTTGGATGCAACTCTCTGGGGTCCTTCTTTTCCATAAATGCAGCAATATACATTCTGCAATGTCAAGATATATTATGATCACAGATGAGCCTATGTATGCTATTCATTTTGGTTTATGGGCTGACAGGACGGCCTAATGGTACGCACACTCGCCTCTAAGCTGTCTAGCCTGGGTTTGAATCCCGACCCAGCTATTAACTGTCAGGGTGTTTCACAGGCAGGGTAGTTCATCAGTATGTGTGCCATCCTTCAGACAGACCTTAAATGGGCATAGAATCTGCCAACATTTGTTGGACGTTAAAGATCCCATGGTGTCCTTTGCGTAGAGTGGACGAGCTATTGCCGGCACCATGGCCAAATTCCAAATCCATACCATAACCAGCAGAGGGCATTTCATCAGTGGCACACCCGTGCCCTCAGCCATTTATGCTACTCCACAGCCTTGTGTTGCATATGAGCGAAGAACGAATGAAGACTTTGGTTTATATCCATGAAATTTGTTCCTTATGGAGATGATTGCAAAAAGAAAACGATTTTGAGTGACATATTTCCCATTACCTTAACCTATCATTCTCTCATTTCCTTGTTGGTAATTTGAGAATATTGTGTCCAGGTGGATGGCTTTGCCTCATCCAGGAGTTGCTCCAATGGGAAGGACATTGAAGAGGGGGTTATGGAACAACTGCAATTAGAGGGCCCTGTGAAACTGTCGGTAGGTGCCGTCAACAAGAACGGTCGGCAGTGTGATGGCAGAACAAGTGGCCATGTTATTGGCGACCTTCACCATTCGACTTTCACTTTACAAGTAGGAATCCTCCTTTTCCTCGTTTATCTAATCGCTGCACACCAACTGTGCCTTTTTCAAAACCTACCAAGATAATTGTTGATATGTTCCATCTCTATTTGTTTGAATCGATGACACAATACGGGTGTTTTATTCTCATTTTTGTTGAGGTAAATGAGTATGCACTGAATTATGTAACATTGATTGCACCTGTCTGTACATACCAGGAAGCACAAGTGCAACAAAGTGCGTGCTACTGGCTAAAGGGCACGCGAATCTCACGCATTGGCACCATTGCGTGGATGATCTCGCTAAGTGACGGGCTGCACAACTTTATCGATGGACTTGCCATTGGGGCATCATTTACCGTCTCCGTTTTCCAGGGTGTGAGCACATCCATTGCTATCCTTTGTGAAGAATTCCCACATGAGCTGGGTAGGTCAAATCGCTGCACATAATTTTGTCATCATGGTTAGATAGATGACATTTAAAATTGTACATTTAAATGCAATGTGAGTCTTAGTCAATATGCGACGTTCAAAATGATGTATGAATACTAACGAGGCCTTTTGCACAACGCTGTGTGTGCATTTTCAATGACTCGGTTCTGGTCACCGGACACCTTCATCCTACCATTTTCAGCACGAAATCTAATTCAGTCTTTTAAACAATTTTCAGCATTTAGAAAAAAAGTGTCAATTTCAAGATGGTTAACCATAATTGTTCTGTTCCTGAATGCAAATCGCACTCACGGAAATAGAGGAAACTAGCAGGGACTTGTGGAAATTCCATATAATGTAGAATGTGAGTTCAAGTCCTCAACTCCCACTCATCCCCTCCACAACCCAAAGTCGTCAACCTGCCTCTCCCAACCCCAAGCCTTCAAACTCCTCCTCACCCGTCACTGTTGCCTGTCCAACTCATGTCCAGGATATGATGAATATGTGGTCCTTCCTCTGATAATTATAATTTGGGGAGGTGGTGGAGGTGGCCTTACTGCCTTTTTGACCATCAAAATCTCAACACCCATTTGATTAGAGTCTTCAATCAGTCAATCAATTTCGGTTTTATTCATATGAGCCAAATACATGACAAAAGTCCAAATACTTAAAAGTCAAGTTTGCAATGTAAAAAGAAAAAAAAATACAAAG
Organism: Eptatretus atami; assembly: GCA_035128595.1. Classification (NCBI taxonomy): domain Eukaryota; kingdom Metazoa; phylum Chordata; class Myxini; order Myxiniformes; family Myxinidae; genus Eptatretus; species Eptatretus atami. The sequence goes on from CM068954.1 coordinate 152,652,132, forward strand.
ATATGCCATTAATATAAAATACACTTGACAAATTATAAAAAATACACTTAATCCAAATTGTTGTGTCTAAATTAATACCATTCAAAGAAGTAATATTGTTGCAGGGCCGGGTATCGGTGGCGAGCCCGACCGCTAGAGGGAGCAGTAGAGTCGACTCCACCGAACACACCGGAATTTAGTCGTGACCCTCGGATAAGTCCGAAAGGCACGGGACCCTTACAGGATCATGAATCGCCAATAATTCGAACCGCGTGGGATAGGGTTAATTGCCAAACTTCAATATACCTAATTACCCACGCGGCAAAGCTACCGGGGAATGCACACCCTCGACAGACCTCGAGCGGGATGAGCCGTTACCGTGCCTGAACCGTGTGTAACCTGAGCGGATGGTTACCAAGGCCCGTCGGTCAAAATGAACAATTTACTGCCTCGCTATTCCTCAACACGCACCATGCTAAGCCAATAAAGGAAATGACAGTGAACGAGCTGGGACATTCAACAATAGGAAAATTTATTACAATAAATTATCAGGGCGGGAAGCACGTAAGGGCAGAGTTCTCCAAATATCAGGTAGGCAATATACAGTGAGCAAAAGCACTTAACAATTCTACTTAAGAGACGGGGCCCACACAGACACACACCCAAAAGAAACTGACCCCGTCGGGTCTTGATTGAAGGCTTCCAGCTCGAGGAAAGGTGAGCTGGAGGCCAGAGCCTGTGCTTGGACCTGTCCACCTCGTGCGGTCTTTGACGATCTGGCTCAGTGGCGGGACTCAAACCCGCAGCTTTCACGTGGAGTCAAGGACGAAGGCACCAGGAGTGGAGCGGCAGACGCCAGCACAATCCGGACGGCAAAAACAAGCGAGGAGGCGGCGAGGCAGGCGAATCAAGTGATTCTCCTCAGGCTCCGACACACAACCAGGCTCCGACGCCAACACGAACATGAACACACTCCAAAGGGAGCCTGGTCTTTTTATCCGCTCCCTGAGCGGGGCGGAGCCTCGGTGTCGGACGCTCTGTGCATGCTTGGTTGGACAGGGATCAGGTGTGTTGACGCGCTGTTCGCTCCTGATTGGACAGGGATCAGGTGTGTTGACGCGCTGTTCGCTCCTGATTGGACAGAGATCAGGTGTGTTGACGTGCTGTGAAAACTCCAACTGAGCAGCAAGGGGAGCCTGGTAAAGCGCTAGTTCAGTGGAGGAGTTGGGAATGGGAATGGCAGGGTGGTTGGTTTGTCGGATCTAAGGATTTAAAGACCTGACTATAAAACAACTTCGCAGTGCACGTACACTTAATTACCCATTAAACAAGGGACGGGACCCTAACTAGAAACACATACTTACCGATATAACTGATCTATAAGGACTCTGGCTGTTGTGTGCGATGGGTTCCAGATTCGTAACAATATAGTATGATTGGGAAAGACAAGTTGGTAGTGAGTGAGCACAATAACAACGAACAATGACAGCATAGCGAATATAGCTTTTGATTTAACAGCTGTACAAGATATGGACAGTTGATTGTTTACTATATATATTTTAGTTTGGGTTTTTGAAATATGTCGATGATGTGTTTCTTAGATCAGCACCAATGATGTATTGGCTATTGAATGGGAGTATGTTTCGATGACTACTAGACCCAATAAGGGACTTGCCCAAAGTGAGTTAGAATTGTGATTCTTCTTTCCGCTCGTGAGGGGAGGTTATAGGCATAGTGGAGATCGGCATAATGGGATGTCTCAGGAAATGTGATAAAACGGAGGGATTCCCGCTCAATGCTTTGTGACTGCTTCGCGGTCAGGCTAGAGCTCCATACAGGAGCAGTGAACTCCAACAGAGGTCAAATGTACATGGTGTATTTCAGAATCAGGTCTGTGATGGGAACACCATTTCTCTTCATTGAGCACAGGATGTAGAGATGACGCGAAGCATACTGTTGAGGATTCAGCGACGGAGGGATTCTCAACCCACTCCGGCCGTCTCCGGGGTTATAACGCCGGCTGGCTCGACACAGGTCTCGGGTCACGTGTCTTCAATCGCGATACCAACGTAATCCTGGACCTTACCAGTTGGGGAAATAGACCCCGGTTACAGACTGGTTTTGTCAGATGCCGAGCGTTTTCTGCCAGTCTTTAACCATTTTGGTTTTATATACCAATCGAACGGATCATTCCTCGACGCGACACGAATTAATCCATAGTGGCAACTTCATGCGAATCAGCCAGATTTATTGGGGAACATCGGGGAATACAACACAAGCAAAATATTCACGACAATGTTTTAATTAATCTATAACCTGTTCTTAACTAGGGAATTAGGGGTTTCGAGGGGGTCCCTACCGAGATATACCTTAAACAACATGCAGACAAGACATAGACAGCAATGCAGACAAGACAGAGTACTTGGTGATGTTTCATGGACGAGAGGAAAGTGTCAAAAGCACGAATGTCGCTCGTAACAAGCCGATGTCCACGGATTTGAGCCCCAAGCTCGAACACGCCACGTGGCGAAATGGAGGCGTCATACTCTTGCTCCCGGCAGCGCCCGCGCACAGCAGCCTCGGCGTGTTCAAACCCCGCGAGGTCGACTGCACCAGACCGTAGAATCGACGATGGGTTTCAGCTGATTTCTCTCAAGGTCCAGCATACAAGTCCAGGCCTGGCCTGTTCACCAGACAAGGCCAAATCGGGGTGCCGGGCTCCGGCAGGCTGGGTCATGGGATTCAAAACGTCGTCGAGCCGTGAGGTGAGTCGGGACAGTCAGAGGCTCCGTCGTTAGACGCTGGTTGAACCTGTCGATCACCTCCTCTCGAAGCGTACTCCCAGACTCACACAGCAGCCAGGTCCTCTCAGTTCTTTTCCACCTTTTCCTTTCCTTCTCGCCTCGAAGCCACAGCACGCCTCGAAACCGACTGCTCCCCCAAACTGAACTACTCCAAGAGGTCTTCGTTCGCTGCCCACTGGCTCCTCCCCTTTATGAAGCCGACAAACTCCTCCCCTTAGTT
>CM068954.1:152674701-152690519 GCA_035128595.1 Eptatretus atami
ACACACAGTTGAAAAGCAGAATAAAACATGTTCATCTCAGTACTCATGTTATCAAAGCCCTGAGGTCTGGTACCCGTCAATTCACTGCCACAGTTAAAAGGACAGTTCTAGTAAATATTTCAACACCCGATTTTGTGGCGGATCTGGAGGCGAAAAACGCTTTGGATGAACATCAATGAATTAACACCTAAATACTCTCCACCTAATTTATACTTTGAAAATGTGACGTAGGTCACGTGGTATGGCAGCCATATTGGATTTTCTCCAAAAACCGTAAAAACAGATCTTCCTCTCCAGAATGGATAATCCCAAGCAGCCCCAAACTGGCACACATTTGCGAATTCCATGGGAAGTTAATTGAGTTTGGTCAAACGGTAACATAAATTTAATATATAAAAATAAGCCGATCGCCCATTAAATAGGCCAAATATGCAAATCAAGTTGAAAAAATTTAAATGACAGATTTAGATTATAACATAACAGGACCCCAATAAGTTAACACTGTGTTGAACCCCAGTGGGCCCCAGAGCCCCCCAAAATTTTAAAATCCCCCATTTTTGACATGTCTAAAAGAAAACTAAAGAAGATAGAGATTAGTGACAGTGCAGATGACGTGAAGATATTTTAACGTCAGCTAACAAGTCCGCCATTTACAGATATCAGCAAATGGTAATATGGACTTTTGGGGACTGAAAAATTTGTCCACCTCTGATTGTGTCCCAAATGAAGTTCTTTTCATTACAAATTATGCTATCTTCTCAAATCCTCATGAGTATAACACAGACACTGTAATAGAGCGGAAGGAGAACCCATGAACCTCACATGCAAAATGAAGTCATAATCGAGCACGCCTAAGCGCAGAGTAACATGTTCACAAACCCTTTCAATTTTAATGAGATAAGTCGCGTCCCCCCTCAGTCTTCACTCCACCACTGACACTCCCGTCGTACCGCTCGCCGGCAATCTTCCCTCGTTTTTTGTGGTTTGGGAATAAAACGCCGTTGCTTTAAAAGCTCAAGTTCTGTGTTCCCTCACGGAACTCTCGTTGCACATGCTTTCCACCATAAATGAAACGTCTCCACAGGATTAAAAAACGTCGATAACATCATGATTTTAGCCACACTACCTCGACCACACAAGAGGACTACTTGTTGAAAGCCGATGATCTAACAATAAAGGAAATATTTAAAAACACACCACAAGAATAATTGGTTCAACTTGCACGTCAGGTAAAAATGCTGTATAATAGGAGTAGCTAAGAGAGTGGACCACCCACAATGGACTTTGTATGTTGACCCCCATTGGACTTGACTGATGACATAAGTATAAGCAAAGGTAAAAACAAAACCTCCAAATGGTTCACATCTCAAACCGCCTCTACATAAGCCTCAGCACGCGCCTTATCGGGCGGGATTTTCACCACTATGTGTTCGAGGGAAACAGCCGTGGGATAAATGTGGAATCATGATGCAAAAACTAACCGTTATGGATGTCGCATCACTGGCGCAAAATAAAAAACGCAGTCTTGATTGCGAGAATGAGCCAATTAACCTGAATAGGACAGCTCAAATCGAAAAACGGAAAAGACCTGAATTTCAAAAATCTAAGACCGGGCGGCCAATTCGGTTAAAAGTTGACCAACCAAAAAAGCCAAGGTTAACAAGCAAGGTAAAGTAGCAATCCTTAAAAGAAGACGAACCTTTCCATTGTGAAACCATAGGGTCAGCTAGCCCTTGGCAAGTAAACGACAGCCATTAGAAAAAGCCCTCAACCATCATCGGTTACGTGAAGCATAAGGAGTCAGAAATTAAAACGACGACATCCGCAGGAGGCCTGAACGCTGTGGCAGAAATTCCTCTATGGAGAACAAGGAACTGAGGGGGGATCAACATCTAGGTAGAAAACTTTCCTGAGGAAAAGCAATGCAAACCACTCATTACAAGTGCAAAGAAAAAAAACAATAATGATAGAAAAATCCAAGAGATAAAGCTATGATGAGAAGGAGAGAGGAGGAGCAAGGAATCCCCACCACCAATAGGAAGCCTGGTGGTTGAAAAAAGCACCCAAGCAAACAGCCTACGGGAAGAGAAAAGGTGTTTTTGTGAATGAGTGAGGCACGGCAGGTACAGTACGAGCAAAACCGCGGATGAAACCTGCAAGGAAACCAGTCCTACAGGTTCTAGAAAACTCCAAGCAAACGCTGAAGAACTTAAAAAAAGTCACATTCATATAAAACATGGACTGAAGGTCAGCTGAAATCAGAGAAAAGATGTAAATAAAGAGGAAAATAGGGAACGACAAAAATAATAAATTGGAGTATAAGGAACAAATGGAACTGTTGGGGGCAGTTTCAATGTTGACATATGATAAAGTGGGAGGGATTTCGCCACGAACAGCTGTTAATACAAAGTGAGTGTACGTGATTGCAATCCGATAATGTTAGGTGGATACACCACTCAACATGAAGTATATCAGTGAGGGAGAAAATTGAACACTAAGAGCAAATCCACAACACCAAGCACATTCCAGGAATTATTACCCCACCATCCACAGAAAAGAAAATGTGAGGGTTTTATGGAAAGATTCGGGCGAGTTGACCAGGTGCCTCGAGAGATTTATTGAAGGGGGAGAACGGAATGGCGACAAATAGGGAAAAGAAACACGTAGGAATTAGATTAGGAAAGCCGCGACTTATGACATAGCCAAAATACCAGATAGCGTAATCGCCCAAGAATGTGAGGGAGAAAAGTACTTTCAAACATTGTAAAAAAAAACACGTGTCCAAAACATCCAACAACTAAGTGCACACTGTGCAAACATGACTTAGATCAACCCTGTGCAACGAATAAAGGAAAATCAGAATTGACCACATTTAAAGTTCATAGATGAGAGAAGTGCGGTAACAATCTACCAAACACACGAACACTGCCAGATACAACTGGTGTGGGATCAATAAACCTTCTAGTTGGCCACAGAGACAGCAGGAATCAAATTGAGAAAAAGTGACAAAAAAAACTTCCGACTGAAGAACCTGAAAACATATCTAAACATCCAACAACTAGACTAGAGAGTTCAAAGAACAGATACCACCCCACTCCTCACCAGTATAGTTATTTAAGCAAACCTGCGACTGGGTTCATCAATGCGGGCACGCGGCTGCCGCTGATGCAATAACCTTCCCCGTTCCCCATTAAGCGGATTCATTTGTTCACCTTGGAAAGAGAAAGGCTAATCAACTCCAAGATAATTACCAGCACATTTCGTCGCCTCACGCAGGAAACGGCTCAACCTCCATAAACCACATGATCCGAACCACCCTAATAAAGCCGGGGTAAGCCAACAAACAACTACCACCACATAGCTTAAGTAAATAACTTTGTCAATTAATAAAATAAGAGTAAAAGAACTAAAGAAAAAAAAAATAACCAATGTCACCGCGCAGGTGCCGAACTGTTTGCCAAATAAAGTCACCAGGGTAACAGTGTGACTTCTTTAAGGTCACCAGCTGAGTAACAGAGCTGCTCTCCACCCAAGAGCGAGCGAGTACCCTTGAGAATACTGCCACCATGTAGGATCCGAGGGGAAGAAACGAGTTCTAACAGCCAGGTACGCTCATGTAAACACTATTGCCTGCATAACGTTCACCACGTAAACTTCCGACGGTCAATAAAAATCTATTGACACAAAAGCCTTTGATCGATTAAAAAATATCCACTGAAATCACATCATTCTAATCTTGTTTCAATATTTACGAACTCATTATCTTGACACTACTTAGGTTTCCTAATAGAACTATAAATATACCTTCAAGGCAAATAAGTTTGACCTCATTAGCATAACACATGAAGGTCAAGCTCATCGCCAAACGCCGAAAACTAAATGCTCTCACACGCAACAATACCACATCTCCAACCAAAAAAGGTAACTTGAGACGATTCATAAAACACTGGAAACAGTTAGTGTCTAATCGTAAAAATAAAGGGTTCGGTCGACCCCCGGATTGCACAAAGTACCTGACTTGACCTTACCTTCAAATATTTATGCAACGGGAAAAAAAAGACCTCTATAGCTCTGATATGCGAAAGTTACACAAAAATTTCCCTAATTATAACGGGCCTGCAAAAATTTTATACCGCCGTGATTAAAGCAAAAAAAAAAAAAACATACACTGACTAACAAGCAAAAAACGAACTTCGTTTTGCAAGATACAAACTGGAATTTTAGTCAACGAAGCAGCTCTTATGCAATCGAGCGATAATATAGCTAGTAATACAGGAACGAACGACGTTGACTGCGGCTCGGTCGCATTAGTAATTGAGCGCTTTATGATTCACCATCGAACGCAGTCGTCAATAGACAGAACACTGTACCTAGGCCCAGTACTCCAGGCCTCCTTCTTGCCACTCGCGTCCCGACCTCTACTGCCGCCTCTTCATGCTATATTATGATATGGCTGTTCTGAATACATCGCAAACGAAGATGAGCTTCATCAAGGCTATATTAACTCCATAAAAGGTAAAGGAGTTTAAAAGGTAGAAATAATCAATTCTGGGCTGAACCGAGCCATTTACCATGGATAACAACAACTGATCTAACACTTACTTATCCTCGGCTGGTTGCATTTAATAAGTCCTTAAAAACAGTAATCCTGTTGAATTCAATTTTGTTGACGCCAGCGGTAGACGGATGAAAATACTCACCCCTCTCTGTCACCACAATACAGAGGACGAGACGTAAAGCACGAAAGAAACATCTTCTTCCATTCATCTATCGTGTTAAAAATATTTAACACTCAAAAAAATGATATTCCCATCAATGAAACTGACGAATGCTAAACTCGATCAAACGGAAGACAGACATAACCAATGCTAACCACATTTCCCCTTCAGCTTCACGTGCGTGGGTAATAAAGTAAAAAACGCATTTTTGCAGAGTTGGATTGGGTTGACAAAATCCCGGACAATTGTAGCAAGAATCCAAAACAGGCCATGGACAAGAAGAGAACAAAAACAACACTCCAAAACAAGCACAAAAGAAGACAGGATCGAATGGCTGTCAATGAGAAGCAATACTACTCGCAGCAGAAAAGAAAATGAAACAAAGAGTCATTAAAGAGACAAAACGGCTAATGCCAACGACTCCCTCCAACACCCAAGCGAGAACAGAAACAAGAAAAGATGCAAGTGGTGCAAAAAAAGAATGACAACAGAGAGGAAAAAAACAAGACAACATGTAACAAACAAAGAGATCAACATGAAAATTTAGGGGGCCTGAGATAGACAGAATACCTGTCAGAAAAAGTAGATGGCCAGAGAAACGAACAAGCGACATACAAATGAGCAACGCTTACGAACAAAGGGATATAAGCAACACCAAAGAACTAGCATCCGTGCAAAGTGGCAAATGAAAAACACCATCGATACAAACAAACAGAAAGCTTAAGGCATTGGGAGAAGGCAATATGAATAACAGCTATCTCGCACAAGATTAAGCCCGATGTAGGCCCTAGAGAAGTGGAACGGCCGTCACATAAGACTGACATACAAAGAAAGATCAAGTGCCCAACGGCACACCAAAGGATGATGGTGAATCCAGATGCAAGTATATTAAATCACAGAAGTGAAACAAAGAACTATAAAAAACTGACATTAATAATTATGAGATATTAGAGAGACACAAAGTACAGGAATTACATATTCAAAATTATTCGATCAAAGAAAACCCAACCACATACAAACCTGGGCCATTCAGCTCTTGAGGAGAACTAGACTCTCCCCCGGGATTAGCTGGATCCTGCACCCACCTCTTCCGCGTCAACCGCTGGAAACCAAGCATCGATTACATTCTGCATCTCCCCGTGATAGAGGCGCCTGATTCATCACTCTCCGACCGCAGCCGCAGAGCGTGGTCTTTCTACATCAAACCGGCATCCCCGTCATCGGTATTCGCCGCCCCCCCCCCCGCTCCGTCCCGCGATCCCCTCCTTCCGCAGGCACTCCAGGTACGCCAACAACCCCTCTGGTAATACACCAAAAGCCACGAAACACTGGCCAATACTCACTCCTCATTCATCTCTTTTCCCCCGCTTTTGGTAATAAACTCCTAACTCCGTTAAATCCATCTTGTCCCCTCCAGTGCGCGAGGAACACGTTCACACGAGAACCAACTCTTTATCATCCCCATCACAAAATCGTGTCGAGATTCTTCACCTACCGTTATCACCAAAACCACCTTCAAATCCTTTCCTTCTGAAATCCCGTACTAATCCACGTATCCTTCCACTCCATCCCCCTTCCACAAATCCCAAAGCTCTCCCACTGTTTCCTCCAACTCCCCCTCTGCTCATGCCCCTCACGGCATGGGTTCTACTCAATACGAGTCCGGACAAAGATTATCAAAAAAAAAAAACCATGCGAACAAAAGAAGCAAACAAATCGGGTACTGGAAAAAAAAAAATTAGACACCATCACTGGTCCATTAAAAGCCAACGACAAACAAAAATCATACTTTTGACAGCACTGTGAAAAAAACAAAAGCTGGAACAAACCCTTGCGAATAGTGAAAAAAAGGAGAGAAAGAGTAATCATTGTATGCGAGGAGGGCAAAGGATTAAAACCAACGCCTTCTACAAGCCTTCGAAGCGGGCAGATCCGATGTTAGAGAAAATTCAAAATGCACCATAAAGCACACATGTGAAGAAGAGGGTAACATAACAATACCCTGCATGTCCAAATGATGCAACACAGCACCCCACGCATCAATAAGAGAAAGAAGAACTGAAAAATATAAAACACGCCAAAGATATTCACAACACCAATGACAAACTTGACAATTTCAATTTACGCATAAAAGAAGAAGCCCATGTGGACGGACACCCACCTGCACACTGTTCCAGCAAATGTATGCGCACATGCATCCACAGAAAGCTTTCCAACCAGGAAAGGCGCAACACCGTGCTGCAGCGGCAGCAACGGCAAAAAAAGAACACCTCTCTCGCTCATTGCCACAGAACTCCAGTGAATCCATACAACAAAAGGCAGCCAAGAAAGATCAAAGCAACACAGGAGCCATCATCAACGCAGTTAACAATTGGAAGGGGAGGGGGAAGGACAATGAAAGTGGGGAGAGGCAGATGGAGAGAAAAGTAACAGAGAACCTTTTTCCAAGCAGTCAAAAGTTCAAACACTGCTTATAAACTCACATAAGCGGACCCTCCTGCTAAGCATTTCACTGTAGCTCAAATCCGATAGTGCTTCCGGAAAGAGGTGATAACTGGCCGACAACTATCAGCCAAAAAAAGGATTTGCTGTCTACTGCCCTTACGGGTAAAAAGGCAAGGCAATACCCACTCGTGCAATTCCGTTGCCATAAAAACGACCGTCATAATCAGCAAATGGGGGGGGTTCAACAAAGTAAATAAAGATATATAAACACAACAAATCCCAAACAATGGAATACACATACTTCTAGCCAGGGGCGCTACTCTCGGAGGTGTACGGGGACACACTCCTTTTCACATCACCGAGACCCTTTCACCTGGGCAATGACAACATATAACGGACCCACACCAAGCTTTGAGAAGAACGAATAGACAAGTCCATGACAACTCCTCTCTTCGTATGCCGGCATGGGGGGACAACCAGAGGAGCCTGACGTGGAAGCATTTTTTCAGAGACTTGCAAGATCTGCAACCCATATAGAGGTCCCAATAACACCATGAAACCATCCCATCTACGGCTGCTTATCGCTTCAGAGCCATATTCAACTTTCCAGAAATCCTGCATTGTGGTAATCAGGAAGGAAAAAAACAGTGAAAGAATAAATTAGAATCAATTGCGTACTTTTTCTCCAAAACTTTAATTGGAACTAACAACTGAATAGCGGGCCATGGCCTATCTGCAAACCCCCCCCCCCGTGGGATCCCCGGGCCGCCACATTTCCAATTTCACTGGGCTACCAAGTGCCATATTATCCCATACAGAAATGATGTTCCAAAAAAAACCATTGCACATCTTTAAACTTTCCCATGGCAAACCAATCAAAATAGACACTCACAAAGATCGGCAATGTCAATATCTGCCAATAAACAACCAAATTTACAAAAAATTGATTTTTGCAAAATTAAAAAGCGATACAGTTCTTTCAATACATTAAAAAATATTATTTTGATAGCAAATCTAAAATTTACAATATTAATCAATTTACTTAAAGACAAAAAATAACCGAAAGAGATCTTTACAAAAGGCAAGAAATTTCCAAAATTCTTGTCCTTGTAATACCCCTGTCAGTTTTTTGTCAAATAAGACATATTTAAGTTTCCTAGAGTACAAGCCAGTGTTGAAAAAAACATATTTAAAAGTTTTAATTTTTAAAAAGTAAGTTTGTTGGCTAAATTAGCTCATACAAATAAATCAAAGCAACATATAATGTTCGGAATCTATTGAATCAATAATTCAATGAATAATTACACGCGTCCATAAGTATACCAAAACTTGCGACTATGAGTCGTTGAAGAATACAAACTTATTTCTTTGGGAGTAAAAATTGGATAACATATTAAATGCATTGATTAAATATGTGTTAGATCCGCCATTAATTTATGAATATTCTCATTTGTAAAACTCAACTCGGTGGCATGAAATGTAAATGATGAACTTACACATAGTTGGGTCAAGAATATAACAATTTTCCTGGTCAGAGATTTAGAACATATTTTGGGATCACTTAATTACAGGCAATAAATTGTGAAAACTTTTTAATAATCATAGGTGCAAATTGAGTTATTCTGGGAAATCTTGGTGGGGATACTGATAATATAATTTCACTTGGTACAGAAAATGTCGAGGGGGGGTCAAGTAGTCCACGCCCCCCTATAATGGCTCCATGCTCACTCGATATCAATTTTGATTGAGAGCTACTCTTTAACAGAGGGCTTGCAAAACGGGGTTCTGGGAAGGGGATTGGTTACGGTGTACCATTGGCCTCTCTCAATGTCTGTGTCATCCTATCTTATAAAATTGAAATGTAAACAAAGAACAGCAAACCAACTGGGTCAGGTTTAAACAGTCCACCACCCATAAGATCCAACTCACATTGACCATTGCACCAAGAAGTCTGACAATCAGGGTGGTAAAGCCATCAAGCACCTTTGCTATATGTTATAAATATCAGTTGATATATATATAACCAAGGTGGAAATAAACAGAACGCCTCATCATCCGGGACAGAATAGCCACACCAGACTCACCACCATCAGAACTGGCGTACTCGCACAAAAACAAAGATTACTATGCAACATGTCCATGGAAGGAGCCACACCCACATTGAGTTATCCACCGACACCCATGCCTCGATATGGTTTCAGAATAAGGAACAATCTATGTGCGACGAGTTCTAGAATAATGGTTACCCCATTGGAGATAACTGTGCAATGTTCACCAAACTTCAAGGAGTGGATTAAATAATAAAAAAATAAAAATAATATAATATACATAATATAAAATAAATATAACATATAATATCACAAAATAACATAACATATAACCTATAACATATAAACAACTACTACCAAAACCCAACCAATAGTAAGGATGTGCTTATTATAATTGGACCTGCTTCGACGCGACGGGACACCAGGTACATAAGCTGAAGCCTCGGTTGGATCATGCTGTCTGACGCGACGCTGTGCTAATGCGAAGCAGAGCGAAAACCCTTCGAAGCGGGCAGGAATTCAGTACTGTGATAACAAAATTTGAAAACCTGGAAGTGAAACAAGCAAAAGGCACAGTAAGAGGGTAAATTCAAGATGGCCACCAAACCATGTGACCAATCAATAAGAAATTAACAAACTTGAAAAAGGACGGCATGGGGAATGTGTCTGTAAAGTTTCGCCTCAATCTGTCCAGCCATTCTGGAGAAGAAGATTAAAAAAAAATAAATCAAAACAAGATGGCTGCCGAACCAAGTCACCTTTGACGTCACAATATTTTTTTTCTACGGTGAATTGTGTAGATGATGCTGAAGAAATTTCAGATTTTCCTATGCAGCGTTGTGCTTGACGAATTTTCACCGGATACCGCTTCACCGATGACGTCACGAAAAATCACCCCTCTTCCCCATTGGAGTTCATTAAAATGTATGAAGCGAAAAAAATTTCCATTACACCGTTTCAGAGATACAGAGGTCCAAAGTTTATCGGTTTTTTCAAGATGTCGCCAGTACCACGTAACCTATAACATCACAATTATCAATTGAGTATGCTATCCAAAAAGATGCATACTATGGTGAAAATTTTGTGTCGATCGGACTTACCATTCCTGAGAAAATGATTTTTAAAGCGAAAGAACCCGCAAAATGCCGGCGGAAAAAGAATAAGGAATAATAAGAAATAAGAAATAAACAGAAGGAAAACAATAGTTACCCAGTCTTATTTGACTGGGTACCCTAATAATAAATAATTATAATCAATCACATTACTGGAAATCTTTCATTTGTTGCTATTCATATTTTTTGCATTCATCTTTCTTGGGCAAGAGTTCAATCTTGTACTGTACAGTATATTTTGCTATAAAATCTCATAAAGATCTCAAGAAGATTTCTCGAGAATTGTTAAAAAATTGAGTTTGTTTGTCTTAATGAGACGAAATGTACATAAATAATATTCTAAAGTTATCTGAAATGTAATTTAACCCAATTACTTGCGAACTGAAAAATATTTCATCAAATCTAGACATTATAACCTAAGCTTATCTAGAGCATTTGTATGAAGTGACCACACACTACAAAATATTTAGATCAACAGCAAACTGAGACAAGATTGATATTTTATTTGACTGAGACTTGTTTTACAAAATTGTGAAAAGGAAGGACAATGAAAGATCGAAGATGTTTTGGTACATAAAACAAGTACGGTACATAAAACTGGTGGTTTCTTAAAAATAACGAGCAAACAAAAATTCACCTCTAATTCGGCGGCGTAATTTGAGCGTTCGCGCTGACTCTGGAGGTCAGTGGTTTGAACCCCGGCCGGGTCATACCAAAGACTTTAAAAATTGTACATACTGCTTCCTTGCTTGATGCTCAGCATTTAAAAAGGATAGAGCATGGACAAACAACCATTGGCTGACAATCGTGCAGGTTTTGATGGGCCTAACAGTCTCCTCTTGCATCAATGTTTCTTGTAAAGGATCTCGTATTATTTCAATTCGACATTGAAAGAAGAATTATTCGCCTTGCCCAATTTGAGGATGAGTGTTTCTGCACATGCAGATCTACTTTAAGAGATGGTTCATTCTAAGATCTACTGTAATCTATATACCTTGGTGAGGCTGTGCATTAAGTGCTTAGTTTTTATTTATCAACACCATTGAGCGGAAGGGTCAAGTCCAAAAATCACGAGGGACCCCCTGGGTGAAAAAGCAAAGAAAGATTGGGGAAATGTAGGATGGGGGTACCGTAGAATCGTACATGATTGGCTCACTGTAAAATAAAAGAGAGATGAGTGGTTTCAGGGAACTTTGCAGACAAATGAGAAGCTTTCCAGATGGCACCCACAGATAAATATCCCATATCCCCCTCCCCCTACCTTGGGTTTTGAGAAAGCATGATTAACTGAATAATTCTCCAAAGGGCAGATTCACAATTTTATTTATTTATTTTGAACAAGTAAAGTTATATAGGCTTCTCAAGACCTACAAGGATTTTATTAATGAGCAAAGTTATTGCAGAAATAAAATAAAACACCTTCCAAGCAATCATAAATGCTACATTGCACTTCTGCTTTACTGAGTGTTGAGACTGCCATTGTTTTAATTTTACTGGTTTAGTCATGACGTAAAACTGTCTGGCATTTTCTTCTTTCCCCAGTTTCCAGAAATGAATGAAGTCAGTAATGAGGACAAAGAAAATAACTCTTTGATCACATTTGCACTGCAAAACCTTGGTCTTCTCACTGGGTTCGCCATCATGTTCCTGCTCACAATGTTTTCCGGGAGCATCAATCTCGGCTGATGTGTTTGGGCTTGAATTCACGCCACCTGTTTGGCTCTCAGTCCTTGTCTTTGTTCATGTTCATGGTGCTGGACACTTTGTGTGCTCTTGTTTTAGCTCTAGTATGGCTCGTTAAGTATGAATACCCCTCAGTCACAAAGTTCCCCCTTATAACAGTTTTAACCTGTAATTTTCCCAATTTTTACAGTTTAAAACTGACTGTATTTTGTCTCTCTGGGTATGGAACTGGAATGGCTTTCATGAACTGTTATTCCATTGTTTGTTTTTTCTCACATGACATGCTCACAGCTTTAAAGATTTTCTAAGTATAAGATGTACAAGAATTGTAGAATGTTTGATACTTGTGGTGAGGGGAGGGTGAGGAAGTCATTAATAGAACACACAGATTGGAAAAATAATGGTTTTGAGTTCACAGATGCATGGAATTCGATTCCATTGAATTTGAACTTCTTACGAACCAACCTGATCTTTTTATTTTTTTTTTAAGTTCTTTTGTTTTTTTCCGATCTTCAGAATTTTTGTTTCACTGTTAGTGTAAAAAAAAACTGTATTAAAAAGATTAATAAACCTTTTAACTTTCTAATGTTGGAGAGGTATGCAAATGATTTTTCAGAAGACTGGCGTTTTAGAGATTATGTTCTTATCCTTGCGTGTCAGCCTGTGGTTTTGGGGTTTTGTCCAGTCGAAACATATTCTTTAGCATCAGATACTACCATCAGTGATGCTTTACCAAATTTCGGTCAAATTATTTGATGCAGTGTTATTTGTTGGTGCATTCACATTATTTCATAGGAGCTGATTGCCCTTACACCAGCTTGTTTTTTATTTATAACCTTGTTCTTGTGGTTTGAAAATATTTGTTAACACCATCTTGAATGTTCACTGTTTATTTCATTTTTGTAAATACGATAAATGTTATATTTTGGACGTTTGTATGACTATCCACGAAAAGTGCAATGC
This sequence comes from Eptatretus atami, assembly GCA_035128595.1. Classification (NCBI taxonomy): domain Eukaryota; kingdom Metazoa; phylum Chordata; class Myxini; order Myxiniformes; family Myxinidae; genus Eptatretus; species Eptatretus atami. The sequence continues at coordinate 152,687,671 of CM068954.1, forward strand.
ACACACCAGCACAGCCAGGCCTTTGTTTTTTCTTTCAGTGATTCAATGTTTTATCCTATTTCAGCTATGTGAACACTATCTTTTAACTGTAAACCAGGCTTTATGGTGATGCTCATCAATTCAGTTTTTGCAGTCTTTAAATGGGATTATTGTGAGAAATATTATATATTGCAGAGAATTATGTCATCATATCCAGGAATGTGTGACGCAAGTCCTTGAGTTTATTTGCAACTTTCATGTCTTCTCATGTGAGCCATCATTGTTTTCTTGGAAATCCTAAACTCTGGTGTCTTTCAGCAGGATGACAAAGGAAAACGTAAACAATAATATTACAAGTGCTACAATTGTTTACACATTCTGATACTTGCTGTCTACTCTGCGTAAGAATAATTTGCTTTGTCTGAGTCATTTCCAGGAACTCGGTCCATGGCAATGTGGTATTAACTAAATTACTTGTTCTTGGATTGTTATATGTGGCTTGACTGGCCTCTGAAGAAGTACCATTGCTCGATATATATATATATATATATATATATATATATATATATATATATATATATAATTTTTTTTTTCATTGTTTTTGTGTTTGGAAGTTGGTGTGTGAGCTTGAGAGTTGGCGTGTGAGCTACAGATTTTCCTTTTTGTGAGCTTGCTCATGTTCCCGGGCTGAAAAGTTTCACTTGATGGAATAATTGAAGCCAATAACTTATTTTTCTATAATTTGCTATTGCCAATTTCTTTGCATTTTCAGACATTGATTCGACAGATTGGTCATACTTTGCAGTCTTAACTTTCCATTGCACTGCTCCTGTTTTAAACCATTGAGAAGATTTTGAGGTAACATCTGTTCAGGATGGATGTAATGGCAGCTGGCTTTGTGCATTATGGATCAGCAGATTTTTGTAAGCGACCACATCAAGTGATGGTTTTCCAGTATAGATGGGTTATGTAAGGGTTGTCCACATTTTGCGGCACAGCAAAATGTTTCTCCTTCCCCATATTGATAAAATATTTTGAAGTTCAGCAAAATTATATAATTTCTCTGTTTGTTGCACAAAGAAAATGGACATCATATGAGATTTTCATTACCAATGAGTTAATGTTGTACCAAACTTTTTTCTTTTCTTTTTTTCCAATTTTGTACACAAGCAAATATTTTCCCTGAAGAAGTACTTTGCATAATATCGGCTGTATGCTGCCCTCATCCTGTGTATATTTATTCGACCTCTTGTGTGGTGATTTGGCATTCCAGAAAACGGAAATAAATGGGCACAAGAAAAGAACTTGTGTGATGTACAAACCTTGTATGATTTAATTTGTCTTATGACAAGCAGCAATATCAAGAAGGCTGCTTGAAAAATGATTTGTCGAACAATAATCGTATTTATAATGGTGCCTTTTGCCTATGGATACAAGGCACTGGGGAGAAAGAAAGCCTTGAGGCCGACGCCCACGCTTGCCGCTTTCCGCCTTGAGGCTGATGCCCACGCTTGCCGCTTTCCGCCTTGAGGCCGACGCCCGCGCTTTCCGCCTTGAGGCGACGCCCGCTCGCTTTCCGCCTTGAGGCCCGACGCCCGCGCTTTCCCGCCTTGAGGCCGACGCCCGCCGCTTTCCGCCTTGAGGCCGACGCCCGCGCTTTCCGCCTTGAGGCGACGCCCGCGCTTTCCGCCTTGAGGCCGACGCCGCGGCTTTCCGCCTTGAGGCCGACGCCCGCGCTTTCCGCCTTGAGGCCGACGCGGCGCTTTCCGCCTTGAGGCCGACGCCCGCGCTTTCGCCTTGAGGCCGACGCCCCGCGCTTTCCGCCTTGAGGCGACGCCCGCGCTTTCCGCCTTGAGGCCGACGCCCGCGCTTTCCGCCTTGAGGCCGACGCCGCGCTTTCCGCCTTGAGCCGACGCCCGCGCTTTCCGCTTGAGGCCGACGCCGCGCTTTCCGCCTTGAGGCCGACGCCCGCGCTTTCCGCCTTGAGGCCGACGCCCGCGCTTTCCGCCTTGAGGCCGACGCCCGCGCTTTCCGCCTTGAGGCCGACGCCCGCGGCTTTCCGCCTTGAGCCGACGCCCGCGCTTGCCGCTTTCGCCTTGAGGCCGACGCCCGCGCTTGCCGTTTCCGCCTGAGCCGACGCCGCGCTTGCCGCTTTCCGCCTTGAGGCCGACGCCCGCGCTTGCCGCTTTCCGCCTTGAGCCGACGCCGCGCTTGCCGCTTTCGCTTGAGGCCGACGGCTTGTCGCTTTCCGCCTTTAGCCGCGCCGCGCTCGCCTTGAGGCCGACACCGCGCCTTTCCGCCTTGAGGCTGACGCCCGTGCTTGCCGCTTTCCGCCTTGAAGCCGACGCCCGCGCTTGCCCTTTCCACCTTGAGGCCGACGCCCGCGCTTTCTGCCTTGAAGCCGACGCCCGCGCTTGCCCCTTTCCGCCTTGAGGCCGACGCCCACGCTTTCCGCCTTGAGGCCAACGCCGCGCTTTCCGCCTTGAGGCCGACGCTTGCCGCTTTCCGACTTGAGGCCGACACCCGCGCTTTCCGCCTTGAGGCCGGCGCCCACGATTGCTGCTTTCCGCCTTGAGGCCGACGCCCGCGCTTGCCGCTTTGAGGTAAAACAACATGCTGTTAGAGTTATTTTGTTTCTATGATGTTTCTCATAAATATTCCTCATTCTACTTTTGTCATGTTATGGGTTCTTTCTTCTTCACCTAAAACATTTGTTTTAATCATTATATCAATCTTTGAAAATTCTTGGTTTCATTTCTTTAATCTTTCCCAAATTTCCTTTTTATTTATTATTTTGACATGTTCCTTTTCATCTATGTCATCAACATCTTTCAACCCTTGAACCACTTTCACCCCATAGAATATCATAC
>CM068954.1:152694964-152708143 GCA_035128595.1 Eptatretus atami
AACACTCGGTTGCATCAAGTTTTGTATCCGAGCTGACTGTCAAACGTGCTCAGGTGTATTATGTTATATGATATTTCTGTCATTCAGCCTGTGCCTTTGGATAATAATTTGACAAATCAATATCTAACTCTTGGGTGGAGACCAAAGGTAGAACCATCTTTTCAACATATGTCATTTATATTAGATTAAAAATAACTTCATAAAATTTTTTTATTATTGAGTTGAATTAACACATATAGACATAATTGACCACAAAATTTGTAATTTAATTATTGGACTTGAAATGTTTGATAAACACCATTCTGTAAGAATTTCATTACTTTAACAGGTGGCGGAAGACCACAACTATCAAAATAATATTTGTCCTGATTATTATAAATACAAACCCAATGAGAACCATTTTCATTATCATCTTCTAAATTTATAATCATATTCTTTGTATTGTTAGACAGCTTTGTTAATTCATCTCTCGTACAAATAACCACATTATCAATTTTTAACTTCTTACAATATTTGGCAAGTTTTATATTTGATGTTGTATTCTTGAAACCACTCATCAGTGTTCATTTATTTATGAGAAACATACAATCCATTACCCCTTTTAGTTAATTTTTCACCAACTTGTACTTTTGAAGAAAACATATCTCCAACTAATAATCTTACTTTTATCAGGTAGGCTTTCAAGTTTTTCAGCAAAATCTTCAATTACACCACTTCCACTAATTTGTTTCTCCAACTCTTTGTTATGTCTTTCCAACTCTTTGAGCCTTCCTTTGATTAGCAGTTTTTACCACTGTGGAAATACTACCCATCAAAGCTCCCGCCACACCAAGATCTGCCAATAAAAGAGGGAGGGATATGATAAATCCTCCACTTGTCTCCCTGACTGTCATCTATTCTCTTGTGAGCAAAACATCAATTCTTACAGCTCCTTTTCTCTGAATTGTATAAATGTTAATCATACAAGGCTTTTGATTCTGAATACATAATGATTGATTTGATTAACATATACCCCAGTTGGCACTTTCCAACTCATTTATTTATCAAAAAATTATGTGAGACATTATAACGCCATTATCTGTATTAATCTGTAATTATGTTTCTTCCAAAATCAAACAATATGTATCAACTTCTTCACTCTCCTTTTTCAATGTATCGAGAAGTGTCCACTCGATCAGACTTTATAGTTTCCTTTTGAGAACTCAGGTCAATTGTACAGATTGTATATAGGATTTTAAATGCAACCATATCCAAAATGGGTTCTTTATTTCCATTGCTTTCACACACCTTTTGGTCAGACTTGTAAGCTTCAGCATAATCGTTCTTATCCCAATCAATTTCCAATCTGTCTTGTGGATAAAATGTTCCATCCAAAGAAACCCGAAGTTGGTTCACCTTGGCATTATCAGTAGCACCATCTCCATCTCGTATCTTTAAAATGAGCCATAGGTATCGTGGCTTTCCTTCCAGAACACCCAAATTCCATGTGTAAGTGGTTTGGTTCATTTTAACATGTTCATATCGTCTTTTAAGGTATGATATATTTTCCAGTTTCTTTGAGTTGAGTCTTCTATTCAACATGTCTTCTGTTTTAAGATTAGGAGTATATTCACTGATATACCAACTCATTTGATCAATAACAAATTTATTCCGAGCGGCGAAAGCATTACCAACCCCAAAAAATATTTATTTTCATTATCATTCCGTTGTAGTTGAAATCAAAATTTAAGTTAATACACAACTTTATCATGATCACAAAATCGAAATATACCTTTAAGGGGAATTGCCACGGTAAAACTATTTTTTGCTTTTGTATCAACATTATACATTGCCTGTCTTTGACTATAACGAGGGTCTGCGTTTGTTCTTGTTGTCATATCAGGAATAAAACCTTTGACAGCATCCTTACCCATTCTATCACTAAACGAATATCATGTAAATTTCAGATGTAGCAAAGATATAATCAACTGCTTCAACTTCTTTTGTTCCAATATACAAATGAACATAATCAAGTGATTATAGATATGCTTTTGATGATAGAGAAGGCCAAAAGAGGTGGTGGAATATCACAAGTCTGTTCAAAAAGATATGCTAAAGCAAACAGCAAATATCTTCCTAACTATGATGTTTAAAAAGATGGTTCTTACTTGATGGATTATGATGCTAATAATTTATATGGATGGGCTATGTCTCAATCTTTACCTTATGGGAATCTGAAACGGGTAAAGGAGAAACATAAAAAGCTTTACAAAACATTATCTCTTCTCAAAAATAATTAGATAAAGTAAAAGTTGGGAATTATTTTGATGTTGATTTGAAATATCCAGAAGTCCAATAAATCATGAAGACCTTCCAGATGCTCCGTTAAAGAAAGTCCAATAAAAGAATGGCTCAGCGGTTATCAACAATCATTTCCCACCACAAATTAATATAAACCAACAGAAAAAACCTTTTTACGACATTATATGATAAAGGTAGTTATGTTATACACCATAGAAACCTGAGACAATATTTATCTGCTGGTTTGAGAGTGAAGAAAATTCAGTTTTAAAGTTTAGACAAAGTCATTGGTTAAAGACCTATATTGATTTTAATACGAAAAAGAGAACAGAAACAAAAACACATTTTGAGAAAGACTTTTCTAAATTAATGAATAATGCTGTATTTGCACAGACTGGAAAATGTTGGGAATAGACAAAACACAAGACTTGCAACATCTTGGAAACAAGCATCCAAATTAATTAATAAACCAAGTTTTCAAAGAACGGAGGTGTTTTCTGAGAACTTTTGTGCTATTCCTGTGAATATAGAAAGTATTGAAATGGATAAACCTATTTATATAGGAACATCAATTCTTGACTTGTCAAAGTTGTTAATGTATGACTACTTCTACAACAACCTAAAGAAGAAATATGTGGATGGAGTTAATCTACATTATATGGAAACGGACAGTTTTATTTTGAAATTCAATACGGAAGATATGTAAAAGGATATGTCTCAGGATGTTGATATTTATGATACAAGCAATTATAAATCAGATAAAAAAGTATTCTCTCCAAAGAATAAAAAGGTTTTTGGAAAGTTTAAAGATGAATTGGGTGGAAAAATAATGAGGAAATTTGTGGGATTGAGAGCAAAGGCTTATTCTTATAAATATAATGATAGTATTGAAAAGAGTGATTAAAAAAAAATTAAAGGGGGTAGAGAAAAGTGTAATCAAAGAAACAATAAATTTTGAAGATTATTACAACTGTTTAGCCTTAAAGAAAGAAAAGTATACAAAAATGAATACAATAAGAAGTTATAAACATCAATTATAGACAGAGGAGGTAAATAAAAAGGCATTGGGGGCTTTTGGATGATAGGAGGTTTATTTTAGAAAATGGAATTGACAGCCTCCCTTATGGATGCAAGTGTTGAGATATGTATAAGAGTTAAGATGTACATAAGATAAAGTATAAATAAAAGTGATAATATTAATATATACTGTACATGTGAAAAATTGGGTTGGGGGGTTTTAACAGGCTACTGCTGCCTTTTTTAACAGGTATATAAATGATGGAACCAAGCAATAACCAAACCAAAGAGTGGAGAAAATCACAGCCATAGTATTTAAATGGAAAACATAATGAATGTGAGAAATATCAACTCGATCTTATTGAAGAAATAATGAAAACAAAAGAAGATAAACAAATAAATACAATTACAAATGAATTAAAGGGTGTTAAAGAAATAAATATCTTTGAATGGTCAGAAAACTTTGATGGATGTCAATAAATCAATGTAAAATACTCCATTACAATCTCAAAATGATATGTGGCTCAGGAGGTGCTCAGACAAGAGCATTAAGAGAGGTTTGTCATTTCATCTCTGCTCAACAATGATATTTAAACCAAGAACCAAGTTCCAACTTATTCTTTTTTAATATACTACTTGGTGATGAATGTTTTAAGAAAATAAAGTTCTTCCCTAAAATAAAACATAAACAAATATTCGTTGGTTCACTATAGGAGTTCAAAGATATCAGTATAACAATTTCATAGGGTATTAATGGAAGGGAGGCTAGGGGGAAACAGGAGACTATGTAATAATCAACCCAGTAGTAGTTGGTCTATTGAGGATTTAATATTTGTGTTTTGGCTTCGTTGGAAGAGGGATAAATCGGAGGAAATTTTGGGGGATTTGGGGTGTCGGTCAAAAGGTTTTTCCCATTCACTTCAATGTAAATTTTGGGGTCTCTTGGAAGCCCCATTATCCTACTACCGACCTTTACCCATATCACAACCAGCCTGGATGCCACCTTATATTGTGATTTTTTTTTTAAATAATTTTTTTTAAATCAAGTAGTGACATTTTATAAAATAAGATGTATGCATGTTGTACTGATTTTGCAAAATATGCATAATCGACCGTAAATCCATCAATAGTGTGACATTGCTAAAATTTGGGATCAAACGAGGTTATTTAGACCTTTCGTTAACAATCAACAACCTTCAGTCTGGTGTTGGCTTAGTGGTTAGGGTGGTTGGTTTGGGATCTTAGAGTTCTGAGTTTGAGAGCCTTGTTGGCCACTGAATTAACACCAGTTGGGGTTGACTAAGCCTGTCATCCTTCTGAGGTCAGCAAAATGAGTACCAGTGTACTGGTAGAGGGGCACAGCATCAGTGGCAAAGTCACGCCTCAACCAAATGATAGCTACCCGACAGCCAAGCTGCCATACGCAAGAAGAAGAAGAAGAAGAACAACCTTTGATTTGGTGCATCCTTCCATTTATTTGCCACACAAAAGTTCTGGCAAGGGTATGCAATCTCTGGTTGCTCTTTGTTGTTTGTTCTTGTATTACTGCTTTTTGAAATTGATGCTGCAAAACAAGACTGTACCACGTCTCCGGCTTTGCTCGGCAGAATTGGAGATGAGGCATGTAGTGCCAATTAGCTTAAAACATGGCTAGTTCAGAGACCACCATCAGTATAGTATCATCACAAGTGGACACATGATCCGACTCGGGGTGTTCAAATTGGTTGAGCGTTATGGTCGAATGGAAGCAACTCACTTGGCTCATGCCAGGCAAATGGCATGATCAGCGACTACCACAATATTGTGCCTGACATTTCCCGCAATTTAGTAAAAAGTGCAAGTGTGTGTAATTTCTAAAAATGGAATAAATTATTTTGAATAAACCTGCATATTTCCTGACTGTCCCAATACATTTGGTGTTATAATGTATGGAAACACTGAGCAGCAGATTTTGTAATGAATGCAAACGATAATTATTTTGGGGGAATTGGTTTATTTTTGTTTTGTCACAATGTGGATTTCAGAAGCAAACAAGAACGACACTCGGTAGAACGCATTCCTCTGACAGACTGAACCGTTTACGTTTTGTATCCCACTGATAGGCAGGATCTGGATCCAGACCTCCAAAATCTAATCAGCTTGTTCTTGTCACTTACCCAACTCATCCAACATGTTTAGCCCGAATTCATCCACAACTGCTTGAGATATCATGCTATATATCGTTTTTAACCCTATCTCTCAATGTTGCAGAATCGCTTACCAAATTCTTGGATCCGGATCTTCACCAAAATTGAATCAATTCTTCGTTGTCGCAAGCCCAACCTGTCCTCGAAATTTCGTCTGAATCCATCCACAACTTTTTGAGATATCCTGCTCTTTATCATTTTTGGCCCGATCTCTCAATGGTGCAGAACAACTTAAAATTTTTAGTATCCGGCTCCGGATCCAGGTCCTCACCAAAATCCAATCATTTTTGTCCGTGTCACACAACCATCAGTTGAGTATCAGGTTAAGCCAGATTAGATCGTCATCCTGCATAGGTACCGACAGCACCACACCCATGATCCAGTGAATCCATGACTCCCCAGGCCCGACCCAGACATCTAGTGACCTCTGGCTCACAGCCAGCAGAGACATGAATATCACTGCCAAGGTAAGTGAATCTCTCCGTGACCTCAACATCCTCACCACAAAACAGGTACAGACAAGATAGCAGCATCCAAGATGTCATTGAAAGCCTGGATCTTAGTTTTGACACGGAAACTCGTAATCCCAGTGACTCCGAATCCTCATTCAGCACCTCGAGGGCCCCCAAAAGGAATCCTGAGTCTCCGCAAAGATGACTGCATCATCTGCAAAATCAAGGTCAGAGATTGACATTCCCAAACGATGCACGACAGCTTGATCTCTCCGACATCCTCCCAGAATCCAGTCCATACAAGTGCTGAAAAGTGTGGGGGCCAGTACACACCCCTGACGAACTCCAGTAACAACTGGAAATAAGTCAGAGATGGTATCACCACATCTCATAGCACTCTCAGTACCAGAGTAGAGTTCAGACAATCAGACTTCGATTCAGTTTTTGGTGGCACACCAAGAAGACCAAGAATCCTCCAGAGGGCATCCCAATTCAATCGAACGCTATGCAGAGATCAACATAGGCTTTAAGCAGCCCCTACCGAAACTCTTGTCTGTGTTCGGTGAGGACCAGAAGAGCAAGGATACTGTCAATCGTTGACATCTTTGGTGTAAAGCCTGACTGTAAAGTGCTGGTGCTCAAGCAGATGATGGTGAATCCAATCAAGAATTATCCGAACAAAGACTTTGCTCAGCACTGAGAGCAGTGTCACCCGATGGTAGTTGTTACGGTCCTGGCGATCACCCTTCCCTTTCCAGAAAGGGACAACAAGGCCCCTCTTCCAGTCAGTTGGGATGATGCCTGTCTTCCAGGCAGAGCACAGAACTGCACGTAATGACATGAGTTCAGTATTTTCACCGGCCTTCAGAAGTCCAGCATGGATGCCACATCCCAGGAGCTTTACCCCATTTCAACTGGTTCACCACATCCTGTGTTTCCACAAACAAAGGTAGATCACAGTTGATTGTAGGGTCAGCAATCGGGATAGTAACACCCCTGACATCCAACTCCACAGCTGGTGCATCAGCCTCATACAGCCGCTCAAAGTAACCGGCCCAGCGGGCCTTCACTTCGGACTCCTCTGACAAGAGCCCACTACCCTCCGCTCTAACTGCAGTACACCGAGGGATGGGCTTGGAGGAACGCAATGCACAAATTCCTCTGTAAGCAGGACGACAATCACTTGACCACAGGTGATGCTCTACCCCCTCACAGATTCTTCGCACATAGGCCTCCTTGTCCACCCTCAGGGCACTTACAGTTTTGTGCCTCAACTCCCTGAACGGCTCAGCTCTGCCATTAAGCCTGGTCCTGTGACTCTGGTCAATGGTATCTAGTGTATCCCTTGAGAGACAAAATTCTTCTTCGCCATGCTGTGACTTCCAAGACGTCCACCGGCAACATCAAAGATGGTGGTCTTGAGGGCATTCCACAACTGCTCAGGATTCCCCAAAGCACCCAGACCCCCACAATCCCCACTCAGCCTGTTCGCAAACTCCTCAGCTACCCTCTCATCCTTGAGCGTGCCAACATCCAGCCTAAGCTGGGATGGTACCATTCTCCTGGATTTAAGCTGCAACTTCAGTGTTGCTTCAACAAGCTTGTGGTCAGTATTGAGGAATTGAGCACTCTGGTAGACCCTGCAGTTCTGGATCATCCTCCAGTGACCATCAACAAGCACATGGTCAATCTCCTTTGCCACACCACCAGCATTGGAATACCAAGTCCAGCGAAGAGCCTGTGGGTGCTGAAACCATGAACCAGCCACCCAAAGTCCATGACTTCTTGAAAAGTCAAGGTACTTAGTGCTATTCTGGTTCACAGTTCCAGGCCCATGGGGACCAACAAACGTCTCATAACCATGCCTATCAGTTCCAGTTGATGCATTGAAATCCCCCACGACAAGAAAAGCATGTCACCTGGGGCACTGATCAACCAGACTCGAGCGTGGCATAGAATGCGTCCTTCACCGTGAGATCACTCACCTTAGTCGGAGCATATACATGTACCAGGGAAACGACACCCAAGGAGTGATAAATCCTTTGTCTCATAATATGCTCGTTGACCGGTGTTACCTCAATTATAATTATCATTGGAGTCAGCTTATTGGACACAACTACAGTAATTCCTTGGGCACGGTAACTATATGAGCAACCAGACCAATAGTGGATGTAACCACCCACCATGATCTCATCACTATCTGGTCTGCAAACCTCAAAGTGCTGCAATACCGATGTTCAGATGATAACAGAGACATGTGATCATCCTCTCTTAAGGATAGGACATTCCAGGCACCCACCCAAAGGGACCACCTCAGGTTAACGCAAGGAAACCGACGTCTGGTGGATGACACCTCAGCACCACCCTGACACACACTACTGCAATCTGACCCGGGAAGGTTACCCCATAGTTTTCCTCCGATCATCAAAGAGTGGGGGCCCAGAAGGCTTTGCCACAATACCGGCATCTTGTGAGCTGGCCTGCGAAGGACAGCAGCACAGGATGTACTTGCATAGAGTGGGTTTTCAGTTGTTTTTGCATTTGTGGGTTTTGCGGAATGAATTGTTTTACGGTGGCCAGAGTGCAAATCCTGCCACCGACCTAAAAAAACTAACCCAACTGCAGGAGGACATCCGCAGACACAGTTGGGCACTAGAAATGGATGGCCATTGGCTCATACGGAGCTTCTCCGCCCTTTGACAGGTTTTGTTTTTAATCCTGCTGGGTGTCCATATCCAAACACCCTCCTCACCAGAAAATGTGGTGGGGAAGGTGGTTTAGTCGCTGACAACCCGACCATAAAACAGGTTAGTACAGGTTTATATGGTACCTGTAGCAAGTCACAGGTCTAATCTGGCTTGACCTGACACACAAATGACGAAAGTCCGAGTCTTCAGGTCTTTGCTGCTTCCAGTCTTGCTCTACAGATGTGAATCTGACCAGGGATATGAGACGGAGACTTAATTCCTTTGGTACCAGGTCTCTTTGGAGAATCCTTTGCTATCGCTGGTCAGACTTTGTGTCCAACGAGTGGTTACTGAGAGAGACTCAAATGAGATTTGTTACCTGCATAGTCCATCTGCGTCAGGTGCGGCTGTATGGACATGTGGCTCGTTTTCCTGACGCTGATCCTGCTCACCAGATTCTCAGCAAGGGAGCCTCGTGAGTGGAGGAGGCCAATGGGCCGACCACGTTCCTCGTAGTTGCAGCAGGTTGATCAGCAACTCAAGGAGATGGGGGTGGGCCAGGCATCTGCCTGGGGGATGGCCAGACAGAGGCCCCTGGAGTACCGGCGGAAAGTGGACGCAGCGACGCGCTGCTCTGGCACATGCTCCCATACCTGCCCTGACCTGACACAACCAACCTGTCCACTAAGTTTCGTCCAAATCCGTCCACAACCTTTTGAGATATCGTGCTATATCTTGTTCTTTGCCCTCACACTCAATGGTGAAGAATCACTTTAAAAATTCTAGTAGCTGGATCCAGACCTTCACCAAAATCGAATTATTTCATCCTTGTCACAAAGCCATCCTGTCCACCAAATTTCGTTTTAATTTGTCCACAACTTTTTGAGATATCCTATTCACAAGCAAATAGACAAACAGACAGGCAGACAGGGGTGACCCCCACATAACCTCTGTCTAGCCTCGGTGGATAATAATTAGCCAGATCTAATAATAATTAGCTAAATTACTGTTAAAGGGAGATCTTTTTTCTGACTTTTGCAAAATATGTTTCTGCAGTGTTAGAAAACATTTTGTCAATCGATGGGGTGAAGAAAGACCGAAATATTATTTACACACTAGACAATGTCTGTGAGGCAAACATTATTTTTAATTTGCTGTTCATTGACCCATCGATATGGCTGGTTAAGGAGTTGAGGAGTTGAGAGAAATGCTTCATGTTTGCTAAAGGTCAAGCAACTCATCGGGTCAAAGCTCATTGCACAATGCACAGAGAGGAGATAAGACAGAGGGGGTTGTAGCAGATTAGATGGCAGGAAAATTCCATGATATCCAAAGTTTCTCTTTGTCATATGGAAAGGAATTTGATAAGTGAAGGAATTTACAAACTCAAGCAATAATAGCTAGTTGTAAACAATGTACAGAGAGTTCACAATTTACTGGTTCGCTCTCTGTCATCAAGTTGTTGTTCAGGTTTGTAAATTCCCTCTTTATCTTGTCCACCTCGAAGTAAGCAACAATTACTCGTCCAGATGAATTCATGCCATAGGACAAACATAAACTCTGGATACCATAGGTGATTGGGCGTGATATTAATCTGCTGCAGTTTCCTTTGCTGGCAGGACAGCCGAGGTCATGGAGGTATGCCACACTCCCCTCTGAGCTGTCTAGCCCTGTTTCAAATCTCAACCCAGCTATAAACTGTTGTCCTGATGTTTTGCTCACAGCAGGAGGCTCAATGCATGTGTTGTCCCTTGGGTGGACATTGGCGTGATCGTCGTTGTTGGACGTTAAAGATCCCACGGTGTCCTTTGCAAAGAGTAGGCAAGTTATCAGATGGCACCCTGGCATGGTCAGCCAGTTCATAAAATTGTGGAGTGAAAGAAGATGAAGTAGTAGCAGTAGTAGTGCTTTTGTTAGAATTGCCAGAATTATATTTAATGTCCGCTCGCTCTCCTCACCCCCGCTAGTACACGTCAGGTCTGCAGTGGATAAGGTGGAGCATCTTAAGAGAAAGCAGCACCAAGAGAGAAAGGGAGGAAGAGAAAGCAAATTACCAAATAACATATTCATACAAATAAGAGCAAAGTGCCTTGCGGAGAGATACTACAAAGTATTTCATTTTGGTCAAGTTTCCTTAAAGTTTCGAACAGTGTTACCATATTCTGCCGCCTTCTATTCTGAGACAATGCGTGAGCGTATCAAATCTTTCAGGCTCACATAACTATTCCACCACATTTCTCTCAATTTTTGCCTTCCTAGTTTTATACATTGCCATCTTTGCACAAGTTAAAATACAATTGACGAGATCTCATGACTTGCTCTGCTTCTTAACTGGGTGTCCAATGATGAAGAGTGTTGGGGAGAAGTGAAGCCAGAAGCGCGAAAGGTTTTTCATCAGCAAGAAAATTGGCTGAAGATGGTGACATTGTAGGTACATGTGAAATAACGTTTCTCTTTCACCACAAAAGCAGCATTCCTCTGGAATGTTTGTGAAATGCCGCATCATGGCTCCAGAGCTTAAGGCACCATGCAGCAATCTCCAACTTAAGTCCACCATTGTTCTTGGCATTGGGTAGAGACAGAGCGAACCCCAACATGGATGACTTTGAAAAGTAAGTGGAAGAATCTCACACCAGGGAGTATCCCGTCGGGTTGCAAGAGCCATGTCATGGCGCGAATGCATGACCAGTTGGTATATGTTCTTCCTTGACAGCCCACGGAATGACATTTTAGCTGCGCCAGGGGGCCAACCCATGTTGTGTGCGGGTGGTGGCTGAGGGAGCTCGCAATGTGGTGGTTTGATTTTAAAGTCCATGGAGTTGCTGCTGGACATCTGCAAAGTTCCATCACCCTCATTGCCTCCTGATTGCTTGGCATATCTAGAGAATCCCAAAGACATTTTAACCTCTTGGAGTATCCTTGAGGGCATTCTAATTGTCCATCGGCCCATTTTCGTTGCGAGTTCTTCTGTTGAGAGAAGGCCTCCCTTTCTGTCCTTCAGAAAGTCTCCCACTGTGAATATATTACCAGTCAAGAGCTTCCTTCTTAACGAGACAAGTAAAATCTGTCTCGCTGGGATTGCGAGATATTACCACCCCTGATACTAGTGCAAGTAAATGATTTTTCTGTGGGGTGCTGCACACGCCAAATGTCTCTCATGTTGAACAGTGTTGCCACTTGCAATACCTTAGCAGAAGGACTGTGCGGCTCTTTACCCACCCTATCTAGGGAGGGATTGAAAGTGCAATTAAAATCCCCTCCAAGAATCACACACTCTTCGTCAGCCAAGGTGAGCATGAATCTCCATATGTGATCAACGAACCTCACCCTTGCAGCTCCTATACATGGTGCATAAATGTTGATGAAGTAAACAACAAAATCTTCAAACCTTATTTTTACATGTAAAAAACGACCCAAACTGACTTCATTTACGAGTATTTCAGATTTCACACTTGTCGAAAAGGGATAGCCACTCCGCAAGATGTATCTGTGAGGTGACTGAAAAAAAGCCAATCCTTGCCATTGATTTTCCCATCGGAAGGCAGCCTCTTGGGTTGTGTGGATCTCCTGCAGAAATGCTACTTCAAGTTTCTCCTTTCAACAGAATGACAGTACTTGGTGCAAACGAAATGCGTCTTTACACCCGTTAACATTCAGTGATCCCAGGCGAAGACATAATGCTGTCATTACATATAATGAGAGTTATAGAAGGAGAAACACAGTCGAAGCCAACTCATGCTTAGCCCATAACTTAGAACTTTTCCAGAAACTTCCTGACTCGGACTTGCTCGGCCGATCTGAAGTCTTGCTTTTTTGTCCATCTCTCCTCAGTATATACAGGGAATGCGCGAATGTTTATAATCTTTCCACCGCTTTAGAGCAGTTTCGACTTTCGTCCGACTGTGCAAACTTTGTCTCAAGGAACTGTAATATTTCATGTCCAGGAATACACGAATGATGCCCTGAGGGCAGTTCCGATTCAATGCCCGTTAATGATCCTTGATCCCTTTCCAGTCACCGATGCTCTCATCTTTGCTGTCGGGAGCTTATGGTCTCTCTCTTTGGTGCATCTGCACTGTATGACAAAGCTTCTACCTTGTCGTCACTTAAAATGACTTTGCACTTTCTCCTGGTGACAGATGAACACTCCATTGGTACTAATGAAGCAGTCCTTGCTTCACCGCTTTGCAAAGCTATAGGGATTGAAGATGCTTCGATGGTAGGGACAGGGAGATCATCCGTTTGAGGTGCGACGGTAGAACTGTGCTTGACTTCACTGTCTACCTCCACTGTGGATGTAGTGGCAGCACTCGAGACCTCGGTCAGTGCAGGTAATGCCTTAGTCGCTTGTAAGACCGGTACCTTCTGCCTGTCTGTCACAACAAGAAGGGGTTCTGCAGTATCTTTTGAAGCCTCAGTGGTGGTCCTTTCATGCAGAACTGCTGCCATGGATGCATCAATCATGAATTGTGATGAATCCTCATTTCAGTTGTTGTTTGTTGTCTGGATGTACTGTGTTAGCGACAGACATCTCAGTCTCATTTGATCTCTCTCTTT
>CM068954.1:152725083-152758128 GCA_035128595.1 Eptatretus atami
CTTTATGAACGGCCCATTACGGGGAATCAGAGCGAAGTTGAAGGCTATAAAATTCGGAATGAGAAGCAAATTATTCAAAAAAATGCTTCGTGTTGTTCTTAGATAATAGTCCTATAGTATTCTTGAATCACTAATAACATTTGATCTCTCTTGCATAAAGAGGGAGGAGATTACGATTTTGAAAGACGATTTTCGCAACTTTGACAGCCTCGTGACGTTTGACCTCGACCTTGGACGACCTTGAAGTTATATCGTTGTGCATGTCTCATCGACCTCTATCCATTCCACTATTGTTATTTGTCTCCACTCGGCTTGATTGGTGGACGGACGGACGGACGTACGACGGACAGGACTTCGAGACTTATTATTAGGTCATCTCTACTGAGATGATAGAGATGACCTAAAAATGGATGATGCAGGAGTGTTTTTGAATAATAAACTTAATTGAAAAGTTCGTGGATTTCTGGAATGCTATCTTTTAAGTTATCTGCAGCTCCACTCCCTCTATGTCATCGTCTTAAGATATGAGGCCATCAACAAGGGTGTAAACAAGACCAGGTTTAAAGATAACATTGTTACAGCACTTCCCTGAATCCAAAGCAGCAAAATGATAGAATACCATAATTGTTTCAAAGAAGGGCATGAGAAAGCATGTTGAGTGAAGCCTCGTTAAGGTCCTCTATTCCCTAACACACCTTCTGTCACTACCTACAATTCCCGCCCATCTACCCCCAGACCAACCCCAAACCACCAGAATACTAACCAAAAAAACCACAAAAAACACAACACCTCTAACACAAAAAAAAAAACAAAACACACAAAATCCAAACCACAAAAAACAGACACCAATAACAGAACAACCCTACCAAAAACACAAACAAACCCAAAAACCCTACCCCAAAACATAAAAAACAGAAACACAAACAACCCACCTACAAAACATCCCAACAACCAACCAACCGACAACAACAACCACACCCAACAAAATCACCAAAAATTATTTCAGATTGGAATGCCATACTGTGGTCGCTCTATATACGCAGATAAACTTCGATTATTTAGAAAGGACAGGATTTCTCAATCAATGATTATCTATATGATGTTTTGTCGGTCAGAGCTCTCTCCATTCCAGAATCTCTCTAAAGTTAAATAATTCTTCTATAGCGTTTTCTAGGTCCACATGATCTACTTCGAATGCTCTTGTGTAACGCCTAAGCAAACATTTTGACCCCAGTCAAAATTTCAAGTTTGAGGGAACCATTCCTGTGCAATGATCGTAATAACTGTACCTCCAATCATCTTGAACATCCATCGATGAATGCTGTCTTGTTCCTAGAGCTATCTCATCTTTCCCCAAAGCTCTTGTCAGCCCAATTTATAGTACATATTCACGCACTAGAAGATTATATGAAGACATCGCTATAGTTCCAGATGCACGACCAGCGGAACCGCATATTCTCATAATTCTTCGTAGAGCGTGATCCCCACTTCCTATGATCCTTACTCGATTGTGAATATGACAAATTACACATTGCTCTAAAACTTATCGAAAGTCCAAGAAATTCCCTCGATATCGCACAGCATGCTTAATTGTCACTATGGCGAGAAATCCCAATGGTATGACTCTTCATGAAAGAATTGATTCTAGACCTCCTTGTTGAGAGGATCAGCCATGTATTTCAGCTTAGCGTAACTATCTAACTATCGAAGTACACGATGTGGAGCTGTTCATCTCTCCCACTATGTAGACAAGGGTGCTATATCAGCTGAGTCTGGAAGCTCTCACATGAGTTGGTAAGACTATTGCATTATTCTCTAAGTTCCTCGCACCACTTTTCTGTGGCAATTCTTTGCTTGTAGGTGCTCTCGAGTACCTGATATCCGCTTATATGCCATTTCCCGACTCAAACACATCAGATGTATGCTCATACTAGAACTATCTTTACACACTCCATCGCGTGTCTATGAGCCTGTCGGAGCTGTTCGTGGTGCGCAATCAATGGTGCGGCGTGACGCGGCTTATATCCAGCATGATCTCTCGCGCGCGTCGAAATCTGTACCGGAGTACTTACTAGCGTAGACTCAGTTCATTATTCGGTCCAGATCCTCGGGAAGCGATTCACAAGAGCTGTAGTTCATCCTGCATTTGTGTAATAAGGTTTCTCAGCGGTACACAAACACGTGAGCTTGACGACATCGAACGGACGCACTAAGAAGATCGCCCAGCTCACGCACCGTAACTCAGCTATGCACAACACCAGTGCTTGCACTACTCGAACTGCACTCCTTTATTGCATAATCACCACTTTCTGAGAAGATGTTAATAATGTGAACCAGTGGAGGGATACATCCTTCTGTATCTAATGGAATAATCTCAGATGCGCAGAACACAAACTCATATCAAGTGCTCTGTGCTTGCTTATTCTTGCCTCCTAATTTGATTCGACAGGTTACTAAGCTATCGTAGAAAGGTCATTAACTCTAATATTCAGTCGGCGCAAAATATAACTGGTACATATAGAATCACTCTGATATGCATGGAACTGGATAAGAAACTTATCAAATGATACAACTATATTACCACCTCCATACTGGTTACAAAGTTCTGAGTTTTAAAGATCAGTGACATTATTGCTCTTATTATGACAATAATATAAGCTGCCAAGAGGACATCTCATGAGTGTAACAAAAGTATACTCGATTCATACTTGAAGCGCTTATTATAGAGCCCTATTTGACAATATCTCCAAATTATATGTATGTGTATTATGGCAGCTTCTCTAGCAGCACTAGAGAACTCATCGTGGGAACGGTTTATAGTATATTTGCACTCACAATGTTGCCAGACATCTTTGGATTTATCTACACTCGTCTGTCTGCATCCAGGACGGGTAGCGTTCGAGAGAGGTAGTCTTATCATGCTGATTCAGTATTGTGGTCATTCCCACTTCTAATGTTCCTATGGCCAAAGCCAAGCCAATATACAAAGTATTTGCCGCCCGGCGTTGTCTCTGACCAGCCCGTGGTCAACTTATCACCCTAAGCACACTCCCAGCATATGTGAGGCCAAAATTCGGGCTGAGGGAGAGTCAAAAAGTTCTCTTATGTATAAATGGGAATAGTCTCCTGTCGTTGCTTAATGCTCAAAAAACACATACTTATTCATAGTAGAATACTTTGGCACTGTGTGTGTGTTTCAAGTTCTCTAAACCTCACTCATCTCTTGCTCAGAGAAAAATGTTGTATGCAGTTTTTTTACTGGTTTGAGTCCCAGGACCGTCATGCGATTGCGCTAGCGGATACAAGTAATCGTATTCACTGTCGTGGAAAAGATACGCAGGATCTAAATAGTGTATGCATCGCAAAATAAAGTTATCATTGCTCTCTCATTTAGTAAGTACTCAGTAAGGTGCGTCTGCCGCCGTAATAGTTTGTTCGTGTTCGAGCTGTCCTTCGACGGACTTCGTGGTAATTCTGCTCTGGTTACACTGTTTACTCTCGTATAATATATTTTTTTTTTTCGCTTAGAGATCTGACGCTAGTCGATGCAGAGTCCCGGCTCGTAGGCTATTGTTCTACCCCTGTAGCATAAGACATAGAGCAGTGATTTCTGTCCAGTATACGCGCAATACTCTCGGATTCTTCAGTGCAGAGTGTAACCCTACCCCACGTCAGTCTGATTGTGGTATATACCATTCCCAGTGGCCATGCTAATCAGGAGGACCCGTGACCTGATCTTGGAGAGTTATCAAGGCATCACCACCTTAAATTTCGGTTTGTATCGGGTGGCGAGACGATACATCACCTGCTCTTCTATAACTCGCGTAGTGCGTCGTTTAAACGGCAGCCTGACCCCAAGCTCAAATAATAACAGGTCACACTTCGACTGGGTGCCCTCTGGGCAAACTTATAGCGATATCGACAATGTGTGTCAGGTCGAATGCCTCGCGGTGTCATCTCCCCATACGAATACATCCTTCGATTTGATATGTATGTCATCTGTTGGTACAAACCAATCGGCAAGATTTAGAGAATATACCCATGTATAGATTTATAATCTCGGCAGTAAAATTTCTGTAGTTCAGTCATCCAGCATACGAAGCATTTGGGTTATGTCGTAATGCTGGTGCTACTAACAATGCAAACAACTGTTATTAAGAAAAACCAATTGTGCAAATTTGGGATGATGCATCATTTGGAGCAATGATCACATGCGAAGTGATAATTTACCCTGCAATTTACAACAGGGTCGTGAATCCGTGGCATTACTGATGTTCATGTTTTGCCTATCTCGATTGGCCTAATAGCTTCAAGAAACTTGTTTAATTTATAGTCGATATCACTTCTTGCTGAGGGCTGACCCATTGAAGAATTTTCCTGATATCAAATCATCAATATCAATATTTGGGGATAGTCTCATAGCAAATCAATTGCATAAGACTTCCTGCTTTTACACATTACATAGACGCACAGCGGCAGTCTCCTATCTGAGCCAGCGAGAGTTCGAGCTCTCTTCTAGACAGTCGACAATCTTACAAGGCTCACAATTTAAAGGCAGAGGTCTCCATGAGAGAAGTGTGTCAAGTTTCCCTATCATCGTTACACTGAACTACGTTAATTACCAAAATTGGGTGTCTTGACTGCACCTACTTATTCTTGAAGGTTGATTGTTTTGCTTCTGACGTACATCCAGCTGCGTCGATGGCCGTATCATATTGTTCGCTTGCTAAGCTGGACAAGTAGTAATGAAAACAATTTCTGGCGGCATTGTTCAATTCTGACAAAAACGATTGCATCATTCATATAGAATTACCGTTCTCTATAGCTCGTCGATCCATCATCAACACTTTTCTTAAGCCCACCAGCCAAACAAATTTCCCGTGAGTTTTTCATCTCTAAGAAATTGCCCACACACTTGGGGATTTTAAGCCGAGAATTTCTCTGACGATAAAATTTCACGTCTCCTCTTTTTTCTCTGGCCTCTCCTCGAATAGAAACGGTGAAATAACAGTCTTTCACCAAACATCAAGCTTTTAAGTAACTAACTCAATAATATATCCCCGCGAGGAGACTGTGAGAGGATGCTTCGGTAGATATACAAGCTTGAATGTATCTCAATAATAGACAGAATAAAATATTAAAGTTGGTGCGACGATTGTATGTAGTTTTTTGTGCTCAACAATAATATTTACATGGTTACCATACGTAGTAATAATATGCAGACTCAGTATTGCTAATTGAAGGAGATGACAACTACGATAGCGCAGAGGTGAAGTTGTTCTCTACATAAGAGTAGACTGCGCTCCCTTAGTGAGATTGAGATGCACAGCGACTTCGGTTGGTATGTTCACAAGATCTCAAGCTGTTACCCATACAAGAAACATCCTGCATCGTTGAGCTCAGTTCACTAGTCTGTGGTCGGAGAGATCTATAGCAGGGACAGTTAAACTCGGATCACCCTACGGTGAGAAATTGCGTGATTAGTTATTGTATCTATATGTCATATGGTTTGTTGTTTGTTTGTTTAGGGCCACGATAACTCGAGAACGGGAAGAAGCTACCAATTCAAATTACACCACGTGATTCAGGAGGGTGATGGCTAGTGCTGATTAGATTTGGTCCAAAAATCGTCAAAAGTCAAAGGTCACAGGAGGTCAATATTCGATTTTGATGGTTTGTACAGATAACTCGAACGGAAGAAGCTACCAATGTCAAATTACACCACTTGATTCAGGAGGTGATGGCTAGTGCTGACTTAGGGATATTGCGTCACAAAAAACGAACCTATCGCGGGTTCAATTATACTGCGCCATTCGTTATCTTAATATACTCTTGGCTCACTCACACATGACATCTGCGTTTATTCCAAACAATATAGAAATAAACGTTCTTAGCAGCCCGGTACATTACTTGTCACTTATTTATTGTCTTATCGTCAAGCCACTCCCACTACACCTCATCTTCGATATTCCTCTTCTTGCTGCTCCCGTTTCAAACGTATATCACTCCCTACACAGCTCATTCAGTGGTTGATTCAAAAAAGAAGAGGACCCATAAATTCTACGCAATTAAGAAAAATCTTTCTTTGCACAAAAAAATCTCGCTTATGTTTATAATCTATAATCCTTCCTTCCAAGTCTTACAATAGATATCACAATTATCTGCCCATTTATGTTGGGCAGTGCAGTTGGTACTAGGTGATCCTCATCCTGTTGAATGCCGCGAGAATTTCAGGTGCCGTCAGGATCGATCGGATGAAACAATTTGAGAGGACAATTGACCTTCCATGGTTTATCCACTTGCGTCAGCTACGAGACTCGGTATTGCTCATGCCTTTTCTCATCCTCTCCCATGAACCTCATATGACGAATCTTACCCAGATCAATCAAAACCCACTTCCCCCCGTTC
Organism: Eptatretus atami; assembly: GCA_035128595.1. NCBI lineage: Eukaryota > Metazoa > Chordata > Myxini > Myxiniformes > Myxinidae > Eptatretus > Eptatretus atami. The sequence continues at coordinate 152,731,492 of CM068954.1, forward strand.
TTTATTCGACCACTTGAACCGATCAGATGTGGACCGTCAACCTGTGAACGATTATCGCTAACCCTTTATGTCCGTTCCATCGAAGTACCAGGTCTTGCCTATGAGCTGATCACATCTTTATCGATTTCCAAAAGTTACGATTATACATCTACAAGATATTCTATTCGTCCAAACGGTAGGCTATAATGATGACTACCGTTTTCTGAGTATTGTTTAGCTTTGTTTTGTCTCGTCTCTATAGTTATGTATTGAGGTGGTGACTAAGTAAGGCACGATAACTCAAACATGAGAGACAGAGGAACAATTGCGAAACGCTGTATACTCTATAATATGTCTAAAGTTCAACATCTCTACGATGTAGCGTCAATTAACTCGGAGAGAAAGCCGGAAAGTCGGAAAGCAGGTGTGAATCGTCGTCAGAGTTCAGACTGGACTTGTGTCAATGTGTCTGTATTAGTTATTGACGTCTAATAATCGTGTCAAAGGTCAAGGTCACAGTGTGCAGGACTTCTCCAAAAAACAATTTAATCATAGAGTTCCTGGATATAGGCATTTAACGTGGAGGAGAGGCATCAATCTGGAGGTCCCGTCGTATTTTGGTCCTGACGTGATGAAATTGAGAAAATTGAAGTTACCCGGTGACCTGACCCCGAACTTGACCCCCCCTCGCTCGACCCCCCCCTTCCCCCATGTCTTCTCATCTGTCCCCAAGGTTTACGAGGTTCGTGGGTTTTAACTTCGAAATTTAATTTTGTCTCAGTTTTTTGTATAGGATCACTCATTGGCCAAGTTTCATCTCATTCCATCCAACGGCTTCGGCCGCTATAAAGGTCGGAACAAAAGCCAGAAATCGAGAACAAACAAACCACATTACATACAAGAACAGGTTCATATTTCTATTTTTTTCGACGCTATATGTTACCCTCTTAAAAAATGAAATCTACGGATGATCTGCCAAGTTTGGATCCACCTTATCGAGTATGCTTACATTTCATTTGAAATATAAGTACATCCCATTGCTAACATAAAGAAAAGTTTCCCTGTAGTGTTGTTGTAATATGTGCAGTATTATATATGCTATTTAATGATAACAATTCATTCACTAAAAAAGATACAACAGCACATGCGAATCTTCATAAAAAGTATCCCACTCAGGATGCAGCTATTTGAACTTCCAATACTTGCGGAAACAAAAGTGGTCGCATTAAGAAGTTTTTCCTAAACACTCCCCATAAGTCTACTCCCGCCTTGTCGAAACCAATGCATGGTACCCACTTCGAAACCACATACATTTTACACCATAGCGAGTCCTTGCTCCTTACGTTACTCCTTCTTCCTCATCTTGTCCCAATTACAGTGGGTTTGGTGTTGTGACAATTTGTCCTCAGGTCTCACCGCTTCGTCCCATGAAGCTGCCCATGCAGTTCAGTCCAGAAAGATTGTGGCGTCTGCAAGAGCACTTTCTGCCCCGACTTCAGAGCAACGGGTCCTGTCCTCCGCTGGATACACAGCGTGCGTAATCGCGTCAGCCTGCACAAACTGCGATCTGGAAAGCTTGGTGCTTCCTCGGTCAGCACTGGCACCAGGCCAGATCAGCTCGACCATCTGCATTGCTGCCATTCCAAGCTCCCAAGGGTTGGGGTGCGCCGCCATGACTGGTCTAGGACCAGGTCCTCACATGAAGACCTAGGAGCCAATACACTTGTCGACCTGCACATGTGCATCTGTCTTTATCTATGCCCTCTTACCCAATGGCCAAAATTCATGAAAATGACAGCACCATGCTGGTACGAGGTGGCGGTCATGTCTGCGATCCACTCCTTGATTTCTAGGCACGAGTCTAGTAGTTTGAAGAGGTGCCACCTATGAGGTCCCTCTCAACCTGTTGTTAGAATGTGCGGAGTCGTCCGTCTAAGGAGTGTCATGTAATAAAAAGTGCCACGTATAGACTACCGTCCTTCCACCAGCCGCGTTTTTTGCGATGACCACTTCTACGGCGCTAGAGCACGCAAAAACTCCGGGACGGTTGATCGAAATCTGTTCTCTCGGTTCTCCGAAGCCGCCCAGTCACAACCAGGTGCAGAGCATAGTACCGTGGAGGCTTGATGCAAAGGCGAATCTGTTGAACCGAGTCCCTTACGTTTTGCTAAACTGTCTTGATGGTGTCCAGTTTGCTATCGCACCCCGGTCAGTCGGTTGACCGTGCCAGTGATTGTGCATCAACTAAATCAGAAGCAATTGATATCTGTGGTACCAATATTGGTACTATAGATATGGCGCTGTTCAGCATGACTTTGGTGACGGCGATGTCTCCCTAGAAGCAGCCTGGGAGCCCCCATGATTACTAGCTGGTTCGGATGCCCAGTTGTGGCCACGCCTCGCCGCCGACGTCGATTGGCCAGGAGTTTTAGCGAGCACTCAGTGTCTGGGAGCTATAGGGGTGGACTGTCTGAGTTCTTGTTTCTGCAACTATCTTTCCCCCACCGCAGCTAGCTTCTGTCTCCGCATAGAATCACAGCTTAAGTACATGAGAATGGTGTGGCGTGCAGCAGGTCAACCTTTCATGTGTGCTTCACCAGATGCCATGGTAGAAGACAGCGGCGTCGGAAGTTGTCACGAACACACACTGTGTGCATCGCATAGTCACGGTCACCAGGTTCCCAGCATACCAGATCCAGTACTGCATGATGACTTTGCATGTATGTTTTTTGAGCTCAGGTGTATTCAGATGGTGTGATGGTTAATCCTTTTGTTTGTCATGTGTCTGGTTGCTTGCGGGAGACACAAGAGTTACCTTAACTGTCTCTGATGCAAGAGTAGAATCTCGTGTACTCCATGTAGGAATCGAGGAATGTTCCCTTTGGCTTGCCTCTGCCGACCGTTCTGCAAACAGAAGCTACCATCATGTTTCCGTTCAATCTTTCAAATTGATATGCAAACGCAACCGATTAGCATTTTTGCGAGCTATGTTATAGAGTATTCAAAGGATTACCCTCACTATGGTCATAGCCTCTGGCAGTGGAGCTTTTGAGTTGTGAATCTTGACAATTGATTAGATGATGTGCCAAGGTCACCTGCATTTTATTGAAGTTCCTTGGTGCACGCCAATAATCGAACGGACTCCTTCTCAAGACATATGGTCCCAATTGGTTCCCACCCGAAGTCAAAAATACTGTATTTTTCATAACAATTCTGGCTTTATGGAAGCTGGTGCAGATTGAACATACATCGAGCACTGGGGTGAGAAACCGGAAGTGTCACTATGTACTGTCTGTCTTGCAGGCCGTTACCTATATTGCCATTGAAGAATCAGGTATGAGAATCAGAGATTTGTGCAAGTGTTCTGGTACGTGTCTCCGGTCTTACGTTGCCCCAGACTTCGTGCTGCTCTTCTCAGCGTGTGCTTGCAAGACCCATCTTGTTTGAGATATCAGTTCAGTGGTACACCTGCATTTTCAACTGCACCCGACCAGTGACCCATTAAAAGGACCCACTGGATCATCCTTCTAAGACCGTAGGATAGCTTGTAATTATGTTGGAAAACACTGGGGAGCATCTGTTGTTCAATTGTTCCTTGAATGTCCTTCTCCTCTAGCCTGGTCTATAGCAGAGGCGACCAGCCTTCCACTTGGAATGTAGGACTGCTGGCTTCCTACCTTCATGTGCATCAATGATTAGCTGAAATTTGCTGATGTTACTGTTGGATTTCTCCAAGAGGACCTGCTCCAGTTGGATTCTCATTGTGAATTCTTATGACGTGCATCATATTGGTGTACAGTGCAGCTACCTCGTGTCCCAGTGTGATTGATGGTCTCCTTGATTCAAAGCCTCATTTAATTCGCGCAAAAAGAACAGAATTCAAATTCATCGTGCCGAAATAAGATGCCACAGTCGATCATTTGATCTGACTTTGGTTGTCCCTTGTTACTTGAGCCTTTGCCGGCTGCTGCAACGTTAGGACGCTGCCAGTGGCACTTGTGTGGCAACTTGTGTGGTACCTGATGTCCCATGGACAAGGAAGTCTCCTACCCGCAAGATGTCTGCCCATATTCAATTTCCATTAGGTCAATTAGACTGGCATCTACACCAAAATCTTTTGAACTGATTTTTTCCAAATGTCTGAAGTTCTGCATAATTGAACCTAGCTCTGGGTTTTGAACCAGATCTGCATGTTTTCTTTCTGTTTGATATTAATCTTGGCAGTAGAAACAAAAGCTCTCGCGTGAACAGGACTGACGTGGGGATCGTTGTGAGTGACCTTTATCATTGACCTCCAGCAGCATTCACTGCTATCAGACATAGTGGTACACTACTATGAAACCATGGGTCGTCCCCCTTCCTTCTTTGTATGACAACACGCATGGAACCTTCGCAGACCAGTTGCATGGTCCTCGTACCGGCTTTTTGTCTCTGTCAGGTGTAGCCTTTGACCACTGTGTCACCTCACGAGCATGTCCTGCTGCCATACAGCATGCGTTATCGATTCCAAGATCTCCGCTACAACCATGGCAGCCGTTTAAGATTCAAATTAACGGAAGTCAGGATTCCTATATCAGCTCTTTGACTGGTATAGTCAAGAAATTCTATAGCTTCAACGTTTTGGATACGTCAGTGACTCCAGCTCTCTCCCTTTCGTTTTTTAGCTGTTCACCCACTGTTTCTCCTTGCCATTTGAGGCAAAGACGTCCACCAAAAAAATGTCAATTAATTGTTTCTTATAGGTAGGTCTCCTAATTGTGCAGAACGGTGGCCATCTCGTTTATTTCTCTGCTGAAGGTGCAGATGTTGGTAGGGTTAGACAAAAGTCCGCAATCAGAAACTTGTAAACAGAATTCGAGACTGCTTGAAGTCGTTAAGCTGGTGAACGTATTCTATCTGCCGTCAGCACTTACGCTAATTAACCATGATCTTGGTCAACATCGGCAAACAGCCAAGTAAGTCATAAGGGTGACACCGACGTCACCTGGCGGGGTAAGAGGGTCAAAAACATATCTTCGGAGCAGCGGGGTGTGGGCGGCTAGGTAGCTGGCCCGACCGCCCCCCCCCCCACAGACCAAAAAAATGCCTAATTTTCCTCACTCATTATATCAGCGCCGCACTCCAGCGTTTGCTAGAGATTCCTGCTACATGCCTCAAGCAGGCGTCACGCAGAAAACGAAAATTCCTGGCGTGTGCCTACTTCAACAATTGTGTCTTGCAGTCGGCTTACCCTCTAGATGGAGGGGGGACCCCCAGACCTCCCCTCACAGGAGCTCTATCCGCCGCCTCATGGCTCTCGGAAGGATCCAGAGGGCCCGACGCCCCCCCGCACCCCTTGGAAATTTCCTAGGTACATCCGACGGTCCCTGGCAAGGTTGCCCCACGAAGTCTATGTTAATTCGATATTAAGTACCCAGCCTCTCGCCCACACATTCGTCATTGTTTTTAAAAGTTAAGTATCGACTATCGTTAGAATAAAACTCTTAGAACTTAGTGTTATGTATTCTGATTATTTTTAATTTTCTAAACCATTAAACCCATATTTTGACTCTGAGCGGAGGAGTAACCAAGAACGGTGACCTTAAGAAAAAAAAGATAGGCGAATATTTGTATAAGCATGTTTTCGGGTATTTACTAGATAAATTTGGAATGAATTGAAATGCATGATTAAGAACTGCATTTGACCAACAAGCTCTAGCTCCCAAAATTGGAAAAATATTCTCATTTAACGGCAACTAAAATTTAAAAAATTAAATTTTAGCTCTTCAGAAAACACCCCACCACGTGAAATAATACGCAGAGCCAAATAGAAAAAAGCAGACTGGCGAAGCATGTTTTTAATTTGTATGTGCCTAAGTAGCTGATAATCTATAATTAGTATTAATTTCAATCGCGACAAATTTTATTTTTTTTTTCTTGCCCTTCCAAACGAACGTCAATCGAGGGTAGAGATTATATACAAGTAACATGACACATCCTCTTAGATATTTTATCATTGACCCCTGTTTTAGGTGCGCACTATACAAATGATTTGATAAATACAAGACAAGAAAAAAAATCTTCTGGTATTTATCATTAGGTCAAACCCCAGCATGGAGTCGCTTGTCTACGGTCACACATGTACCTACCTAAACACCACTTACCGAGAAAAGGCAGCAGGATAATTAGACCTCTAACAACGATCAGAGGTCATAGTATCCCCACTCCTGTCTATGATCGACTGTGTATATCACGTAGTAAGTTTAAGAGAGCGATCTTCATCGCGATCCAATTCCATCCATTGCCCTATTGGGACCATATTCTGTGCAGAGATTGTTGTTGGATTGTGCATTGTTTGGCTGTCATGTGAAGCCACTCAAAGCAGTCTACCCCTCTGGAAACGCGAAGTAAGCCTACCAATGTCCAAATACACCACGTGATATTCAGACTTAAAACAATCGTTCAGAGGTCATGTCGATTGGCTAGTCTGGATTTGTTGGATCCTCCTCGAATTTACTCGATCACCAGTTTTTGGTCAAAATGGTAAAATACCAGCATATGCTGGACACGGTCAATCTTATAATGGGTCACGGTCCTCGAAGTCCTCGTCAAGGACACTTCAGGCAATATGTATCAGGTATCTAGTATAAACCCCAACGGGTATTAATGTCTACAGACAGATAACTGAAGTGGATTTGACGTCTCGGGAACGGAAGAGGACCACTCGGCGACTTACACCAGAATCCCAGTTCCACCAAATATAACTCCACGTCTGATTCAGGCAGGTGTGATATCTGCCGTAACCACTTAGCCAATACGACTCCAGGCATAGAATTAGTAGTACCACTTTCCAATTATCGTCCAAACAAACATCTGTGTCAAGCTGACCAAAGGTCGCCTTAATCAGGTACGCACGGTCCATCGATGAAAAAAGTACGCAACAACACGAAGTCAATCTCACACGAATGTCGATTCTCCGTTCAGAAATAGTGGTTTGGACAGAATCATCGCCGATAACAGTAAAGGAGTACCCCCTCAAGAGAAATAGCTAATAGCACTATACGGCAAACTTACATGGGATTAATGCTAACTGCTCGGAGATACGACTACGCTATTTACTTAGTGTCATCCAGTCACAGCTATTTCTTATAGTTTATTCGACCGGTCAGGTAACATGTCCGAGCATGCAGTCCGTCATGCGTGCGTCTTGCAAACGAGAATTATTTCACGTGCAGTTGAAAGGAATACTATTAGTTTCTACTGAGGGCCATCGCATCTTTTATTAATGCTCCAAGGGGACTGGCGGGTTGGGATGCTCCTCCCCACCCCACCCCGTTACTCTTACCCGGGAGCAAATCCTTCCCCACGCACCACAGCTGTGATCCCTCATCCAACGAAACCCTAACAAACATATATGCATTAATGTCCACCCAGTGCTGCCTTCCTGTCGGGCTCTGCCTTCTGAATGGGGTGGAAATAAAAGGGGGAGGGGGGCCCAGGATACATCGGAAAAAAGATTTTTTCCTTGTGTGCTATCCATCCCAAGTATCTTTTCTACCGAACACACGCTTCTGTCTATTCTTGTTTTCTTCGGCGGACTGTTGGACATTAAGAAATCCGATTCCGCCATTGACGTAACTAAAAGCGTTTTAATTTGCATTATAATGATTCTGTTTATGTTGTTCAGCACCATTGCAAATCCCCGGAGCGGAACACCGAACCTTGTCATCGGAACACAGGAGGCCCCAATTCAAAACAAAAACAAACAAAAAAAACAAAGTATGAAAAGATTCCTTTTCAATACAAGCCACGCCACTAGTTGACGTGCAAGCAAATGATAGAGCTACAACATTAATATGTATTGTAAAAGAACCACTTATATACACGCTCTTCAAATCGCCCACCAATATCTGCCACTACATTGTAAAGGTAAATTTCAAAACTACTTATGGCATGGAACGAGAACACTTGTTTCATGATGCGGCTAATATTAAGAGAAATTGAATGCATTGAGAATAGAACTCCGCTTTCAGTGCGATTCGGCGCGAAATGCCATGCGTGGGCTAGGGAGAACCCATATGATGGAACGGTATGCATTTTCGTCCCTCGTTCGTACACATGAGAATGGGGACGCGTATATCTTGAAGTATTTTTTTACCGTCAATCTGGTCAAAGTCCAGCAATAAATTCAATGTTTGTCCCATAGGTACACACTATCGTTTCACAAATTTCCAGTTGAAGATACTCGGGGTATATTCCGTCAATTGTCGCCATTTCCGTCGATAGGTTAAAGCATGGCGATCTTAAACCAGCGATAATTCCGTAGACGGGCCATGTTCAATTGACTTCACACTTGATGGGCACGTTGGGGGGGGGTGGGGGGACACCGCCGCCCAGGAGATCGGAGAAAAAGAGAAGAGATAGAGATAGTCAAGAGGAAAGACGAGAGAGGAATGTGCTAGTATTGCTCTCGCTGACGCTAACGAGTTCTTTAAACCTTCGATTTAACCTTGTCTTGCCCAGATTTAACATTGCTCAAAACTCGGGATCGTGGCTGCAAATTCTGTTAGGATGGCTAAAATCGTGTCAAATCTGAAAAAATCGATTTTTGAGACGTTTAAGAGTATAAAAAAATATTCCACTCATATACAGTCCCGCAACCACGCTGTAAAATCCAGAATCGAGTGGGCCGAAATTCCCATTGATACTATCCAGCCAATAATGCACGGCTCGAAGGACGGTACACAACTAAAAATGGTTTAAAAAAAATGTGGTATTAAAAACAAAAACCCTCTAAAAAAAAGAGTTAGCTGGAAAAAAATATCAATAAAAAAAGCAAAAAACAAGTGCCCGTTAACTGTGTGCCAAGAACAGAAATACGAACAGAAGCCTCACACTCAAAAGGAAAAATCCAGTGCACGTGGCTTTTCGAAAAACAATAACAAGCTGGGCATAGCACACAAATAAGCAACCGCCGCCATTTAAGGCATAAAAGTTATTTTGGGATCCAAATACCAACTATTGAGATACATCTAACCCCTGAATGGAGTACATAACTTGCATTGTGATAAACTAGAAGGAATGTAGGAAATTGAATTAGGTACATATTTTGTCGCTCCTGAGTATTGAATTCCAATTAACCATTTTTTAGGACCGAGTAGTACTATGACGTAAAATGTATATGACCCCTTTATCTTCTGTCGTTTCTAACTCTCGATGTGATTAATCCTTTTTGACCTTTGTTTTGACCCGAACTTTCTGGTTTTTTGGATCACCAGACCAGATGTATTAATCGGGCTTCGTCCGTAGGACGCTACGGTTTCTAAATTACCCAAACCTATGGATCTGTGATCAATTTGACAGTTTGTTGAGGCACAGAATTCCCGTTGACCCCCAGAATAATTAGATGTTATCCTCATTAAACTAGAAGTCTTAATTTAAAATATATTTATAATCAGTCCCGTATAACCATTTATTTTCAGTTTGTAAGCGTGTTCTCTGAACATTTTAGTAAAATTATCACCATATTATTCTGGTGGAAAATATAGAAAATTTGAATCCTGGGCGTCTAACCACTAAAAAAAAAAAAAATGGACCATGACCACCCAATCAAAACTAATACAGAACTACTCTTTATCTGTATCTTCTCACAGGAATATGCATTTTTTTCACTATAGGAATGGGTACCTCTAGGAATTATAAGTGGGCAATAATAGAATAAAGGCCCACACAAGCTTGTTAGCTTTGAAGATAAATCAGATCATCTTTTTGCACACCGAGATTAAACAATGAGGCGATTAAGAAAACGATTTTATACTTCCTCCTACAGTGAATGAACTCTTTGATCCAACATTGGAAGCCCAAAAAAAGGTTAATGAATGTCGAAGCTGCTCCCGTTCCCAGGTTCCATGGCCATCCGTGAGAACAACTACGAATTTAAAATTTGCTTAATGTTTTGCGATAAAGTCTCGTTTGCCGTCAAATAGCTATTATAGTTAGACTAAGGGCTAACAGAAGACAGGATAAGAGAGGATCAGAACTAACACAACAAAGCTAGTCTGCTAGACTGGAATACTTACGAAATCGTCAACTTTGACCTCTGACCTTGTCAATTAATAAAGCTGTTCTAGAAGAAACGCAAAGTACCGGTGTTTACCCCGTATCTGTCTTAGCCGACGCCCCAAACCAGAAAGTTCTTCTACAATGAAGTCTAGTAGCCAAAACCACACAAAAAATCGACATGTATTGAACCTACACCTGTGATCCTCTGACCTTTGCAAGAACGAAGAAAGCACCCAAGCCGCAATTACTTGACCCCTCCACTCAGAATCTAGCGGCGGTATTCAGGATGGCCGGATCATCCCTACTGCTGATAGATCTGGGGTCAATCACAAAGTCTCGGGGTCAAAGTCTTGTGTGTTGTCAATGGTCACGCTGATACGTATTCTTTATTAGTTATGTTATGTGTTATTTGTAATTTTTGACATTGGTAGCCTCATCTTCCGCTTCCACCACTCCGACAAAAAGTTCGTATTAATACAGATGAGTAAAAGAGATGCCTCAATAACAGAACACACAAACACAAGCGAGCTCGTCATTTAGAGGCTGGCGGCACAACATTTCCAAAGGATACTATTAACGGGAAATCGTCAACTTGACCTTCCTGACCTTGGTGCATAAGTAAGATAATAAGCAGTGTCTCTAAAGATAACGACAGGGAGGGTTGATGGGCTAGCCGCTGATTAGATTATTGGTCAAAACGTCAAAGGCAAGGTCAACGAGTAAGGTAAAACATCGATTGTTTATCTGATGGTGGTATACGAGAAACGTGCCACAACATCTCTAGAAGCGTTCTACAGATGCATCTGCTGCTTGCGTGTTACGCAAACCTCATACCCAAAACTCTATTCATTATCGTCGGCCACCTCAGAAATATGCTAATGGTGACTTCTCATCACTTTGTACTCTATGGTTACCTTATTGACAAGGTCGAATCAGTAGTATTCGACCAAAAAATGCTTTTACGATTATTTCATGCACAGCAGGGTCTAGCCCACTACAACAGCCTTCTCGATATCATCGATGGACTTGTTGTTGTTTAATTTGACATTGGTGTGGTAGGCTTTTTGTGTGTGTTGTGTGTGTTTGCTGATAGCACGTATTAACCTCCAAGCGGATCGAGTTATCGCTGAACCTACAACGACAAAACCAATGGTCAAACAACATGAATACCACAACAAAACCACACACATAGCACAACACATCACTGATCAAAGGGTTGCCTATCTGGCCATCTAGTGCGATTAGAGTTGGTTCTTAAATCGGTCAAAGGTCAATAGAGTACCATCATGAGGTCAAACATTCGATTTACGGAGTTTGGATAAGAATCATCTTGGTAGAAACTTCTGGTTCTTCAGCCTACTCATTCTCTTTTACGAGAAAATCGGACACGCCTATGACCGTATAGTTGTCTCAAAGAGGTCCAAGTTGACGTATTGTATCGTACCTAGTACTAGTCTATGACTGCTTTTGTTGTCTTGACCGTTTGTCAATGAATTTAATAGAACGATTCGGTTGTTGGCTGTTCTCGTTATTGAGAACTGAATGTTTGTAGCACCCTAAATACCGGTGGAGACGATAAAGAGGAGCGACGCAAACCAGAGTTTTCTAGGATCCTGGATTCTGTACCCCAAACCCATCAAAAACAAATCGACATGTTTGAACCTCACATCTGACCTTGACCATCATTGACCGATTTTGTCTTAACCAAACCTCTAATCAGCACTTAGCCATTTCACCCTCCTGATTCAGTGTAAGTGGTGTCTTTTTGTAATTTGACATTGGTAGCTTTCTTCCGTTCGAGTATCGTGCCTACAAACAACACACAAACACACACACAAACAAACAAACAACAGTTCATTTTTAGACTGGGTTTGGAGCGGTTACTTACGAATCGTCAACTCTTGAACCTCTGACGCTTGTCTAATTAAAAGCCTGTCTCTAGGAAGGTAGCAACGCAAAACCAGAAGTTTCTACGATGATTCTTTCCAAACCATTCATAAATCGATAGTATTTGACCTCCTGATGACTTGACCTTTGACCGATTTTGAACCAAAATCTATCAGCGAGCTAGCCATTCACCACTCCTGAATCACGTGTTGTAATTTTCGACATTGGTAGCTTCTTCGTTCTCGAGTTATAACTTTTTTGAGTTTGACCTCACTGTGACCTTGACTTTGACCGATTTGACCAAAATCTAATCAGCACTACATTTCACCCTCCTTGAATCACGTGGTAATTTGACATTGGTAGCTTCTTCCGTTCTTCGAGTTATCGTGCCTACAAACAAAAACAAACAAACAAAGCCAGTCAATAGACTGGTACTTACAAATCGTCAACTTTTGACCTCTGACCTTGTCTATAAAAAGCTATGAATCAGTCAGAAGCCCAAGGGGAGCTGAATTCTGAATTCCATTTGTGGTCTACGATTTTTACACTGTGGGTTGCAGATAATGAGTCCCAGACAAAAAAACTAGATTTCTTATAAAAAATTCCATTTTTTTTTTAAATGATTCAGTACCAGCAGGTATATTCCAGTAATAGGTGTATTACTTTTCAGAAGAAGAATCTTAAAAAAGACTTATTAATTATTATATAATATATCAGTTATTCATCACTGTTCCAGAATTTCGGACAACCCGAGTTTTCAAGCGTCCTAACGACGCAAAAACCGAAGACAAAATTAACAATCGAATTAAAACGAACTCGTACACGTGGCGAAGCAAAATCTCCATTTCTCCATGCAAAACCTTATGTCACTCAACGACGCGTCTGCTCGAGCGCAATGCCATCATGGACGACCGTGACGTCTGCTCGAGCGCAATGCATCATGGGAACTCCGTGACGTTGCTCGAGCGCAATGCTACATGGGACGACCCTTGACGCTTCGAGTGAAATATTTTTATACAATCTTAAAAACGTCTCAAACACATCCGATTTTTACCTAGAATTTCGACAAACGAGTTTTAAGCATCCAGCAGCGATCTGGCAAAAAACCGAAGACAAAATTAAAATCGATTAAACGACTCAGTAACGCGACGAAGCAAAAAATACCACATTCTCCACGTTAATTTACGAATTATGTTTGACCTCACTGTGGCCTTGACCTTTGACGCGATTTTGACCAAATCTAATCAGCACTAGCATCACCACTCCGAGATCACGTGGTGTAATTTGACATGGTAGCTTTCTTCTCGTTCTCGAGTTATCGTTGCCTACAAACAAACAAACAACAAACAAACATACAAAACAAACAAACAAACGATAACGGAAAAAGGCATCAATATACTTACAAATCTTTAGATTCGGTAAAAGAACATAGCAAAAACAAGAACAAAGCATATCTACGACTCTTTGATTAGTACATTAGGAACACGCATACTTACGAACTTAGATTCGTGTAACTACGACATTGACAATCGTAACTTGACCCTGATTGTCGAATAAAAGCTCGTCTCTAGAGAAAGGTAGCGACGCAAACCAAAGTTTCTAACGATGATTCTGTAAACCAACATAAAATCCGAATGTTTGACCTCACCGTGATCCTTGACCGGTTGACCGATTTTGACCAAAATCTAAGTCAGCACTAGCATCACCCTCCGTAATGCACGTGGTGTATTTGACATTGGTAGCTATCTTCTTCTCGAGGTATCTTACAACACATCAAATAGAATGTTTTGACCTCACCGTAGATTGACCTTGACCGATTTGACCAAACTCTAATCAGCACTAGCCATTCACACTCCTGAATCACGTGATGTAAATTGACATCTGAGCTTCTTCCGTTCTCGAGTTATCAGTGCTTACAAACAAACAAACATACCACAAACAACGACGAGCGTCATAGACTGAGTAACTTACGAAATCGTCAACTTGACCTCTGACTGTCTTAATAAAAGCTGTCTCTAGAGAAGGTAGCGAGCAAACCAGAAGTTTTCTACGATAGATCTTGATCCAAACCATCAAAAAATCGAGATTTTGACCTCACCGTGACCTGGACCGTTGACCGATTTTGACCAAAATCTAATCAGCACTAGCGATCACCCTCCTAATCACTGGGTGGTAATTTACATTGGTAGCTTCTCTCGTTAACATACAGATATAGCTACAATAAAACACACTACACAAACAATACAGCAGTCATAGAGCTGTACTTACGAACGTCAACTTGGACCTCTGACCTGGTCTAATAAAAGCTGTCTCTAGAGAAGGAGCGGACCTAAACCAGAAGTTTTACGATGATCTGCGTACCAACAGCATCAAAAAATCGATGTTGATGTTTGACCCTCACGTGACCTTGACCTTTGACCCGAGTTTGACCAAAATCTAATCAGCACTAGCCATACCCTCCTGAATCACGTGTGTAATTTACATTGGTAAGCTTCTTCCGTTCTCGAGTTCATTTTACAACTCAAATTGGAATTTTGACTTCACTGTTGACCTGACCTTTGACCGATTATGCACCCAAACATTAATCAGCACTAAGCCATCACCCCCTGAATCACGTGGTGTAATTTGACATTGGTAGCTTCTTCCGTTCTCGAGTTATTCGTGCCTACAAACAAACATTACAAACAAGCAGTCATGGACTGGTACTGCGAAAATCGTCAACTTGACTCTGACCTTGTCTAATAAAAGCTGCTCTCGAGAGAAGCTAGCGACGCAAAACGACGCGCGTAATGCTGTGTCTTACAATCCCCCTCATTAGCATAATCTTCAGGCATTAATACCTCAGAACGACACCCGGACGATAAATCTCATAAAACATCCGATTTTACCAGAATTCGACAAAACCGAGTTAGCGTTCCTAAGCGATCGCAAAAACCGAAGACAAAATTAAAATTCGAGTAAAATGAACTCGTAATGGTCGAGCAAAGCAAAAATCGGCATTCTCCATGCAATTATACCTATAACGTGAATCACGACGCGTACTGCTCGAGCGCACTGCATCATGGGTACGACATGACGTCTGCTCGAGCGTCACTGCATCATGGGACGACCCGTGCGTTCTGCTCGAGCGCAATGCATCATGGGACGACCCTTGACGCTTCGAGTGAAATATTTTTTTATACATCTTAAAACGTCTCCAAAAACATCCGATTTTTACCAAGAATTTCGACAACACGAGTTTAGCAGTCCTCAGGATCGCAAAAACTGAAGACAAAATTTAAATCGAAGTTAAAAACGAAACTCGTAGACGTCTGAGCGAAGCAAAATTACTCATTTCTCCACTTAATTACGGGAATTATGTTTGACCTTCACTGTGACCATTTGACCTTTGGACCGATTTCCTGACCAAAACCTTCTAATCAGCACTAAGCCATCACCCTTCCTGAATCACGTTGGTGTAATTTTGACATTGGTAGCTTCTTTCCGTTCAGTCATGTACAACTCAAATCGTTGCCTACTGGAGATGACCAAATCTAATACGCATATCACCAACGAAACTGACATGATTCTCCAGAGTATCTGCCACAAACAAGGTAGTCACTCAATATTACGAAATCTTAGATTCTAAGAACAAGCAGTCATAACTGGTACTTACGAAATCGTCAACTTGACCTCTGACTGTCGAATAAAAGCTGTCTCTAGAGAAGGTAGCGACGCAAACCAGAAGTTTCATACATTATTCTGTACCAACATCTAAACGAATTTGATCCTTACCTTGACCTTTGACCGATTTGAGCAATATCTAAATCAGCAGCTAGCCATCACCTCCTGAATCACGTGGTGTAATTTGACAATGGTAGCTTCTTCGTTTCGAGTTATTTACCCATCAATCTTTTGATGTTTGGACCTCACTGTGACCTTGACCTTTTGCACACAGATTTTGACCAAAATCTAATCAGCACTAGCCATCACCTCCTGATCACGTGCGTTAATTTGAATTTGGTAGCTTTCTTTCCGTTTGTGAGTTATCGTGCTAACAACAAACAAAAAACATACAAATAAATAAATTAAACCAATTGTCACCCGTAGGGTGATCCGTATTCTGCCAAAAAGGTGACCACGTGTGACTTTCCTCTAAGGTCACACTGAGCGTGAACAGAGCTTTGCTATCCACCAGGAGGCGACCCTTGAGAATATCTGCCTACGAGAGATCGATTGAGAATCGTTCTACAGAGAACCATGAAAAAATATGTGTTTGCCTCATAACGTCACCAAATCACGTCATAATGTCTCAAGCTTTGATATATCTAGAAAGCACTCATCGAGGTGTTCAATTTGGGGTACTACACGATATGGTTCCTAAAACTTGAAAAATTTGACCTTGGGGTCAAATATGTTTGGCCTTAGGCGTTAACCATGAAGGTCAAGGCCAATCGGCCACCAAAATTAATTCAGCTGAATTGCCAGACGATAACTATATTCCCATGAAGTTTGAAGACGATCCGAATCAAAATTACTTCCAAAAATAGGGTTTCGTCGACCCCTTGATTGGTGACAAAGTGACCTTGACTTTGACCTTGACCTTCAATATTGTAGCGCTGAAAGGGACCTCTATAGGCCTCTGATATGCGAAGTACAAAATTTCCATGAAAAACTGTGCTCTGCAGAGTGATTTATACGTGGATTTACAGATAAAAAAAAACAACAACAAAAAAAAACCACATGAAGGTCAAGGCAACGCCACCAAAATTATCAGCTGAGCGCCCAGACCATGAACTTATCCTCCATGAATTTTCAAAGACGATCCGGATCAAAATTACTCAAAAAAATAGGTTTTGTCGATTCCCCTGATTTGCGGACAGTGACCCTTGACCTTTGACCTTGACCTTCAAAATGTTATGCCTGAAAGGGACCTCACTAGGCCTCTGAATGCGAAGTTTACAACAAATTTCCAATGAAAACTGTGGTCTGCAGAAATTTTTTTTTTCGTGATTACAGCAAACAAACCAAACAAACAACAAAAAAAAAAAAATTTAAAAAAAAAAAAAAACATACAGACTGACTAAAACATATCTGCAAAAACTTCGTTTTTGGCAAGATAACAAGCGTCATAGACTGTACTACGAAATCGTCAACTTGACTCTGACACTTGTTCAATAAAAGCTGTCTCTAGAGGAAGGGGTAGCGACGCAAACCAGAAGTTTCTACGTTGATCTGCCAAAAACCATCAAAATCGAATGTTTGACCTCACCGTGACCTGACCGTTGATGAATTTTGACCAAAATCTGATCAGGCACTAGCCATCCACCCCCTGAATCACCTGGTGTATTTTGACATTGGTAGCTTCTTCGTTCGAGTTATCTGTTACCAAACCATTCAAAAATTGAATATTTGACCTCACTGTGACCTTGACCTTTGACCGATTTGACCAAAATCTAATCAGCACTACCATCACCTCCTGAATCACGTGGTGTAATTTGACATTGGTAGCTTTTCTTCCGTTCTCGAAGTTATCATTTTTTGGGATGTTTGACCTCACTGTGACCTTGACCTTGGACGATTTTGACCAAAACTAATCAGCACGAGCATCAACTCCTGAATCACGAGGTGGTAATTTGACATTGGTAGTTCTTCCTTCTCGAGTTTATCTGTACCCAAACGCTCAAAAATCAAAATATTTTGACTTCCTGTGACCTTTGACCTTGACCGATTTCGACCAAAATCTAATCAGCACTTGCATCACCCTCCTGAATCACGTGGTGTATTTACATTGGTTAAGCTTCTTCCAGTTCTGAGTTATCGTGCCTACAAACAACAAACAACAAATTAAACCAATGTTCACCCGAGGGTGTCCGTATCTTGCCAAAAGGTGACCACGTGTGACTTCTTAAGGTCACACTGAGTGTGAACAGAGTGCTATCCACCAGGAGCGACTCCTTTGAGGAATATCTGCCTACGAGAGATTCCGATGAGAATCGTTCTACAGAGTAACATGAAAAAAATATGCGTTTTGCCTCATAACGTCTCAAATCACGTCATAATTCTCAGTTGATATATCTTAAAAGCACTCATCTAGGTGTTCAATTTGAGGTACTACACGATATGGTTTCCTAAAACTTTGAAAATTTGACCTTGGGTCAAATGTTTGACCTTAGGCTGTTAACCATGAAGGTTTCAAGGCCAAATCGCCACCAAAAATTAATCAGCTGACGCGCCAGACCATGAACTATATTCCCTGAAGTTTGAAGACGAGCGATCAAAAAATGAGGCGTTTTGTCGATTACACGATTGCGAAAAAGTGGACCTTGACCTTTGACCTTGAACCTTCAAAATTTTATGGCCTGAAAGGACCTCCATAGGGGCCTCTGATATGCGAAGTTACAAAAATTCCAATGAAAACTGGGTCTGCAGAATTTTTTTTTCGTGATTACAGGACAAACAACAAAAACAAACAATACAACAAAAAAAAACAAAAAAAAAAAACATACAGACTCACTAAATATCTGCAAAAAACTTCGTTTTGGCAAGATAAACAAACAAACAAACAAACATAAACGTAAGTCATCAATAAGATTTCGTAAGTAACAAGCAGTCATAGACTGCCGTACTTACGAATCATCAAACTTGACCTCTGACCCTTATCTAATAAAAGCATGAATCAGTCAGAAGCCCAAGGGGAGCTTGAATTCTGAATTTCATTGTGCGTCTACGATTTTACACTGTGGTTTGAGATAATTTGAATGAGTCCCAGACAAAAAACTAGATTTCTTATAAATTCCATTTTTTTTTATTAAAGTGAATTCAGTACAGCAGGATATGCCAGATAATAGGTGTTTACTTTTCGAAGAATCTGATAAAAGATTATTATTTATATATATATCAGTTATTCATCGCTGTTCCAGAATTTCGGACAACCTAGTTTTAAGCGTCCTAAGCGGATCGCAAAAACCGAAGACAAATTAAAATCGAAGTTAAAACGAACTCGTAACGTCGAGCGAAGCAAAATCTCCATTTCTCATGCAAAACCTTAATGTCACTCAACGACATGTCTGCTTCGAGCGCACTGCATCATGGGACGACCCGTGACGTCTGCTCGAGCGCACTGCATCATGGAACGACCCGTGACGTCTGCTCGATGCGCACTGCATCATGGGACGGACCCGTGACGTTCTGTCGAGCGCAATGCATCATGGGACGACCCTTGACGCTTGAGTGATAATTATTTTTTTTCTATACAATCTTAAAACGTCTCCCAAAAACATCCGAATTTTTACCAGATTTCGACAACCGAGTTTTAGCGTCCTAAGCGAATTCGGCACAAAAACCGAAGACAAAATTAAAATCGAAGTTAAAACGAACCTTAAACGTCGAGCGAAGCAAAAAAATCTCCATTTCTATCCATGCAAAACCTTAACGTCACATCAACGACGCGGTCTGCTCGAGCGCAGATGCATCATGGGACGACCCGGACGTTGCTCGAGCGCAATGCATATGGGACGGACCCTTGACGCTTCGACGCTGAAATTATTTTTTTATACAATCTTAAAAACGTTCTCCAAATATCCGATTTTTTACCAGAATTTCGACAAACCGAGTTTTAGCGTCGAAGCGATCGCACAAAAAACTTGAAGACAAAATTTTAAAATCGAGTTAAAACGAACTCGTAACGTCGAGCGAAGCAAAAATACTCACATTTCTCCATTGTTAATTTACGGAATTATGTTTGACCTCACTGTGACCTTGACTTTGACCGATTTTGACCAAAATCTAAATCAGCGCTATCCATCACCCTCCTGAATCAGGTCGATGTAATTTGACATTGGTAGCTTCTTCTTCTCGAGTTATCGTGGCCTACAACAACAAACAAACATACAAACAAACAAAAAACAAGCAGTCATGACTCGTACTACGAAATCGTAAACTTGACCTCTGACATTGTCTAATAAAGCGTCTCTGTTAGAATGGTTAGCCGACGCAAACAGAAGTTTCTACGATATTCTGTACAAAACCATCAAAAAATCGAATGTTTGACCTCACTGTGACCTTGACCTTTTGACGATTTTGACCCAAATCTAATCAGCACAGCCATCACCCTCCTGAATCACTTGGTTAATTTGACACTGGTAGTTCTTCCGTTCTCGAGTTATTCGTTGCCTTACAAAAAAACAACAAACAAACATACAACTAACAAACAAACAACAAACAAAGGGCAGTCATAGACTGTACTTACGAATTCGTCAACTGACCTCTTGACCTTGTCTAATTAAAAGCTCTTCTCTAGAGAGGTAGCGACGCCAAACCAGGAAGTTTCTACATGATTCTGTTACCCAAACCATCAAAAATCGTATGTTTGACTCACTGTGACCTTGACCTTTGACCGATTTGACCAAAAATCTAATCAGCACTAGCCATCACCTTCTGAATCACGTAGGTGTTATTTGACATTGGTAGCTTCTTTCCGTTCTCGATTATCGCTGCCTACAACAACAAACAAACAAACAAGCAGTCAATAGACTTAGGTACTTACGAAATCGTCAACTTGACCTCTGACCTTGTCTAATAAAAAAGCTGTCTCTAGAGAAGGTTATTCGACGCAACCAGAAGTTTCGACGATGATTCTGTACCAAAAAACCATCAAAAATCGAATGTTTGACCTCACCGGAACCTTTGACCGTTGACCAGATTTGACAAAATCTAATCAGCACTAGCCATCACCCTTCTGAAATCACGTGGTGTAATTTGACATTGGTAGCTTCTTCCGTTCTCGAGTTATCTGTACCAACCATCAAAAATCGAAATATTGTGACCTCACTGTTGACCTTGACCTTTGACCGAATTTTGACCAAATCTAATCAGCACGAGCCATCACCCTCTTGAATCACGTGATGTTAATTTGACATTGGTAGGCTTCTTCCGTTTCTCGGATGTTATCGTTCTGGCCTACAAACAACAAACAAACAAACATACAAACAAAAACGGAGTGTCATCAAGATACTTACGAAATCTTTAGATTTCGTAAGTAACAAACATACAAACAAACAAACAGAAACGGTAGTCATCAAATATACTACGAAAATCTTTAGATTCGTAAGTAACACAGAGGGATGGAAGTCATCATATTACTTAGAATTCTTAGATTTCGTATAAGTAACAAACACACAAAACAGATGCCGGAAGTCATCAATATACTTACGAAATCTTTAGATTCTTAAGTAACAAGCAGTCATAGGACTGGTACTTATGAAATCGTCACTTGACTCTGACCTTGTCTAATTAAAGCTGGGCTCTAGAGGACGGTAGCGACGCAAACCAGAAGGTTTCTACGATGATTCTGTACCAAACCATCAAAAACCGTAACGTCGACCGAAGCAAAATCTCCATTTCTTCCACGCAATCTTTAATATTTTTTATCAAAGTCACAAAAACCTAATATTCGGCCATCCACCAACAATCTTTACATAATCCGACGGCTTTAGCGAGTCAGAGCATGAACGATAACCTTTATTGGGGATTAAAAAATGACTTTTAAACACCATCTTTATCGGAAAACACCGTCCGCGCGCACACGCAAAACCTTTACGTTGACTCAACGACGCCTCTGCCTCGAGCGGGCTGCACACGTGACGACCGTGACGCGGGAGTGAAATATTTTTTAATACAATCTTAAAAGTCTCCAAAACTCGATTTTTACCAGAATGTCGACAACCGAGTTTAAGCGTCCCAAGCGATCGCAAAAACCGAGAAAAATTAAAAATCGGAAAGTTAACGAACTCGTAACGTCGCACCGAGCAAAAATACTCCATTTCTCCACATGAATTTATCGGAATTATGTTTGACCTCACTGTGACCTTGACTTTGCGATTTTGACCAAAATCTTAATCAGCGCTAGCCATCACCCTCCTGAATCACGTTGGTGTTGTAATTTGACATGTTAGCTTCTTCCGTTTCTCGATTTATCGTGCCTACAAACAAACAAACAAGGCAGTCATTTAGGACTGGTACTTACGAAACTCACTTGACCCGTCTGACCTTGTCTAATAAAAGCATGAATCAGTCAGAAGCCCAGGGGAGCTTGAATTCTGAATTTCATTGTGGTCTACGATTTTACACTGTGGTTCAGATAATGAGTCCCAGACAAAAACTAGATTTCTTATAAAAATTCCATTTTTTTTTTTTTAAGTGATTTCAGTTACCAGCAGGATATTTTCCAGATAATAGGTGTATTACTTTCAGAAGAATCTCATAAAAACTATTATTTATATATATATATCAGTTTTATTGCATCACTTGTTCCAGAATTTCGACACGGTTTTAGCGTCCTAAGACGATCGCAAAAACCGGGAAGACAAAAAATTTAAAATCCGAGTTAAAAACGAACCGTAACGTCGAGCGTAAGCAAAAATCTCCATTTCTCCATGCAAAAACCTTAATGTCACTCAACGACGCGTCTGCTCGAGCGCCTGCATCATGGGGACGACCCGTGCGTCCTGCTCGAGCGCAATGCATCATGGGACGAACCCGTGACGGTCTGCTCGAGCGCAATTGCCATCATTGGGACGACCCTTGACGCTTCGAGTGAAATATTTTTTTATACAATCTTAACGTCTCCAAAAATCATCGATTTTTACCAGAATTTCGACAACCGGTTTTAAGCGTCCTAAGCGATCGCAAAAAACCGAAGACAAAATTAAAATCGAAGTTAAAACGAACTCTGTAACGTGGAGCGAGCAAAAAAAATCTCCATTTCTCCATGCAAAACCTTAAATGTCACTCAACGACGCGTTGCTCGAGCGGCAATGCAATCATGGGACGACCGTGACGTCTGCTCGATCGCAATGATCATGGGACGACCCGTGACGTCTGTCGAGCGGCATGCATTCATGGGACGACCCTTGCACGCTTCGAGTAAATATTTTTTTATTCAATCTTAAAAGTCTCCAAAACATTCCGATTTTACCAATTCGACAACCGAGTTTTTAAGCAATCCTAAGCGATCGCAAAAAACGAAGACAAAATTTTAAAATCGAGTTAAAACGAACTCAGAATAACGGTCGAGCGACAGCAAAAATAACTCAACATTTCTCCACGTTAATTTACGGAAATTATGTTTGACCTCACTGTGGCCTTGACCTTGACCGATTTTTGACCAAATTAATCAGCACTAGCCATCACCCTCCTGAATCACGTGGTATGTAATTTGACATTGTAGCTTCTCCGTTCTCGAGTATCGTGCTACAAACAACAAACAAACAAACATACAAACAAACAAACAAAACAGAAACGGAAGGCTAATATATACTTACAAATCTTTTAGATTTCCGTAGTAAACAAACAAACAAACATACCAAACAAAAACAAACAAAACAAACAGAAACGAAAGTCATCAATATACTTTACGAAATCTTTAGATGTCTAAGTACAACAGAAACGGAAGGCACAAATATACTTTACGAAATCTTTAGATTTCGTAGTAACAAGCAAGTCATAGGATCTGGTACTTAAGAAGTCGTCAAACTTGACTCTGACCTTGTCTAATAAAAAGCCGTCTCTAGAGAAGGGATCAGCACGCAAACCAGAAGTTTCTAACCGATTGATTCTGTACCAACATCAAAATCGAATGTTTGACCTCAACCGTGACCTTGACCGTTGACCGATTTGACAAAATCTTAATCAGCATAGCCAAACCTCCTGAATCACGTGTGTAATTTGACATTGGTAGCTCTCTTTTCTCTGAGTTTCTGTACCAAACCATCACAAAATCGAATTATTGACCTCACTGTGACCTTGACCTTTGACCAAAATTCTAATCAGCACTAGCATCAACCCTCCTGAATCAACGTGATGTAATTTGACATTGGGTAGCTTCTCCGTTTCTCGAGTTATCGGCTACAAACAAAAAAACAAACATACAAACATACAAACAAAGCAGTCATAGACTGGTACTTACGAAATCGTCAACTTGACCTCTGACCACTTGTCTATATAAAAGCTGTCCTTAGAGAAGGTTAGCGATGGCAAACCCAGAAGTTTCTAACGATGATTCTGTTACCAAACGCATCAAAAATCGAATGTTTGACCTCAACCGTGACCTTACCTTTGAACCGATTTTGACCAAATCTTAATCAAGCACTATGCGATCACCCTCCTGATTCAGCGTGTTTAATTTGACATTGGTTAGCTTCTTCTTCGTTCTTCGAGTTTTCTGTACCAAACCATCAAAACATGCGATGTTTGACCTCACCGTGACCTTGACCGTTGACACGATTTTGACCAAAATCTAATCAGCACTATGCCATCCACCCTCCTGATCACGTGTGTAAATTTGACATTGGTAGCTTCTTCGTTTCTCGGAGTATATCGTGCCATACAAACAAACAAACAAAACAACATACAAACAAACAAACCAAGCAGCATAGACTGGTACTTACGAAATCGTCCAACTTGACCTCTACCTGTCTAATAAAAACTGTCTTCTCTAGAGAAGGTAGCGACGCAAACCAGAAGTTTTACGATGTTTCGCTGACCAAACGCATCAAAAATCGAATGTTTTGGATGTTTGACTCACTGTGACCTTGACCTTTTGACCGATTTTTGACCAAATTCATCAGCACTAGCCATCACCCTCCTGAACATCACGGGTTGTAATTTTGACATTGGTAAACTTCTTCCGTCTCGAGTATTTCATTTTTTGGATGTTTGACCTCAATGTGACCTTGACCTTTTGAAACGATTTTGAACGCAAAATCTAATCAGCACTTGCCATCACCCTCCTGAATCAGCGTGGTGTAATTTCACATTGGTAGCTTCTTCCGTTCTCGAGTTATCTGTACCAAACCTATCAAAAAATCGAATATTTGAACCTCACTGTGACCCTTGACCTTTGACCGATTTACGACCAAACATCTAATTCAGCACTTGCCATCACCCTCCTGATCACTTGGGTGTAATTTGACATTTGGTAGCTTCTTCCGTTCTTCGAGTTATCGTGCCTACAAACAAACAAAACAAACAAACATTAACAAACAGAAACGGAAGTCATCATATACTTTACGAAATCTTTAGATTTCGTAAGTAACAAACAAAACAAACACAGCAGTCCATTAGACTGGTACTTACGAAATCATCAAACTTGACCTCTGACCTTAGTCTAATAAAGAAAGTCCATGAATCAGTCAGAAGCCCAAGGGAGCTTGAATTCTGAATTGCATTGTGGTCTACGATTGGACACTGTGGTTTGCAGATGAATGAGTCCCCAGACAAAACTAGATTTGTTATAAAATTCCATTTTTTAAAATTTTTTTTTAAGTGATTCAGTACCAGCAGGATAGCCAGATAATAGGTGTATTACTTTCAGAAGAGAATCTGATAAAAAGATTTATTATTTATTATATTATATCAGTTATTCATTGCTGTCCAGAATTTCGACAACCGAGTTTTAAGCGTCCTAACGATCGCAACAACCGAAGACAAAATTAAAATCGAAGTTTAAAACGAACTCGTAACGTTCGAGCGAAGCAAAAATCTCCATTTCTCACGCAAACCTTAACGTTCAATCAACGACGCGTCTGCCTCGAGCGCACTGATCAATGGGACGACCCGTGACGCTCTGCTCGAGCCGCACTGCATCATGGGACGACCCTTGACGCTTCGAGTGAACTTATTTTTTATACAATCTTAAAACTCGTCTCCAAAACATCGCGATTTTTCACAGAATTTCGACAACCGGAGTTTTAAGCGTCCTAAGGGATCGCAAAAACTGAAGACATAAATTAAAATCCAAGTTTTAAAACGAACTCGTTACGTCGAGCGAGAAAGCACAATACTGCATTTTCTCCATTGTTGAATTTACGGAATTATGTTTGACCTCACTGTGACCTTGACCTTTGGACCTGATTTTGACCAAATCTAATCAGCACTAGCCATCACCCTCCTGAATCACGTTGGGTGTAATTGCATTGGTAGCTTCTTCCGTCGAGTTATCTGCTACCAAACCACAAAATCGAATATTTAGACCTCACTGTGACCATTGACCTTGACAAAAATCTTAATTAGCACAGCCTCACCCCTGAATTCACGTGATGTTAATTTGACATTGGTAGCTTTCTTCCGTTCTCGAGTTATCGTGCCTACAAACCAAACACACAAAAAGCAGTCATAGACTGGTACTTACGAATCGTCAACTTGACTCTGACCTTGTCTAATAAAAGCTGTCTGCTATGAGAAGGTAGCGACGCAAACCAGAAGTTTCTTAACGATGATTCTGTACCAAACCATCATAAATCGAATGTTTGACCTCACTGTCCTTGACCTTTGAACCGATTTTGACCAAAATCAATCAGCGCTAGCATTCACCCTCCTGAATCTACTGTGTGTAATTTGACGATTGGAGCTTTTTCGTCTCGATGTTATAATTTTTTTTTGATGTTGACCTCACTGTGACCTTGACCTTTCAAGATTTTGACCAAAATCTAATCAGCCGCTAGCCTCACCCTCCTGAATCACGTGGTCTAATTTGACATTGGTAGCTTCTTCCGTTCTTGGAAGTTATCGTGCTACAAACAAACAAACAAACACACAGAAACGGAACTGATCAATATACTTACGAAATCTTTAGATTTCGTCAGTAACAAACACACAAACAAACAAACAAACAGAAACGGAAGTGATCAGTATACTTATCATGTGATGTTATATCATGTGACATTTGTCCTTGGAGCAATAACCACATTA
>CM068954.1:152758971-152771946 GCA_035128595.1 Eptatretus atami
CTTGTACTTGTATAGACATGGTGCTACCCACTACCCAATTATAGTTGAATGGGTGCCAACTAAAAACTGTCTATTTTTAAAATCGTGATAATCAGCAAATCCATATAAATAGCACACATAAACAAATCTTCAACATTTTATTGTGCTTTTGGGATAGTTTCCTAAAAAGACTACCATACTTGCACGAAATTTCTAGTCAATGCTCAATGCACCAAATAGGCTAAAGGTAAAGCCAAGCATGATAAGGCCCCAGTCATGATAGCCTGTACAAACCATTCTGGAGATCCCTATGACCTGAACCCTGCCCCCAAAACAATCTTTTTGAGTGACGAAGCAAGCCAATTCTTGTCAAAATTAATATGAAAACTAGAAGGGCACTCGGTAGAGCGCATACGTCCGTCACAAGAACATATCGGGCCTAATACATTTTTGAAATATCATGCTATATATCGTTTTTGGCCCTATCACTCAATGGTGAAGAATCACTTTAAAAGTTAAACAATTCTCATATCCAGATTTGGATCTTCACCAAAATCTAATCAGTTCGTTATTATTCTTTTCAATTTTATTTATTGAGATAGATTGATGAACAATAAGCAACAAGAACAACAATTGAAACCACCCTAAATGAGGAATGAGTGCAAAATTGGATAACAAAAAACCCATTATATCTCTTCTTTGACACTTTCCCATTGGTCTGGGACAACTATTTTCCCAGGTAAGTGGGGTTGTGGAGGGGAGCTGTCATAAGTAAAAACAAAAGGCTTATCATCAATTCTTGATTAGTTACTCGAGTTGTATAGTTACTTGCAGAATGCAAGCACAATACACATCACGCACATACACCTCAATGATGAAGAATCACTTTTAAAAAATCCTCGTAGCCAGATCCGGATCCGTATCTTCACCAAAATCGAATCAGTTGGCCTTGTAACACACCCAACCTGCCCACCAAGTTTCGTCCGAATTCGTCCACAACTTTGAGATAAAAAATACATATAAATTAAAAAAGCTCTCAATCCATATCGTCAAAAATATAAAGCTTATATTGTTACGAATCTGGCAGCCATTTGCACACAACAGCCAGAGTACCCGCAGTTCAGTAATTTTGATAAGTATGTGTTTATAGTTAGGGTCCCGTCCTGTCTAATGGGTTAATTTCATGTGTGCGCTGCGGGTTTCTTTATAAGTCAGGTTTTTTACATCTTTCATCAATCCTTCGTTCTTCGCACCACAACGTGTCACGTACAGGGGTGAGGTTCCCTCCGCCCACCGTGTGCTCGTCCAATCGACAGCGTCTGGCCCGACAGCCGACCCGAGAACCCCCCTCCCCGCTACAAGGATGGATGGAGAATAAGGTGCTCCCCTGGTTGTTCCGTCTGGGTTCTCAGACACGCACGGGGGGAGGGTGTCCGTTGCCCCCTCCCACAGACCTCCTCCAATCACGGATGACCACCATTTCCCCCACCGAACCAATCAAGAGGCTCATCACCTCAGGGCCGACTCCACCCCAGCCAGATGGATGTTTCGTCCGACCAATAAGGCACTGATCGCCCGACAACCCCTCGTCCAATCCGGAGGCGAGTTACCTCAGAGCGGTTCCCTCGACCGCGGGGGGGGGGGGGGGAGGATAAGAATGGTGGCGAGCTGTTACCAGTAGTCGTCTGGGCTCTTTGACCTTTGGTCCGCAGTGGTCTGCGGTCTTTCCGCAGTTCCTTGCGGTGGTGGTGTTTGTGGCAGCCAGGATCGTGGGCTCGTTGGATTCCGGGTCGTGGGTTCGAGTCCCACCGTGGTGGTTGGAGTCGGTGTAACCGCACGAGGGACAGGACCCGGCCAGACTCTGTCCCCCCAGCTGAACAACCTCCTCGGCTGGAGGACCGAATAAAGACCCGGTGGGGTCCATTTTTTTTTTGGTGTGTGTGTTGTGTTGTGTGTGTCTGTGGTGGCGCCGTCCTACAAGTAGTAATTGTTAACTGCTTTTGATCACTGTACATTGCCTGCATATTCGTGATCAAGTCTGCTCTGTGTCTCCCTTCCCGATTATTGTAAATAAACCCGTTAAATGTTCCAGTTCGTTGCCTGTCGTTTCTATCATTGACCCAGTTTGGTTCGGGCTTGAGAACTAGGAAGGCCGATTGTGCCGCAAGTTGTCACTTGGACCGGCGCGGCTTTGGTAATTTCTGCTCGATTACGCCGGACCTGAGTCGGTAACAGCAACTCGGTTCGGACAAAGCCGGCCGAGGGTGTGGCTTCCCCAGGAGTTAAACGGCGTGAGTACTTAGGTAAATTGGAATAGACAAGTGGACCCTCCCTCACGCCGTCGAAATATTGGCGACCACGGTCCTTTAAGCGACCCGTCGACTCCGGAGTTATCCGGGGTGACGACCTTTAAATTCTGGTGTTCGGTGGGAGACGGCTCGACTGCTCCGTCTAGCGGTCATCCTCGCCACCGAACCCGGCACCACAACAATATTTGTGATGTATGCACTTTATATGTTGGAATATAAAGCTGTTTCTAACCACTGACTGATATAATGATTAATTGCTTTCTCGACAGGCAAAAAGCTAAAATTTTGCACACTGATGCAACTTAAAGCCAATATCCCAGGAAAATAATAATCACAAACGTCAGAAAATGTCCGTAAAGGCAAATATCCATGAAAAAGCGTCCATCGGTGTAGACTCACACAACCCACGGTGGATCACATGACCCAAGACAATAAAACTTGTACTCAAACTGGTTGCTCGATGACTCCAGCATCAGAGTGCACACGACGTCGTGGCTGTGGCAGTGTGTGCGGCGGCAGCGGCAGGGCGTGTCGCAGCGGCAGTGCACATCAATACCTCCGCCACCGAAGGGGGATGGAGGTTATGTTTTCACCCGTCTGTGAAAAAAAAATCTCAAAAAGTTGTGGACAGATTCGGACGAAATTTTGTGGAGAGCTTTGGTATGTGACACTAACGAAATGATTAGATTTTGGCGAAGATCTGGATCTGGATCCAAGAATATTTTAAAGTGATTTTTCACTATTGAGAGGTAGGGTCAAAACGACAAATAACAGGATATATCAAAAAGTTGTGGGCGGATTTGGACGAAGCTTGGTGAGCAGGTTGGGTGTATGACAAGGAAGAATTGATTCAATTTTGGTGAAGATCCGAATCTAGATCCAGATCCGAGAATATTTTTTAAAGTGATTCTTCACCATTGAGTGATGGGGCTAAAACAATATGTAGCACAATATCTTAAAAAGTTGTGGACAGATTTGGACGAAAGTTTGTGGATGAGTTGGTTAGGTGACAAGACGAAGCCGATTAAATTTTAGTTGATGTCCACATCCAGATCTGGCCCATCAGTGGGATACAAAACGTAAACTAATCAGCCTGGCGGAGGTATGCGCTCTACCGAGTGCCGTTCTAGTTAAATAGTCTTGTTGAAAAATGAAATAGAACATTACATCAATAAAAGGTAAATGCATCAAACCAAATAACGTTGATTGAAGATTATGAAAGTAGTACACATCAGAATGGCACAAGGTCATGGCACAGAGGCTCAAACCCAAACCCTCAACCTGCCGGCAAGACAAGGTCACCAAAGTGAGTTAGTGGTGCCTTCATTTTTGAGTCTGGAATCTCGATCATAGTGCCTCATTAAACCATATTAAAAAATGAAGGCATAATAACATGACCTGGGGACCTAAACCTTGCATGATGGGCAGCTAAACTAGTTGGTTAGGTTTTCAATTTTGAATATTGTTCTTCCCAAATGCAAGCATTTTTTTTGCCTCATTATAAAAGCTCAAAAATTACATTTGATGCCACATTAAAAAAAAAAAAGCCATATGAACATCATAATTATATCAGGTCCGAGGAGCAGTTTCTTTAAGCATTGATCAAAAGACCAGAGCACATCAGCCGGTCCAAGGTGATAACACAGAATATGAAAATGCCTGATGTAGCGCATCTTCTAAGGTTTAGCAAGATCATTCCCAAAACTGGTGCAGACATTTGATTTCTATAACAATCTGCAAAAAGAAAATTGAAGTGTTGCCAATCAGGATTGCAGGTGGAAAGAATGTGGTCTACGATATACTTATAATTTTGGATCTTATCCTGCCTGTCATTTTGTGTTTGATTATCACCTAACAGCCAAAGCCTGGTGTTGGCTTATGATCTTAGGGTCCCGAGTTTGAGCACCGTTGGTTGCTGAATAAACACCAGGTGGGCTTGACTTGGCCTGTCATCCTTCTGAGGTCGGCAAAATGAGTACCAGTGTAATGGCAGAGGGGTATAGCATCAGCGGCATAGCTGCGCTTCCAAGAAATGATAGCTACCTGGCAACCAAGCTGCCATATGCAAGAACAGAACCGAACAGGCAACAATGTGAAATTTTCAGTGACCTTAAAATTCTAGCCTAAATCCTTGTATGCCCATCCTAATACAAATAATATTACGCCAAATCAGCTGTTTCTCACACGGAAACGGAAAGCGGCAGTACAGCTCTCAGTTAAAAAAAGAAGTTATAAAAACTCATTGTCGACATTTGGGAAATAATCAATTCAAAGAATGGTGCAAGAATCGTACACGAAGAAAAGGATTTTTAAGTGGTGCAAACCACTTCAATGTACGGTATGTCCTTCCTTCCATCCCTCCGTCAAAAAAGAACCTTTCTAACCTACCGTGTTTTGTTTTTTTAACATTAATGTTGTTTGCATCAGGAGAGCAAGGTAACCCCGCCTGTTGGGAAATAACCGCCATTCCCCCACGGAGCTACTTTTTAAGCGGTGTAGACTGTAGCTACTTCACTGCACAGCTTCCTTCGGACACGGGTGCAATATATATTTTTTTTCCTCGTGATGTTTGACAAACTAACAAATAATAAAAAGGTGGGGGCTTCATAAAGAGAAGCAGGTGGGGACAATAAACTGGTATTTTATTATTGTATCATTTGGCCTTAATGTAAAAATACATTGGTTTATCACAAGGTTGTTGAAAATTTGAATCCCGAGGAATAGTTAAGAGCTGAAGCATTCCTTACTTGTTCTCCCTCCCAAAAGTATGCAAAGCATTTATTTTCAGCAAATTTTCGAATGCACAGCTTTGCACTATAACGCTTGCAGTTGCTTTGCGTTTTGCTCCTCAATTAATATCCAATACAGGACTTTCAAAATGACATCTGAATGGTAACGAGGCCTTTCACGCACGCGCTGTGTGTGCGTTTTCTATGACTCACTTCCGCTGGCTAGACAGGGAACTTTTAACCTGCCGTTGTTGGGATGAAATCTGTAAGTGAAGTCTTTTCCACATATAAACAAAAGTGGCAATTTCAAAATGGTTAAACATTATTGTTGTGCTCCTGGATGCAAATCAAACTCGTGAAAATAGAGGAAATACGAGACATATCAGTGGGTGAGAGGTGTCGAGTTCCAACCATTTACTGTAGTGAGTACAAGCGAGTGGCGATGAATAAAGCACGCACACATACACACTTCTCCTTTTAACAATAGATGCAAAAATCGAGTATAATCTCTCGTGGCCCCACCAAACACAAAATATATTTATAACAGTGCTCACGACTCTCTCTCGCCCCTCCCTCGAATGCGATGCATCGTAAATATCACTTTCACAAATCGATTTTGAACTTATCCTGGGCATTCATAAGCCGCAGATGACATTCCCATCACTCTTGAGGAAGACTCAAACCTGATACAGTGTCTCCCTCAGAGAAGTCTGCCTGGTACATCTCGCTCTGACGTAAGCAATCGCTGGCGCAAGCTTTGGGTGTTTTCATGTCATGAAGATGTCCTTTGTCGAAGAGTTGATCACCATTACTTTGTTGGTAATGAAGCACAGCATCGTCTTTCCAATTACAAACATCCATTAAATAAATCACCAAGCCAGTCATGCTCATAGAAAGCACCTCCGCAAGGTTCAAAGTTCATTCACTAGCAGAGATGGTCAGAGGTTTGGGTAGAACGCACCCGTCCACAGTTCGGGCCTTGCACCGACCGGTCTACATCATCGGGAGTCTGCAGTCCAGACAGCTACAAGATCTCAGCCTGTTCGGCGAGCTGTGAAGGTTCTCCAACTCTTCCATTGTGCAGTCTAGGTACACCTGCTTTCTCTCAGGTACTTTTCCCCAAGTATTTTGGGCTTCTTTACAAACTTTGTGAGCCATTTTAGGTGACAACCCTTATCTGATTATGATACTGTTACGAATCTGGCAGCCATGAGCACTCAACATTCAGGTCCCCGTAGCTCAGTTATTTTGTTAAGTAAATGTGGATAGATAGCTCGCTTTCCCCTATGTCTAATGGGAATTAAGTGTACGTGCGCTGTGAAGTTATTTTATAGATAGGATTTTTACCCTAACAACCCTCTGCTCGCGGCATTGTCCACGCTCTTCGTGCGCTCGCCGACATGCGGGCGTGTGCGTGGGCGGAATTCCATGCCCCAGGTGGTGTGGATTTCGCACCAAATATGGTCACGAAGCGTTTCGCTCTAGCTTGGCCCAAATATGGTCACGGAGCGCTTCATTCTGGCTTCGCGCCAAATAAGGGTATGCGTCATTTTCCGCCCAATGGGCGACACGCGGACCAAAGCCAGGGCGGTCCCTCTCAAGAAGGCGGAGCCGCGACACGCCATCCAACCAATGGGAGCAGGTGACGGGAAAGCGGACCCGCCCCGAAAAACGATGGAAAAAGATTGGATGATTGCGTCCAGTCTGCTCAAGCGCGCTTCTGTCTGGGTCTGCGGCTGACAGCATCCCGCGCATCTGAGGTGTCTCGTCTGGCGCATTACAACAAGCGGTCGACCATCGCATCACGGGAGATCACCTCGTCTCGCCTCTTCTGGGTTCGGTTGCCTTGGTCCGTTCTTTGGCGCCTGGTGCTCCGGAAGCTGCGGTCGTCCAGCCGCGCAAACGCGCCAGGTAGCCAGCTACGTTCTCTTCCCTCAGCTCGTCTTCCCTCCCGAGCTGAAGGGCAATAAAGACCTCGAGGTCCATCTCTTTCTGGTATTTGTGTGTGCGTGTGTGTGTCTGTGGGCCTGTCTCCAAGTATAATTTTTTAAGGAATTGCTTGTACATTTGATTCCCTTCTTATTCGGATAACTCTGCCCTTACGTGCTCCCCTCGCCCCCCCCCCCCCCCCCGATTATTGCAAAATAAATTTCCCTATTGTTGAATGTCCCAGCTCGTTCCCTATCATTTCTTTTATTGGCTTAGCACGGTGCGTGTTGCGAAATAGTGAGGCAGTAAATTGTTCATTTGGACCGACAGGCCTTGGTAACCATCCGCTCGGGTTACACACGGTAACGGCTCATCCCGCTCGAGGGTGTGAATTCCCCGGTAGCTTTGCCGCGTGGGTACTTAGGTATATTGAAGTTTGGCAATTAACCCTACCCCACACGGTCGAATTATTGGCGATTCATGGTCCTGTAAGGGACCCGTGCCTTTCGGACTTATCTGAGGGTCACGACCTAAATTCCGGTGTGTTCGGTGGAGCCGACTCAACTGCTCCCCCTCGCGGTCGTGCTCGCCACTGAGACCCGGCCCCACAACAATACTACATGATATATGATACGATATGCGTTCACATGCCCAATCAAAATTGCGCCTAAAGGATTCATGTGCGCCGAGCATTCTAGGGCAGATTACGTCATTTCGAAGGTCCTGTATTCGAAGGAGATATTTGAACCTACGGCCTTAAAATAAGATCAGGAGGCTGGCCAAAACAGATTGCCTGTACCTCCCTCTT
This sequence comes from Eptatretus atami, assembly GCA_035128595.1. Taxonomy (NCBI): domain Eukaryota; kingdom Metazoa; phylum Chordata; class Myxini; order Myxiniformes; family Myxinidae; genus Eptatretus; species Eptatretus atami. The sequence goes on from CM068954.1 coordinate 152,766,726, forward strand.
GTTACCTCATATCTGGCATCAGCAAGGCAGTTTTTTTTAAAGTTAAAGTTTGCTCTAGTCAAGGATCAAAAATATTTATTCATACAAGGAAACTGTACATACACGAAAGTGTTGACACAAGAGAATGTCAACAAGCCCCTCATACTGTGCCACATCCACACATTCCCAATCACCCAATCCACAAACCCACCATGACATCAAGTCAACCCACACCACAAATCCAATACAACCTAACAAAAAAAAGACAATCTTAGTCCGATTCAGTCCCAAGGTTTGTTTACATTTGAACAGTCAAATCTCTGAAAACACAAGCTTGTGCGCACACACACCAACTCACGAGACTGGTTAGATTAGAAGAGAACAAAGTTGCCTTCCAATCCTTCCATGATAACTCCGACTGCCACATCCAAGCAGCTCCCATACCAACCAGGCTTTTTGCTTCCCTCCACTCCACCCTTTATCTTCGAGCAGTTATATGAGCCTCGACTCCTTCTCTGTATTCAAAAGCATGTTAAATCATCTATATAAGGGAATGCCTTAACCCTGGGATTAAATTGACAAATTCCGATGAATCGCATCATTACTGATGCTGATACAATGTCCCCACAGTTGAGGCAGGAGTTTTAGGGGTCGGACGACCCCCCCACCAAACTCACCGTCACGTGGCAATAAAATGATTTTCCTCAAAAGCAACTTATTTTGAGATTACATTTATAGTTTATCTTATACTTACTGTAATAACATTCTGTCTCCGCTCTTCGGATCAACATGTCAGGGCAACGCACCCTCGGCCGATACCTCAGCACCCTCGGGGCCGATACCTCAGCACCCTCGGGGCCGATACCTCAGCACCCTCTGGGAGCACGAACCTCAGCACCCTCGGGGCGATACGCTCAGCACCCTCGGGGCGATACCTCAGCACCATCGGGCGCGATACCTCAGCACCATCGGCGCGATAACCTCAGCACCCTCGGCCTACACCTCAGCACCCTCGGCCGATTACCTCAGCGGATACCTCAGCACCCTTCGGCCGATACCTCAGACGGATACCTCAGCACCCTCGGGGCCGATACCTCAGCACCCTCGGGGCCGATACCACAGCACCTCGGGGCCGATACCTCAGCACCTCCGGGCCGATACCTCAGCACCTCGGGGGCGATACCTCAGCACCCTCGGGCCGATTACCTCAGCACCCTCGGGGCGATTACTCAGCACCATCGGGGCCGATACCTCAGCACCCTCGGGCGATACCTCAGCACCCTCGGCGATACCTCAGCACCCTCGCCGATACCTCAGCACGCCTCGCGCATACCTCAGCGGATTACCTCAGCAATACCTCAGCGGAGACCTCAGCACCTTCGGCCGATTACCTCAGCGGATACCTCAGCACCCCGGGGCCGATACCACAGCACCATCGGGGCGATACCACAGCACCATCGGGGCGATACCTCAGCACCCTCGGGGCCGATACCTCAGCACCCTCGGGCCGATACCTCAGCATCCTCGGCGGGCCGATACCTCAGGGATACCTCAGCACCTTCGGCCGATACCTCAGCACCCTCGGGGCCGATACCTCAGCACCCTCGCCCTCTCGCTGACGCCTGTCCATGAAATTACCGCCATCGTGCGATCTTTAATCACCTGGAATGATTCGTTACGATTGGATGACACAGCATGTCGTGTTTTTTTTAACGCGAAACTCAACCTTCCATTTGTCGATTGGATCTCATGTTATATCGGCCTTAATAACCAATCGTGCATTCGTATCGCACTACCGGAGGTTATAATAATATAGACCGACAAGGTTCCCACTGAGGAAAAGGTAGTAAATATCACAACACATTAATGGCGCACACCGCCACACGTGTCTGAAGTAATAAAAAAAACACAAATTTAAGTCCAATTTTGAATATCAACACGTTATTCATTCAATCAGAAACCTGGAATACACAAGTCAGTCATCACGGCACATGCACGGCGGCCAACAAGCTACGAGGTAATTAAAATCGTTCCACAAAATCTGCTCCTCTTACCTTCCTTAATCGTACGCTGACGATGATGACGGACAACACAAGACGCTAAACTGCAAATATATATTCGCAGAAACGCAGTGAAATGAAATGACCGGGTCACAAACTCAAAAAGAAACGCTGAAACCTGTACGTATTGCGTTTCACGTCACGGTGATTACGTTTGACGTCACGGAGATTACGTTTGACGTCACGGTGATTACGTGTGCCGTCGCGGCAATTGCGTCTGACGTCACGACGAAGCTGTGCTGTTGTTGTGATTGTCATTGAAGAAAAAGTCATCATTATTCCCCCCCCAAGTGCGATGAGAACGGCTCAAACAGGAAGATTAAATGAATCAAAAGGATGGAGAAGAAACAAGGGATAAGAATGACCAGCCTTTTTTTGTTGGTTGCAACTTTCTCCCGTAACGTGTGTGTGTGTGGTTGTGTGTGTGTGTGTGTGTGTTGTGTGTGTTGTGTGTGTGTGTGTGTATGTGTCTGTGTATGTGTGTGTGTGTGTGTATGTATGTGTGTGTGTATGTGTATGTATGTGTGTAAGTATGTGTGTGTATGTGTGTGTGTTATGTGTCTGTGTACGTGTGTGTATGTGTCTGTGTGTATGTGGTTATGTGTGTATGTGTGTGTGTGTGTGTGTGTGTGTGTGTGTGTGTATGTGTGTGTGTGGTGTGTGTGTGTGTGTGTGTGTGTGTGTGTGTTTCGAAGGGGGCCGACTAACGAGCTGTGGGTGCGCCTGCCACAAAACGAGATAAACAAGGAAATTTGACGCAGGAGGAAGCCATTTGGCCCATCATGCCTGTGCTGCATCAACCCGAGCTCAAATAAATCCATCAAAACGACGTAATTTAATTGGGGTGAGGTGTGGGATATCACAAATAATGTTTAAAATAATAATAATAATAATAATAAACTTTTTTTGGTTGGTTTTCGGGTGAAGAATATTGCTACGGAAATGGCCCTTATTGGACTACTAAATATAGGATTAGCTCAGATTCCCCATTAAATGCATGTATAGATAGGTTGTTTGGTAAAATGGATGTTATATGTGTGTCGGGAGGTGTAAGAGGCTGTATTACTGTTGTCGGTGGTGGTGGAACGAGGCTCCCTCTTCTTATGCCCTATCACGGACGATAAGCCCCGCCCAGTCGGCTGAGGATGTGTGGCCAAAAAGAAGAAGTGACGTGAAGGGGAGGAGTGTGTGGAAATAGTCGCTGAGAGAGGCGTGCTCGTGGAACGAGAGAGCAAGCAAAGACCTCGTGAACAACTTCAGTTTGGCAGTTTGGAAAACTGCAGTCGGTTGAGAGGGTGCTCGTGTTTTGAAGCGAGCGAACGTAAGAGAGGCTGCCTGTACGTCGAGTCGGCCTTTTTGGGGCAGTGGGAGAGGCGGCCTGCACGGAGAAACTGAGAGGACGGAGTTGGGAAGTCGGGCTTCGAGGCGGGAAGGCAGGAGGGAGACGCCGGAGCCTCTGACAGTCCCTGCTCACACCAACGGCTCGACACGTTTGCCGCTCCGCTTGCCGGAGCCCGGCACCTCGATTTGGGCCTTGTCTGGTGAACGGGCCAGACCTGGATTTGTATGCTGGATCATGAGAGAGATCAGCTGAGGCCTATCGTCGACCTTACGCGGGGTCAGAGCCGCAGGGACCGCGTGCGGTGCGAAGGGAGCAAGAGTACGACGCCTCCATCTCTCCACGCGGCGTGGTTCGAGCGGGAGCTCGAATCCGTGGACATCCGCCTGTTGCAAGCGACATTCGTGCATTTGACACTGTCCTCTCGTCCATGAGACATCACCAAGTACTCTGTCTTGTCTTGCATGCATGCTGTCTGTCTATCTGTCTTTGTCTGCACGTTGTTTGAGGCATATTTCGGTAGCGACCCCCTCAAAACCTGTAGGCGTTGTTCCATAGTTAAGAACGGGTTGAGGATTGTTAATAAAAACATTGTCGTGAATTTTGCTTGTGTTGTGATCCCCGATGCTCCCCAATAAATCTGGTTAATTCGTATGAAGTTGCCGCTATGGATTAATTTGTGTCGCGTCGAGGAACGATCCGTTCGATTGGCATATAAAACCAAAATGGTTACAGACTGGCAGAAAACGCTCGGCATCTGACACAACCAGTCTGTAACCAGGGTTCTATTTCCCCAACTGGCAAGGTTCAGGATTACGTTGGTATCGCGATTGAAGACGCGTGACCCGAGCCTGTGCTGTGCGGCCGGCGTTATAGATCCCGGAGACGGCCGGAGTGGGTTGAGAATCCCTCCGTCGCTGAATCCTTAAAAATATATAACCGACCACACATTATTCCTTGATGATACACTCACAGACATCACCCGGCACAGATGCACACATTCACTCGTCCACACTCAGCTTCCACCGACCAATGTCTCTGTACTCTACCATCTCCAATTCTTATGGGTACCTATCTAATTTAAATTTAAACTTTTACGACTGTTTCTGTTGCAACTACCTTTTCAGGGATCCCATTCCATGCATTAACTACTCTGAGTGAAAGACCCCGCCTAATTACTACCGTCTTAACCTTCCTCTATTCACTCTCCCCGAAGGCTTTGCCCCAATCCCGTCATCCGGTGAGCTGCCCTGCGAAGGAAGCTGCACAGGAGGTACTCCCACGGAGTGGGTTTTCAGATTATTTTTTTTTCTGCTTCAAGAATGTTTTGCGGAATGAAGGGTTTTACGGTGGCCGGAGTGCAGATCCTGCCACCAACCTCCTAATAAGAAGTAACCCAACTGCAGGAGGACGTCCGCAGACACAGTTGGACACTAGATATGGATGGCCGTTGGCTCACAAGGAGCTCCTCCGCCCTTTGACCTGAGACTTGCCCTCATAGACTTGAGACTTGACTCAAGTGACTTGTTGACGTCTCTAATCTTAATACACATTTCCTGTGTCAATTTGCTCCTCCTGTCCTGTGGCATCAAAAAATTCAATGATCACACCCTCGAGAGGTTGACTCAACCCAGGAGATATCACTTCCACGACAACAAAATCAGCTTCAGAGGATTCTGACTCAGCTTCAGAGGATCTTCCTGATGAACAGCAGGAGGATTACTCCCTTTATCCTCCTCATGAACCTCTTGATGCATATCCTCCTGATGAACAGTACCCTTTCTTGCCTCTGGGACAGGTCCCACACATGCCCTTAAATTCACCCGATGCACTCTCTGGACTG
>CM068954.1:152771958-152788315 GCA_035128595.1 Eptatretus atami
CCACAGGTTCAATTGCATGAGTTGTTTCTTGGATTTCAACCACCTGGTACACAGTGGGCTCTTAAGCATCTTGGATCTTGTTCCTTCCCAAACATCTATTTCTCTGATAGAGAAACTGACCCAAATGTAATGATGGACAGTACACCTTGTCTTTCTGAGCAGAAAACCTTTCAACTGCTTTCATTTCAAAGCACCCTCTCACTTTGGCATGTGCTTCCCTCAAATGCTCCTGGTGGACAATTAGCCAGTCATTCCTTTTATCCACCACCTCTTTCTGGCCAACCAAAGCATCATTGGGAAGATGGGGATTTACACCAAACAGCAGAAAAATATGGTGAGTATATTTTTTTCCAGCTCTTCCAACATAAGAGCTACATAAAATACTAAACAAAATATTACCATGCAGACAGATCAAAACATGCCTCAGGCCAGAGGTGCCCCATGCCTAATGTACATGTTTACTTACGTGTAGATTTTGATCAAGTACGTAAGCAGAAAATAATCCAAGGAGATATTTGTAACCCTAGCTGGTGGCTAAATAACTGATGAGGGGGAAAACTGGTGGAAAGCAATCTTCAAGTCATACCACAGATTTTCGATTGGATTTTATCTTTTTCTACATTAGTCACTCCAGTGTAACTTCTGCTGTGTGCTTCAGGTCATGGTCACACCTATGTTGAAAATTTCGTGTCGGTTGATTAAACGATTGCAGAGAAAATAGAGAAAATTAGCACGCACGGACAGATGGACAACCCGAAAACATAATGCCTCTGGCGACTTCATCAGTGGAGACATAAAAATACGCAAAACAATTACCAAAGAATACCTGCATAGAACGAGCCTGATCCTGAAACCATACCTCCCCAAAGGGACAAAACCAAAGCCATTAACCAACTCGCAGTACCAGTGTCCCAATAGAGCTGCGGAATGGTAAACTGGCCGCAAGCGGAAATCAGAAAACTAGATGTCAGAACAAGGAAACTTCTCACTATCCACAAAATTGTCTACAAAAATTAGTGCATCCCGAGAATGTACCTGCCGAGGAAAGAAGAAGGTGGCGGCCTGATGGAACTCAATCAAATGCACAGAGCGATGACTGTAGGATTAGCAGAGTACGTAAATGTGAAAAGTTCAACAGTCTACCGAATACAATTTGTACACAAACATGAACACAGCAAACCAGAAAAGGTATTTCTCACTCACCTTGCAAAAATCTTCCAAATTCAGGTGTGAATAGAAGATATCAAGCACCAAACCAAAACTGCAACAAATACAGCCCCAACGATTGCAAAAAAAAATAAAAATACAAGGTGAAACACCAACAGATATATAGGGACAACTGGGAGAAAGGCAAAAGAGTAAGGAAATATATGAAAAAGAGTTGGACAGATTGGGGATAGACAAAGAAGGATCACTGGAATGGCTAGGAGGTTAGCTCAATTGGGCTAGAGAAGGAATCATTACAAATGCCCAAGACCAAGGACACTACACGAATGGCTTTAAGAAAATGGTGGGACTGAGCCAATCTGACAAGTATAAATTTTGTAACGTAGAAACAGAAAGCACGAGCCACCTCCTATCAGGATGTAAAAAAACACTCATGTCAGAACAGCTGTACACACAAAGGCACAACAAGGGATGTAGAGTAATCTATTGGCACATCTGCAAAAATTTCAACATCCCAGTTACACAAAACTCATGGAAACATGAACCAAAAGCAATCACTGAAAACAAGGACAGAAGGTTCACATACGACCTGATGATCCCATCCAGTGTGAGCATAGAAAACAAAGCATTGCGACCGGACATAGTACTCAGAAACTAAAAGGAAAAGAAGGCATTGGTAAGTGAAGTTTCAGTACCCAGTGATTTTGGTCTAAATAACCCAGAAACCGATAAAATGGCCAAATATTAAGACCTCAAGAATGAAGTGAAAAGATCCTGGAAGCTGAAGAGCGCCGAAATTGTACCATTGATAATATAATTGGAGCAACGGGAATGATAAAGAAGAACATCACAAAGATCCTACAAACCATCCGTGGGAACATTACCACAAACAAACTACAGTTGGAGGCTTCCAACCTTTATATAAGAGTGATACTTAAGATTCATTTTTCACCTTTAGTACATATGGTAATCCAACAATCAAGGACCTAAACCAACTACAACTAAAAGCAGAAAATCAAGCACAAGCAGTTTCAAGACACAATAAGCTACCCTCCTCCAACAGCAGATCAGAGTGAATAAAAACACCCACCATAGCAAAAACGACAAACCAAGCTCCTATACAGAATAGAACAGATAGTGATGACACAAATTGAATTCAACACAGAACATACATAGCCCTAAAAACATCGCTTTCCATTAACAGACAAAATGAACTCACAGAGCCACTGAACAAACACCACCAGTTAGAGGAGACAAGTCATCGAGGTGAAATTGTTCTGATTTCCTACGACACACACTTTCACTTTTGGATCACGAACCTTCTCGATTCCTCCAGAAACAAACAAGTAGTCAAACAATACTCCACAAAAACACCATCAAAGATAATAATCGAAATAATGATATGTTAAAAGAACAGGGTTCTTAAATCCCACCGAAAACATCACAAAAAATCATCCTAAAGAACTATCCCTCCAATCTGCTAATAAAAATCCAACCTCGCGAGCACCTCTAAAACCAATAATGATGACTTCACAAGAGTATCATATCATAGAACCCATCAGAAAAGCATGAAATATTTGCAAAATTGCATCACCAATCAATCTGGAGATCAACAATTACAGTCCTCGGGATACCACAACCTTCTGAACTATACATAACAAGAATTTTCAAAAGAAAACACTGAGACATCACAATAAATCCCAACAATTTGATGCCACTATACAAGCGTGTCTACTCAGAATACTGGAAAAGACAGGTTGACATGCATACCCATCGGCCAACAATAAAATATACGTGAGCCGAGAGTGGCAATACAAAACACTCACCAGTTCTGATTACGATTTACGCCAGGCAACCCCTTCCCAACCCCTCGCGGAATTGGACACCAAGATCCAACACCAACGTCCTCCACCAAATCTTACCCCTCGCAACACATATCTCTGCATAATCTGCACACACCACACCACCAAAACAACACACCTTAACCACAAACCTGAATCATAAATCATACCCGTTACACCACCTATCGTAATGCATAAAAATACAACAATCTGCACAAAAAGAGAGAATTTAACAAAAAACCACCAAATAAAGACCCAGTTGGCATACTTGATTAAATGAATAAAATCACACGTGTCATACACGACATGAAACAGCACATCCCACAATACCACACAACCCGGTACCACTTCTTCCATCCTCACCTTCACTCTATCCATCAATAATGAAGTCACTGAAAAACTTTATGACATACAATCAACTCTCATACCAGATTACGATTTGAAACATATCTCCGCACCCACCATACCCCCACTCCTCCCACTATCTATACGTCAAAAAATCTTGCTGCTACACGCGCCACCCAGAATGCACATTCCAACGTCTCCAAAACCTGCGCGAAATCGACCAAACTTAACATTCGTTTCTACCAAATCACTCATCATCATCATCATCATCGCTCATCATCATCACTATATCACATCCAAAACAGCATTCTCAACACCAACATACATTCGGTTTATGACCAATCCAACCAAACTTCACAAAACAAGGTCACAGGGGATGTGCACTCAGCCCCCGCTCCAAAATGCCCATTCCATAATCCGTTCATAATCCGGAAAACAAATCATGTGGCCAGCACACAGCAGAAAAGATAACAAACAAATATAACAGCAAATAGAAGCACAACACATATAATTATCATAACAAACCCTCCCCAAGGGGGCCGGCATGAACCAAACCCTAAAGGAAAAACTACGCGGACCCGAAAACCATTATCGATAGGCAGCAAGGGGGTTGCCGCCCCCGATGGGGGGGGTGTTTACGGGACAGATTAATATAAACATAACAACCCACGGAGAACCTGCCAGAACAGGACCAACTTCCCCTGAATCGGATCACCGAGCCAACCACAGACAGGGCAGGAGCATGAATGAGAAAAGAAAGGAAATGCAAAGCAAAGAACCAAATCACGCCTCATCAAAGCCAAAATACCCGAACACACAAAAACAAAAGAAGTCAGCAAGAAACCGAATAGAGTCACAGCACCGACCTCCACCCCAGAACCATCAGAACACAAACGTCAGCAAAAAAAAAAAAAACAAAAAAGCAAAAAAAACCCAAGCAAAAAAATGAAAAGCGCCACAACCAGCAATCAAAGAAAACCATTACACGCACCCGAAGGCAAAGGAATTCACACATAACGCAAAAAACAAGGAAAGGCGCAATGCAAGATTGCGCCAACCATACCACCCAATAGCAACAAACGAACGCAGGAGACAGGAGGCCCCCAATCCCAACCGAAAACGGACGGGTAAAATCCAAGAGCGCAACAGCAGACATCAGATACCCGTCCAAATCCTCACACTGCTAGACAGCACCCAGCTGTCACCACCAGAGAAAAGTTTAAAGCGTAAAAACAACAAACAAAGGATTGTCCAAGCACGAACCAAACGCACAAGTACTCAGTAGGCCGAATGACCCGCAAAAGTTAGTACTTCAAGTAAGCCAGAGCAAGGAACGCATAACGAAAGCACCAGACGCAAAAAGCACACGCTTCCTGACAGGAAAAATAAGAGAGTAAAATGGAAAAAAAAAAAGGCGAATGCAGGCCAGATAAGCGTGGAACACTGCATCACCGCCCTCGAAACATGCCGGAAAAACAGATTGCCGAATGCACTAGACCAACAACAGAGAGTGTGGAAAAAAAAAAATCACCACCAACGTGCCGCGAGCGGCAAATCCAAGCAAAAGGCAAACACAGGGCCGGGGGAAACAGTCAGCCAAAAAAAAACATGCAAGCAAATAAGGCATCGAGAAAACGAGCGAACAACAACAACAACAACAGACATGACAACAAGAACAATGCGGAACCCTCCATGCCTGCGAACGCTTAGAAATGCCGCAGCGGATAGAAGCAAATGACAAGAAGAGCCCTCCACGCCGGATGACAGACCAATTCACCACCAACGCACCGAAAGCCGGCACAGAAGGCCGAGGCCAAGCAACGCCGGAAAGACCCACACATTCACGCAGACGAGCAGCAAGAGACAAGCGGAGTTAAGCAGAACGCAAACACGCAGTGCGGCACACGGTGCAAGCCCACCCGGCGGGGGAAAGGCGGAACCACACACAAGAAACCGTGCCTCACCCACCGCAAGTCCAAGTTGCGGCGAACGGAAGACCCGCGACCCAGACCAACCAGAACGCGAATATCCAAACCGCAAAAAAAAATAATCAACGCGCGGCGCCGCTGAACAGTCACGGGCCACACAACCCGCAGCAACGCCAAGAGATCCACACAGCAGGCGGGAAAACTGCCCGTGGACACACGACCTAGTCCCATCACTTGAATACAAACAGGCCCATAACAGTTCAACCCGCCACCGATACAGCGAGTCATAACCGAGATAGGGAAGGGAAGAGCCAAGTTGCACAAAAACACCTGAAATGGCAACGAAGCCACCACAGCGATACCAAGTCCCATACGAGTACCAGCGCACGAGAATAAAACAGACTCTGCCGACGGCTCACCGATCAACAAGCACCCAAACCCCCGCAACTCGGAACCCGGGAATGGCAGAGAACAACTGCGACAGCACGTAGAACGTCAATGAAAAGGGAGCAGAAAAACAAAAAGCAAGTCGCAAAAACCCGCCCGAGACCCCCAGGACCAATTGATCGCAAACACCGCCCAACAGAGGAAGCGCAAGGGCACAAAAGCCTGCAACCGAAAGACGAATGGTACGATGACGCACTACGGCACCGACAACACCTCACGACGAAACCAAACAATAGCGGAGGGCAACCGGCAGCGGGAATCCGAGGGTCAAAATCAACGCCGAAAATAACCACGTGAACACATGGCACCATACACAACAACAAAGGCACGACGAGGAAAGGACCTAAGCCAGGCCACACTGGGCAATCCACCCGGCCGTGGGGAAAGGGCAAGCCACATCACGAGAAACCTCCCCCCGCACCGCAAAATCTCCGGGGCGCGAACTGGCACCCAAGCCCAACTACTAACTGCAATAAGAACAAAACGCGGCGAAGGGGCCAAGTACTCGCGCACAATGATGCAGCAGCCATCACACTAGCATCTCCCCCAAAGACACAACTCGAGACAGCACAGACGGTCAGAACCAGCACGCCCCGCATACTGCCCAAACCCCAAGTCCCAACCCCGCCAACCCCAAGCCGCAACCCCAACCAACGCCCCGCCAACCACACAACCACGCACCCCAACCGCCCCCATCCCAGCGCCCGCGCAACAAAGAAGAGTACACAACGGCAGAAAGGCACCCCAGACGTCAGGGCCACCCCGGAAACAGTCAAAAAAGAAAAAACCCCGGGGAAAATGCTGCGAACCACACAAAAACGTCCCCACCTCACCGTAAAGTCACTAGGCAACGCTAACCGCCTGCCTCCCGCCTGGTTGAAATAAAACGACAATAAAACAGGAAGTAAAGGAAGTGGCAAACCGTCTCCGATAAGCGCACAACAAGGAAAAAACCCAAGCCCCGAAAATACGACAGCTCAACAAACGCAAACAAGAAACCACGGAAACCAAAATCCTCCACAACCAAAACCCGAGCGCACAAACAGGGAAAACGAAAAAGGAACAAGGGGGTACGGAAAGGAACGAACAGGAAAATAACGCGGAAGCAGACGCATGGGAACGAAAAGCCAACAGCAGGCACATAAGAGCAGCTGACATGGAAGAATAGCACGTAAACAAATTACAATCAGGGAACAGCAAACCAAGAAACCGAATTATAAAATCCAAAGCGCACGCTCCGCAAAACGCCGAAAGAAACAGGAAAGAAACCGCAGCAGGGCCACAAACAAAGAAAAAACAACGCAAACAACCCACTGCAAAGCACAATGAGGAGCACAAGCTCCTGAACCACGCACCACCCCCACACGGAGTGATCACAACAAGAAAGAAAGCACTGGGGCAGGGGACAAAGTCTGACACCACAGAAGACAATCAAGCGAACACACGACATCAGAGCACCTACGGCCACGACGCCCCAACATACCAAAGCCCACACGCAGCAACTGAACACAAACACACAGAAAACCCACAAACGCAGACGAGCCAAAAGGAACCCGCAAAAGCGCGAGAAACGACAGGACCCCCAAATACAGGCCCACACACCAACAATAAGAAACTGACCACAACTCATCACCCGAGCCAAGGCGCCGGCCCACAAAACAGCAACGGGACCCATCCAAGCCCAACAACCCCAGCCAGTATCCGCCCCAGAAGACCAAAATCAGACAGAGCAGAACCCCACCCAACACGGCGCCCACAACCCCGCCCCAAACACGCGCACACCCGACGAACCGCACCCAAGATCGAGAACCGAGAGGCGGACGGCAGAGAACACACACAGCCGCCAACCGAACAAGCCACACGAACATCACAAAACGAGGACCATAGGAACGAACGACACAACCTATACGGCACCCAAACAACCGGCTCGCGTACGGGGAAGGAACCAGAACCAACCGCGGCACGGAGCGCAAACCCAAGAAACGAGAAGACCAAAGTGCCCGCCAGGGCCACAAACAAAGAAAAAAACAACACAAGACAACCCACGCAAACACAACAGCACACCAACACGCACCACCGCCACACGACAGCGTCACAACAATGAAACAAGGCAGCACCACAATGATCGACACCAGCACACAGAGAGAAACAGCGACAAGGGACGACACCGGCAAACCAAGAAGGAAAAATACGAACAACGAATCACATACACTGCTCCAAACGAACAAGTAGAACCCACCCAAGCAAGCAAAAGGCACAATCGCACGCGCCGGCCGCGCGCCGACCCCAGCAGGAGACAGAACAACGTTAAAGCAAATGGGAGTGACAAATCGGCACAACCCGAACAAACTGCCAGAGGACCCATCACACCCAAGAAAAGAACCCCCGCGCGACCAATCAAACGAAAAGCAGCCAAACAAACGCCGGTAAGGAGAAAACACACACAAACACACAAAGATCAACGGAAAAAACAACCTCAGCAAGCACGCACCCAACAATACGGGCAACAACGGATAGCTGAAGAACCCGCGCAAAAAAGGATACCAGCGCGCGACTAAAGCATAAAAACCAACAAAACAGAAAAAAGAGCACGCGAAAAAATCCAACTAAAAAAAGAGACGCACACATGACAATCAGAGGCGAAACGCAAAATCCGGCCGAAGGCAACAACCAAACGAACAGACCCGCCAGACAAAGCACACAAACAGAGCACAACAGCCAAAGACCAAAACCCAAAAAACCCCCCACAACGGACAGCGAAAAACCACACAAACCCCAAGCAAAGACAACAAAAACATCACAGGCACCAAGAAAAAAAAAAACAAGAAGCCGAAACCGCGAAGCAACAGAAAACTTCACAAGTAACAGAAAAAAAACAGAAACGTCAACGGCACGACTACACCAGAAGAGGAAGGGGACCGGGAGGGGGAAGACGCACCCCAGAGAAGACAGCGAAAGAACCAGGCAGCCCGAGAGCAGCGCGGGCCCGACACGACACACCAGAAAGTAAAAACCACAATCAACAAGAAGAAGCACAACAGGGCATCCAAACACCGACCGCACACCCACAAAAGAAGGCCAGACGGAAAGGAAAAACACACAACAACACCAACACACACACACACACACACACACACACACACCACACACACACACACACCACACACAACCCACGCACACACACACACACACACACAGCAAAAAAAAAGGACCCAAACCCCACAAAAACCCACAGACAGAGCACGAAACACAAAAAAAAAAACCCCAGAAATAAAATGGACAAAAGACGCAGAGACATGGAGAAAAAGCCGAAAAACCCAGAAACGGCTAACACGGACACACCCAACAAACGAACAAAAAAGCACCCACAACCCCAACAGAGCCGGCCCGAAGTGGAATGAAAAAACACCGAAAGCGCAAAAACCAACACAAAGCAGCAGAGAGAGATGAGGAAGCAGAGAGAAGGATAAGACAAAACAAACACACCACACAGAAACTCCAGTCCCAGGAACCACCATCACACAAACCAGACACCAAAGAAATAAAGAAGAAAAAGCAAATACCAGGACCGAACCGAGAACACAGCCCCAAAAGACCAACCCAACGGATAACAGAACACAGAACAACACCACAGTACACTACAACCAAACACAAGAAAATAATCAACCACCACCACCGACCGCCACGAACAACCCCCCGCGGCAGGCAATCCAGACCCAGAAACCCCAAAAGCACACAAAGAAAACAACGCACAGAACCGCGAAAACGACCGGCCCGCCAGCACCCGCAACACCCACCGCCGCCAGCCACATAACAACACCCCCAGCACCAACCAAACAAAGAAAACCAACCACACCCCCACCCACACACGAGCCGGCAGCCCCACAATTCAGCGACAAACACCACAAGAAACACCCACGAACCACATAAGCAAACAGCACAAAGCCGACCCGCGAGCCCGATCCAGCAGCAGCGCCCACAACCCAAAAAACAAAATCACCCAAAAACCAAGCAACCCCAACCCAACCACGAACAACCCCAAACCCCGCCAAGGCAAAATACAGCACACGAACAACACCCACAAACCGCAACCCAGAACCAACGAACAAAACCAAGCCCACGCCCAACACGCCAGCCCAAAACCCACCGAAGAGTCCCACAAAACCCCACCCCGCAGGCACCAAACCACCCACCAGCCAAACCTTACCCCCCAGAACCAAGCCGCGGAACACGGCCCCAACAACACAACAACCAGCACCACAACCCACAAGGCATCAGAAAACAAAACAAACCCACCAAAAGATCCCCCCCCAAAAACCGCCGCGCGCCACCCCATCCGCCCCCAAACACAACCACCACCCCAACAACAGCTACCAAACCCCCCCACCACCCCCCAGCCTCCCAACACACCCCCCTCCACCGAGACAAAACCACCCCACCACCACCAGCACACGAAAACAGCCCCTCGCCACCCGCCATCACCCAGCAAGCCACCGAAACCACATACACACTGAACACAACAAAACAAAACGAGCCCAAAACACCAGCACCACGACACACACAACAAACCACAAAAACCCCCCAACAACCGCAGCAAACCAAGACAACCGCCCCCACACCAACTCAATGACCAACAAACCCACAGCCCAAACAGCCCACCACCCGACACCACCACCCAAACGCCCACCACCAACCCAGACAACACCCCACGCTCAACCAACAACGGCAACACCCACCCCAACCCCCAACACCAATCCCAGGCCGACCCGCAATCACCAATAAAAACGCACAGCAACCCACCCCGCACACCACCCAAAAACCACACCAGCCACCCAAACCGCGACCCCCCCCCCCCGCCCGCCCCCCCCCCGCCCCCCCCCCCCCCCCCCCGCCCCACCCCGCCCAACCCACCTAACAAAATACAGAAAAAAAAACGCACAAACCGAAAACAGCAAAAAACCAAAACCACACCCAAAAAACGGAAAGCGACACAAACAAAACAAACACCCCCCACCACAAACCACCCCACCGCCACCCGACGACAACACACCCCACCAACCACCACAAACGCACCAACACCCAACCCACCCCCAACCCCAACATCACAAACCCCAGCTCCACCACCACCACACCACCACACAAACCCAACCCGCCCACAACAGCACCCACAAACAAACCCCACAACCCCGACAAAAAAAAAAAAACAACAACAAAACACACACACAACAAGAACCCACACACGAAACAATACACCATACACAAACACAAAACAAAAAAATAAACCAAACCAACCACGCCAACACAACATTCACACAACCCCAACAACACAAACAACACCACCCGGCAAACAAGACAACACCACCAAACCACAACCCACCCAACCACACCCCGCACCCCCCAACCCCCCACCCCCCGCACCACCCCCCACACCCCCAAAGAAACCCACCCCCCACACCACCACCCGACCCCCCACCCCCCCGCCCACCCGACCCCCCCCACCCACCCCCCCCCCACCCCCAACACCCCACCCAACCCAACAACACCCCCACACCAAAACCCACACACCCCCACCGCCAAAACCAACGACCCCCACCAACCAAACCCAACCAAACACCCCAAGCCACCCACCCCCCAACCACACACAAAAAACAGCCCACCACCCCCAAAAAACCCCATCGAAATCCAGAAACACCCACACACACCCCCCAAGCCCCCCGCCAGACAAAGCACCCGCAGCCCAACCCAGCCCCCCCCCACAAACCAACCCCACACCACGTCACACACGACAAAAACAACCAACGACAAAAAAACCAACAACGCAAAAAAAAAAAAAAAAAAAACTCAAACCCACCAACAAACCCGCACAACCAAACACAACAAAACCACCCCCCAAAACGAATCCACACCCAACAAAAAAAACACCACGACCAAAAAAATAACACACCAACCCAAAGAACAACAACCGAACCCAAAATAATGTACACCCACAACCCGCGACCAACCAACCACACAAACAACAACAACACCACACACACACCCACACCCACCACCCCACACCCACCAACCCACCACACACCCCAACCCCCACCACCCCACCCAGCCCACACCCACCACCCACCACAACACCCCCCCAACCCAGACACAAACACACCCACATCGACCACCAAAAACCCCCCCCCCCACGCACGAACCACAAATAACAAAAACTCACCCACCGCCACCAACCCCGCCCCCACACAAACCAAGAAACACCACAAGCCAACAACACCAAACAACGCCCAACACCAAACACAACAACACGGCACACAGCCGACAACCAACAACACAACAAACCAACACACCAACAAACACAACACACCAACGCAACCGCCCACAACGACACCACCCCCACACAACCACCACCCCCCACAACAACCCAAACACAACCCCACACCACAAACCACGAAACCCTCCACACACCGCCCACACCAACCCCACCCCACCACCACCCACACCCACGACCCCCATCCCAAACCCAAAAACAAACACACCCCCAAGCAAAACAAACAAAACCAACGCCAAACAAACCCCCCGCCAACCCCCCCACAAACACAAACCCCAACAACCGCACACAACACCACCCAAACAACCCAACCCCCACACCGCAACACCCCACCACCGCACAAGCCAACAACCCAGCCCTGCCACACAGACAACCCACCCACCCCGACCACCCACCCGCACCCACAAACCGCAACACCCACCCACCAAACACCAAAAACAACCCCCCCCAAGACAAAACCCAAAACACCCCCACCCCAAACACACAAAAACCCGACAAAAACCCACACCCAAAAAGAAAACCGCCCAACAAGAAGCACCAACCACCCAACGCACACACCCAACCAACCCACCCCACCACACACCCAATCCAACGCACACAAACACCCCCACACCCACCACACAAAACACAACCAAACAAAAAAAAAAACAAAAACAATAAAAAAAAACACAACAGAAAAAACCAAAAAAAAAAAAAACACAGAAAGAAAAACTAAAACAACACAAACCAGAAAAAAAAAAACAAACAAAAAAAAACCAAAACAAAAAACACAACAAAAAAAACACAAAAAACCAAAAAAAAAAAAAACCAAAAACACAAAAAACAAAAACAAAAAAAAAAAAACACAAAAAAGAAAACAAAATAGACAAACAAAAAAAATACACAAAATGAATAACAAAAACCCAAAACAAAAACAACCAAAAAAAAAAAAAAAAAGAAAACAAAAACCCACAAAAACAACAAAAAAAAAAAAAAAACAAAAACAAAAACAAAAAAACCAAAAAAAAAGAAACAAACAAAAACAAAAAAAAAAAAAAAACACACCAAAAAAAAAAAAAAACCCAAAAACACAAAAAAAAAAAAAGAAAACACCACAAAAAAAGACAAAGTTCATATAAACTAATATAAACAAGAATGAATAAACCGGAACACCTAATCTGCACCCTTCACCTTCAAATCCTAAAAAGATAAGCAGAACAAAATCACAAGCAAATAGATATTTATTCTACTACATCAATCCCACAAGAAACAACGCAAAAAACCAAGGTAAACCAACATAACAGAATATTGAGACAATTCTGTAAGAGAGTCAGGCCACAGAGTGTCACTGAGACAATACTGCCATGAATGCAAAAATTATAGACCTTTCGGTCATGGAAGGCAACAAATACTGCACAAGTGTCGAGAGATGTTAAAACTTTGCAAATGACCCAACTACAGATCAACAATCGACCCCCACAAGTGGAATGCAGAATCATGACAGAATCAGTAAATCAACCCAATTAACCAGCAACACACAAACACAGAATCCGAATGGACTCTGAAACGACATAAGACACACATCTAATTTCCAGTTTATTCATTATTGAAGTTAAGTAATCTGGAGAAGAGTAGAAACTCCATTTCACGTAGTTTGAACACAACTGTCCATAACCTGTCAAGATCAGACACGCTGTGTTGACCATCCAGAATAGGATGAACTCTACCATCCACATATGAATTCAATGCAGAGGCACTTAACACTTTCAGATGGCCCAAACAGATGGTGGAGGATACAGCCCTACCCAACAGACATGTCCCGATGTCACTCAAAGAGTCTCTGAATGGCATGTTAATCAGGCCGCAATGGACAACTTTTGACCATTACAGAGAACCACACTGTAATTCAGAAGAACAAACTTCCAGTCATGATGCATTCTAGTCATATTTCAGAAACCAACCAAGAGATCGTGATTCTCGAGACATTCTCAGATGACAAGCGCACCAGAACAGCCACTGCGACAAAGCAGAAGTTGGCTGATGTGCTTGCCCTGCCAAATCATTGAGAAGTCACACCTGGTCAAAGGCACTGGTGATGAATACCAGAAGTCATTTTCAACAAAAACACCATACAATGGATAATGAACAACCACAAGTATGACTGAGATCCCTATTTCCTCTGTGCAAATATAGGCTAGACAGAAGTACACAGATACGCGAGGAGCGGATCTTTTCCTAGCCTTCACAAAGCAACAATCGAGTGCACTCCAGGCATCAACAAAGAACACATTTGATATACGACAAAACCGTCAATTATACCCATCCTTCCATAATGTCGCGACGGAACCATGGACAAACAATATTCACATCCACTGCTCAAACTTTCAAGCATGTCTTAAGCAAAAGATAAATGATAGTCGCGGAAAGGCATTATGTCTTAGATGAAGGGGTGTATTGCAATACGCAAAAGAAATCCACGCTGTTGACACGCCCCCGAACCAGTTTAAAGAATACCTATTCCTTGGAATGGGACCATTTCACATGGAGAAGATCTGCAATCGCTTGCTTGGAAAGTTTCTAGGCTGTATCGCGCTACCTTGATCTGGCTTTCGATTTGATACATGAAGCCTTGGAAGCTTGGTGTTCAGGAATAGTTCATGACAGGAGGTCACTACTGTAAAGGCAAGAGGCAGGAGTCTGGTAATCAGAGGTGATGCAATATCTTATGATTAGGTTTACGAAGACCCGGAATATCATTGCTGAATTAGAAAACAAATAAGAAACCAACATGGCAAACTAAGATGCAGCGCAGAGCAAGTGATTAGATGTTGAACCATACAGAATTCAGGAGATTTGGGCAAACAGCAAGCTTACATAGCCGGATGAAAGCAAACAGATGTCTATTCACGAATGATGGAAAAAACATCGGGCTCTAATGAAAAATGTGAGTACTGGAGCTGTTTTCTGGATGAGCTGGTATCCTAACCTGAAGGGGAATCATTACACACCTATTTCGACAAGGGCGATTGCATCGTTTTCATTACTTGCCTGATGGATGCTAGGTGACAATGCCTGTTGTTCATTCGGGTTGACCCGTAACAACTATAGCACGATGGGTAGCGTGTATCCTGAACGAATTGCACATCGACATACAACAGGAAGTAATCCCGGGTATCTACACAGATCGTTTTACAGATTGGTTGGAATCCATGGGTGATGTACCCACACTCTCCGACAGGCGCCACAGTAGCTTTGATCATGAGCTACTCGAAAAGCTAATATCACCATTAAAACTCGACTAAGGTTGAGGCATGCGAGGTATCATTTGATGAAACAAGAACAGAAAGAAGAAGGCAGGTGAGACCTTACATGGAATCTCTAATAAAGCATGAGAAAGATTTCTTCATATGTGCACAGCAGCTACCGAAGGGGTAACTTATGCCGCGACCAAAAGCCACGAACCAGGAAACTAAGAAACCCTACACCAATAAAGTGTCCAATCCTTCTAACGAAGAATTGGCCAAATTGAACGACGGCAAAGCACACTTTTGATTAACATAAATCCATCCAGACAATCATTCAGCCGACTGTGATCAGACCTTCTACAACATCTCTACTGAAGGCTGATATACCACCAGAGCGAGGTAGTTGTTGACGGATACTGAACTGCCTGAAACGGTAAGAAAAGAAGTTATACAAGAGTTTGTTGAAGACCAGATTTACGGAAGTAAGGAGAAAACACACCTACATGACACAACACCTACTACCCAGATGTTTCGTAAGCATGCTTCTACTCACCCGTCCACAAGTGAGAAATCCGATAAGCCAAAAAATATGCTGCAGAAACATTATACCATTGATTAGCCAGAAAAAACGGGTCCAGCAATCTAGAGCTCCGAAGTATGATATGACCAGCACATCCCAGAGTACCCACCATCAAATGAATCGTAAAGATGGGAACATCAAGATTGAAGAAGCACTGACCTAAAAGCCTCCTTATCGAGAAGAACTAGTCAGATCAACTTCCAGAGCGCAGAAAAGGAATGTCATAATTGATGCTCAGATGACAGATATCGACTTCATGCGCACTTTGTGCGAAAAGATACCAATGAATAAGATGGCCTTGGACAGGCATATCTCGAGGCAATGTGCGCTGCGTGAGATCTATCCAACAAGCATCTCTTGCCTTAAAGTTCTGATGTCCACAAGAATAGACATTATTTTGATGCTTATCCAAAAATTTCATCAATTCAAAGCAAATGGAACGTGACCAGAGAAGTTCTTCTGAAGAGCAATCACTATCCACCATTAGGTCTGCACAATCAGAA
>CM068954.1:152788340-152803092 GCA_035128595.1 Eptatretus atami
GTGCGAGGGGTGGGGGGGGCGGGGGCGGGGGGGGGTGACGATCCTGAAAAGAACCCTCAGACCAAAACTCTGAGAACACAATTTCACAAGTTAGGACATTAATTACGATCCTTCACCAAAATGAAGGTGGATGCTTCCAATTCTGGGAGGGCTCCGTTCCACCTTTTCTGAAACCAGAATTATGGAGATATCAACGACACACACACACACACACACACACACACACACACACACACACACATCGTTCTTATTTATACGTACTCTATAGATATGTTCCTCTCGAATCAAGTTTTTGATTTTGTTACTTACGGCACGAGGAAAGCGGTATATTCCCACGTCCACCGTCCCGCTCACCCTTTGGAGGCTTTCCTGCAAACAACACGCTCAAATGAGCTAAGATCCTCGTATCTTTCTCTACTCCCTGTCGATCTTGATATGTTCTGGAGCTCAATGTTGAACAAAGTAAGGTTGCAGGAGTATGTCTTCTAGTGGATGCTGCAGAATATTGTGTCAGAAAAGGAAATTATCTTTGGAGGAGTATATGGGGGTGAATGGCAGGGAAAGGCTTGGTTGCTGGGCACTGTGGAACAGCAAGATGCCAAGCAGATGCTCTCAAGCAACCAAGGAGAAGTAAACGGGCCGAATGTGTACAGAATATGTTCCAATATTAAGTGTATGGTGTTGTGAAACACGGGTGGTTCTAATCAGAGGGTCTTGGTTGTGACTCACCTGACACAGATGTCTTTGTCAACCTCATCTTCCACTTCAAGAAAACCTGGCAACTACATAAGCTGTTTGTAAAGCTTGGTAACTGGAAAAAACAAGAAAACTGTACCAGTCCACCTGTTAGTTGATCAACTGGACAACAATTTGGTGTCGTGTCCGAGGACAATCAGTGGATAGGTGAGAAGGTGTCGAGTTCCAACCAATTACTGTTATGTGAGTTACAAGGCGGAAGCTGAGGCGGACGATGAAAATTAAAGCACGCCACACCATTACACACTTCTCCTTTTAAAATAGATGCAAAAATCGAGTATAATCTCTCGTGGCCCCACCAACACAAAATATATTGTATAAACAGTGCTCACGACTCTCTCTCGCCCCTCCCTCGAATTGCGAATGCATCGTAAATATTCACTTTCACAAAATCGATTTTGAACTTATCCTGGGCATTTCATAAGCCGCAGATGACATTCCCATCACTCTTGAGAAAGACTCAAACCTGATACAGTTGTCTCCCTCAGAGGAGAAAGTCTTGCCCTGGTACATCTCGCCTCTGACGTAAGCAAATCGCTGGCGCCAACGCTTTGCGTTTGTTTTCATGTCATGAAGATGTCCTTTGTCGAAGGATTGTTGATCACCCATACTTTGTTTGGTAATGAAGCACAGCATCGTCTTTCCAATTACAAAACATCCATTAAATTAAACACCAAGCCAGTCATGCATAGAAAGCACCTCCCGCAAGCGTTTCAAAGTTCATTTTCACTAGCAGAGATGGTTCAGGAGGTTTGGGGTTTCTAGATTTTAGAACGCACCCGTTCCACAGTTCGGGCTTCACCGACCGGTCTACATCATCGGGAGTTCTTGCATCCAGAACAGCTCAAGATCTCAGCCTGTTCGGCGAGCTGTTGAAGGTTCTCCAACTCTTCCATGTGCCAGTCTAGGTACACCTGCTTTCTCTCTTCACGGTACTTTCCCCAAGTATTTGGGCTTCTTTACAAAATTGTGAGCCATTTTAGGTGACAACCCTTATCTGATTATGATACTGTAACGAATCTGGCCAGCCATGAGCACTCAAACATTCAGGTCCCCGTAGCTCAGTTATTTTTTAAGTAGAATGTGGATAGATAGCTCGGCTTTCCCCTATGCTAATGGGAATTAAGTGTACGTGCGCTGTTGAAGTTATTTTATAGATAGGATTTACCCTAACAACCTCTGCTCGCGCATTGTCCACGTCTTTCGTGCGCTCGCCGACATGCGGAGCGTGTTGCGTTGGTGGGGCGGAATTCCATGCCCAGGTGGTAGTGGTCTGGATTTCGCCACCAAATATGGTCACGAAGCGTTTTGCTCTAGCTTGGCCCAAATATGGTCACGGAGCGCTCATTCTGGGCTTCGCGCCAAATAGAGGTGTATGCGTTCATTTTCCGCCCAATGGGCGAACGCGACCAAAGCCAGGGCGGGTTCCCTCTCAAGAAGGCGGAGCCGCGGGACACGCCATCCAACCAATGGGAGCAGGTGACGGAAAGCGGGACCCCCCGAAAAAAACGATGGAAAAAGATTGGATGATGCGTCCAGTCTGCTCAAGCGCGCTTCTGTCTGGGGTCTGCCGGCTGACAGCATCCCGCGAATCTTGATGGTGTCTCGTCTGGCGCATTACAACAAGCGAGTCGACCATCGCATCAACGGGATGCATCACCTTCGTCTCGGCCTCTCTGGGTTCGGTTGCCTTGGTCCGTTTCTTTGGGCGGCCTGGTGCTCCGGGAAGCTGCTGTCGTCCAGACCGCGCAACGCGGGGCCAGGTAGCCAGCTACGTTTCCTTCCCTCAGCTCGTCTTCCCTCCCGAAGCTTGAAGTGGCAATAAAGACCTTCGAGTAGTCCATCTCTTTTCTGGTATTTGTCGTGGCGTTCAAATGTGTGTGTCTTGGGCCCCTGTCTCCAAGTAAGAATTTTTAAGGAATTGCTTGTACATTTTGTTTCCTTCTTTATTCGGATACTCTGCCCTTACGTGGCTCCCCTCGCCCCCCCCCCCCCCCGATTATTTGCAAATAATTTTCCCCTATTGTTGAAGTGGTCCCAGCTCGCTATCCCTTATCATTTTCTTTATTGGCTTAGCACGGTGCGTGTTTGCGAAATATTTGAGGCAGTAAATTGTTCATTTTGGACCGACAGGCCTTGGTAACCACCGCGGGTTACACACGGTAACGGCTCATCCCTGCGCTCCGAGGGTGCTGATTCCTCCGGTTAGGCTTTGACCCGCGTGGGTCTTAGGTATATTGAAGTTTTGCAATTAACCCTACCCCACATACGGTCGAATTATTGGCGATTCATGCCGTCCTGTTAAGGGACCCGTGCCTTTCGGACTTATTGAGGGTCACGACCTAAATCCGGTCGTGTTCGGTTGGAGCCGACCAACTGCTCCCCCCTCGCGGTCGTGCTCGCCACTGAGACCCGCCCCACAACAATACTACATGATATATGATACGATATGCGGTTCACCATTGCCCAATCAAATTGCGCCTAAAGGATTTCAGGTGCCGCCGAGCATTCCTAGGGCAGATTACGTTCATTTCGAAGGTCCTGTATTGAAGGAAGATATTTGAACCTTACGGCCTTAAAATAAGATCAGGAGGCTGCCAAAACAGATTGCCTGTACCTCCCTCTTGTTACCTCATACGGCATCAGCCAAGGGGCAAGTTTTTTTTAAAGTTTAAGTTTGCTCTAGTCAAGGATCAAAAATATTTATTTCATACAAGGAAACTGTACATACACGAAAGTTGTTGACACAAGAGAATGTCAACAAGCCCCTCATACTTGTGGCCACATCCACACATTCCCAATTCACCCAATCCACAAAACCCACCATGACATCAAGTCAACCCACACCACAATCCAATACAACCTAACAAAAAAAAGACAAATCTTAGTCCGATTCAGTCCCAAGGTTTGTTTAACATCTTGGAAACAAGTCAAATCTCTGAAAACACAAGCTTGTTGCGCACACACACCAACTCACGAGACTGGTTAGTATTAGAAGAGAACAAAGTTGCCTTCAATCCTTCCATGAAACTCCGACTGCCAACATCCAAGCAGCTCCCATACCAACCAGGCTTTTGCTTCCCTCCACTCCACCCTTTTATCTTCGAGCAAGTCTATATTTGAGCTCGACTCCTTCTCTGTATTCAAAGGCATGTTTAAAATCATCTATATAAGCGATGCCCTTAACCCTGGGATTAATTGACAAATTCCGATGAATCCATCATTACTTCGATGCTGCATACAATGTCCCCACAGTTGAGCAGGAGTTTTTAGGGTCGGACGACCCCCCACCAAAAAACTCAACCGCTCACGTGCAATTAAAATGATTTTCCTTCAAAAGCAACTTATTTGAGATTACATTTATAGTTTCTATATACTTTACTGTAATAACATTCTGTCTCCGCTCTTCGGATCACATGTCAGCGGCAACTCCACCCTCGCCGATACTCAGCACCCTCGGGGCCGATACCTCAGCACCCTCGGGGCCATTACCTCAGCACCCTCGGGGCCGATACCTCAGCACCCTCGGGGCCGTACCTTCAGCACCCTCGGGGCCGATACCTCAGCACCATCGGGGCCGATACCTCAGCACCATCGGGCCGATTTACCTCAGCACCCTCGGCCGATACCTCAGCCCTCGGCCGATAACCTCGCGGATACCTCATGCACCTTCGGCCGATACCTCAGCCGGATTACCTCAGCACCCTTCGGGGCCGATACCTCAGCCCCTCGGGCCGATACCACAGCACCATCGGGGCTCGATAACCTTCAGGCACCCTCGGGGCCGATACCTCAGCAACCCTCGGGGCCGATACCTCAGCACCCTCGGGGCCGATACCTCAGCACCCTCGGTGGCCGTACTCAGCACCATCGGGGCGATACCTCAGCACCCTCGGCAGATACCTCAGCACCTCGGCAGATTACCTCAGCACCCTCGGCGATACCTCAGCACCCTCGGGCGATACCTCAGCGCGATACCTCAGGCCAATACCTCAGCGGATACCTCAGCACCTTCGGCCGTTACCTCAGCGGATTACCTCAAGCCACCCTCGGGCGCCATACCATCAGCACCATCGGGGCCGATACCACAAGCACCATCGGGGCCGATTACCTCCAGCACCCTCGGCCGATACTCAGCACCCTCGGGGCCGCATTTACCTCAGCACCCTCGGGGCCGATACCTCGCGGATACCTCAGCACACTTTTTCGGCCGATACCTCAGCACCCTCGGGGCGATACCTCATCAACCCTCGCCCTTTCTCGCTGACGCCTGTCCATGAAATTACCGCCATCGTGCGATCTTTTAATCACCTGAATGATTTCGTTACGATTGGATGACACAGCAATGTCCGTGTTTTTTTTAACCGAACTCAACCTTATCCATTTGTCGATTGGATCTCATGTTATTATCGGCCTTAATAAACCAATCGTGCATTTCGTATCGCACTACCGGAGGTTATAATAATATAGACCGACAAGGTTACCACTGAGGAAAAGGTTAGTAAATATCAACAACACATTTAATGGCGCACACCGCCACACGTGTCTGAAGTAATAAAAAAAAACACAAATTTTAAGTCCAATTTTGAATATCAACACGTTATTCATTCAATCAAAACCTGGAATATCACATAGTCAGTCATTCACGGCACATGCACGGCGGCCAACAAGCTACGACTTGTAATTAAAATTCGTTCGCACAAAATCTGCTCCTCTTACCTTCCTTAATCGTACGCTGACGATGATGACGGGGACAAACACAAGACGCTAAACTGCAAATATATATTCGCAGAAACGCAGTGAAATGAAAATGACCGGGGTCACAAACTCAAAAGAAACGCTGAAAACCTTGTACTATTGCGTTCACGTTCACCGGATTACGTTGACGTCACGGAGATTACGTTGACGTCACGGTTGATTACGTGTGCCGTTCGCGGCAATTGCGTCTGACGTCACGACGAAGCCTGTGCTGTTGTTGGATTGTCATTGAAGGAAAAGTCATCATTATTCCCCCCCCAAGTCATGAGGAACGGCTACAAAACAGGAGATTAAATGAATCAAAAAGGATGGAGAAGAAACAAGGGATAAGAATGACCAGCCTTTTTGTTTGGTTGTCAACTTTCCTCCGTAACCGTGTGTAGATGTGTGTGTGTCATGTGTGTGTGTGTGTGTGTGTGTGTGTGTGTGTGTGTGTGTGTATGTGTCTGTGTATGGTGTGTGTGTGTGTGTATGTATGTGTGTGTGTATGTGTTATGTATGTGTTGTAAGTATGTGTGTGTATGTGTGTCGTGTATGTGTCTGTGTAGTGTGTGTATGTGATTGTCTGTGTATGTGTGTATGTGTGTATGTGTGTGTGTGTGTTGTGTGTGTGTGTGTGTCGTGTATGTGTGTGTGTTGTGTTGTGTGTGTTGTGTGTGTGTTGTGTGTGTGTGTTCGAAGGGGGCCGACTAACGAGCTTGGGTGCGCCCTGCCCACAAAACGAGATAAAACAAGGAATTTGACGCGGAGAAGCCATTTGGCCCATCATGCCTGTGCGCATCAACCCGAGCTCAAATAATCCATCAAAACCGACGTAATTTAATTGGGTGAGGTGTGCGGATATCACAATAATGTTTTTAAAAATATACATAATTAATAATTAATAAACTTTTTTTGGGTGGTTTCGGCTGTGAAGAATATTGCTACGGGAAATGGCCCTTATGGACTACTAAATATAGGAAATTTTTTTTAAGGGGGCTTTTTCCCAAGGGGGATTTTTCCCCCCATTTTAAATGCATGTATAGATAGGTGTTGGTTAAAATGATGTTTTATATGTGTGTCGGGAGGTGTAAGAGGCTGTATTATGTTGTTGCGGTGGTGGTGGAAACGATGGGCTCCCTCTTCTTATGCCCTATCACGGACGATAAGCCCCGCCCAGTCGGCTGAGGCATGTGTGGCCAAAAAAAGAAGTGACGTGAAAGGGAGAGTGTGTGGGAAATAGTCGCTGAGAGAGGCGTGCTCGTGGAACGAGAGAGCAAGCAAAGACCTCGTGAACAACTTCAGTTTGGCAGTTTGAAAACTGCAGTCGGTTGGAGAGGGTGCTTCGTGTTTTGAAGCGAGGCGAACGTAAGAGAGGCTCCTGTACGTTCGAGTGCGGCCTTTTTGGGGCAGTGGGAGAGGCGGCCTGCACGGAGAAACTAGAGGAGGAGGATGTGGGAAGTCGGGCTTCGAGGCGGGTGAGGGCAGCGAGAGGAGACGCCGGAGGGCTCTGACAGTCCCTGCTCACACCAGACGGCTCGAACACGTTTGCCGCTCCGCTCATGCCGGAGCCTGCACTCGATTTGGGCCTTGTCTGGTGAACGGGCCAGACCTGGATTTGTATGCTGGATCATGAGAGAGATCAGCATGAGGACCTACGTCGACCTCGCGGGTCAGAGCGCGCAGAGACCGCGTCCACTTGCGGTTGCGAAGGGAGCAGAGTACGACGCCCTCCATCTCTCCCGCGGCGTGGTTCGAGCGGGAGCTCGAATCCGTGGACATCCCCTGTTGCAGCGACATTCGTGCATTTTGACACTGTCCTCTCGTCCATGAGACATCACCAAGTTACTTGTCTTGTTCTTTGCATTCATTATTTGCTGTCTGTCTATCTGTCTTGTCTGCACGTTGTTTGAGGCATTTCCGGTAGCAGACACCACCTAACCATAGATAGAGCTTAGGTAATCAATAGTAATAAAGAACGAGAGATATGAAGAAATTGAAATAAACTATAAGTCAGTGATATTGCTAGTGATATATAGTACAACCGAAATAAGCTCACAATAAATCAAGGAATTAATTCAAATGAGATAGAGCCGCTTAGGATTAATTAATGTGTTCGACAGACAGAAGGAACGAATCCCGTTCGATGGCATATAAAACCAACAAATGGTTACAGACTGGCAGAAAACGCTCGGCATCTACAAACAAAGTCTGTAACAGGGGTTCTATTTCCCCAACTTGCAAGGTTAGGATACGTTGTATCGCGATGAAGACGCAGTGACCCGAGGCCTGTGCTGTGGCCGGCCGGCGTTATAGATCCGAGACGGCCGGAGGTGGGTGAGAATCCCTCCGTCGCTGAATCCTTTTAAAAAATATATACCGACACACATTTATTCCTTGATTGATACACTCACAGACATCACCCGGCACAGATGCACACATTCACTCGTCCACACTCAGCTTTTCCACCGACCAATGTCTCTTGTACTTTACCATTCCAATTCTATGGGTACCTATCTAATTTAAAATTTAAAACTTATCGACTGTTCTGTTGCAACTACCTTTTCAGGGATCCATTCATGCATTAACTATCTGAGTGAAAGGACCCCGGCCTAATTACTACCGTCTTAACCTTTCCTCTATCACTCTCCCCGAAGGCTTGCCCCAATCCCCGTCATCCGGTGAGCTTGCCCTGCGAAAGCGGAAGCTGCCACAGGAGGTACTCCCACGGAGTGGGTTTTTCTAGTATTATTTTTTTCTTGCTTCAAGAATGTTTTGCGGAATGAAGGCGTTTTACGGTGGCCGGAGTGCAGTCCCTGCCCCACACCTCCTAATAGAAGAGTAACCCAACTGCAGTGAGGACGTCGCAGACACAGTTTGGACACTAGATTGGATGGCCGTTGGCTCACAAGGAGCTCCTCGCCCTTTGACCTGAAACTTTGCCTCATATAAACTTTATTTGTGAGACTTTGACTCAACGTGACGTTTTGACGTCTCTAATCTTAATACACATTTTCTGTGTCAATTTCTCCTCCTGTCCTGTGGCATCAAAATATCAATGATCACACCCTCGAGAGGTTGACTCAACCCAGGAGAATATCACTTCCCACGACAACAAAATTTCAGCTTCAGAGGATTCTGACTCAGCTTCAGAGGGATCTTTCCTTGATGAACAGCAGGAGGATTACTCCCTTTATCCTCCTCATTGAACCTCTTGATGCATATCCTCTCTGATGAACAGTACCGCTTTCTTGCCTCCTGGGACAGGTCCCACACATGCCCTTAATTCACCCGATCCCACTCTCTGGACTGCCCCCCCTCCCCCCACCCACAGGTTCAATTGCATGAGTTGTTTCTTGGATTTCAACCACCTGGTACACGTGGGCTTCTCTTAAGCATCTTGATCTTGTTCCTTCCCAAAACATCTATTCTCTGATAGAGAAACTGACCAAATGTAATGATGGACAACACCCTTGTCTTTCTGAGCAGAAAAACTTTCAACTGTTTCATTCAAGCACCCTTCTCACTTTGGACATGTGCTTCCCTGCAAATGCTTCACTGGTGGGACCAATTAGCCAGTCATGTCCTTTTAATCACCAAACCTCTTTCTTGGCCAACCAAAAAGCATCATTGGAAGATGGGGATTACAAGCAAACAGCAGAAAAATTATTATGGTGAGTATATTTTTTCCAGCTCTTCCAAACATAAGAGCTACATTAAAAATACTAAACAAAATATTACCATGCAGACAGATCAAAACAGCCCTCCGCCAGAAGGTGCCCCATGCCTAATGTACATGTTTACTTAACGTGTAGATTTTGATCAAGTAACGTAAGCAGAAAAATAATCTCAAAGGAGATATTTGTAAACCCTACTGGTGGCTAAATAACTGTGAGGGGGAAAAACTGGTGGAAAGCAATCTTCAAGTTCATACCACAGATTTTTCGATTGGATTTTATTCTTTTTCTAGCATTAAGTCACTCCATGGTAACTTCTGCTGTGTAGCTTCAGGTCATGTCACACCTATGGGGTTTTTGAAAAAAATTTCGTGGGTCGGTTGAATTAAACCGATGCAGGAGAAAATAGAGAAAATTAGCACGCACGGACAGATGGGACAACCCGGAAAACATAATGCCTCTGGCGACTTCATCAGTGGAGACATGTAAAAATACGCAAAAACAATTACAAGAATTACCTGCCATAAGAACGAGCCTGATCCGAAACCATAACCTCCCCAAAGGGACAAAACCAAAAGGCCATTTAACCAACTCGCAGTACCAGTGTCCAATAGAGCTGCGGAATGTGTAAACTGGCCGCAGCGGAAACAGAAAACTAGATGTCAGAACAAGGAACTTCTCACTATCCACAAAATTGTCTACAAAAATTATGTGCATCCGCTCGAGAATGTTACCTGGCCGGAGAAAGAAGAGGTGGCGGCCTGATGGAACTCAATCAAATGCACAGAGCGATTTACTGTAGGATTAGCAGAAGTACGTAAATGTGAAAAGTTCAACAGTCTACCGAATACAATTTGTACACAAACATGAACACGAGCAAACAGAAAAGGTATTTCTCAAACTCACCTTGCAAAAATCTTTCCAAATTTCAGGTGTGAATAGAAGATATTCAAGCACCAAACCAAAACTGCAACACAAATTACAGCCCCAACGATTGCAAAAAAAAATAAAAATACAAGGTGAAACACCAACAGATATATAGGGACCAACTGGGAGAAAGGCAAAAGAGTAAAGGAAATATTATGAAAAAGAGTTGGACAGATTGTGGGATAGACAAAGAAGGATCACTGAATGGCTAGGAGGTTAGCTCAATTGGGCTAGAGAAGGAATCATTACAAATGCCCAGACCAAGGACACTACACGAATGGCTTTAAGAAAATGGTGGGACTGAGCCAATCTGACAAGTATAATTTTGTAACGTAGAACAGAAAGCACGAGCCACCTCCTATCAGGATGTAAAAAAAACACTCATGTCAGAACAGCTGTACCACAAAGGCACAACAAGGGATGTAGAGTAATCTTATTGGCACATCTGCAAAATTTCAACATCCAGTTACACAAAACTCATGGAAACATGAACCAAAAGCAATCACTGAAAATCAAGGACAGAAGGTTCACATACACCTGATGATCCCCATTCCAGTGTGAGCATAGAAAACAAAGCATTGCGACCGGACATAGTACTCAGAACAAAAGGAAAGAAGGCATTGGTAAGTGAAGTTTCAGTAACCCAGTGATTTTGGTCTAAATAACCAGAAAACCATAAAATGGCCAAATATTAAGACCTCAGAATGAAGTGAAAGATCCTGGAAGCTGAAGAGCGCCGAAATTGTACCATTGATAATATAATTGGAGCAACGGGAATGATAAAGAAGAACATCAAAAAAGATCCTACAAACCATCCGGGGAACATTACCACAAACAAAACTACAGTTGGCAGGTGTGCGGGGGGTGGGGGGGCGGGGGCGGGGCGGGGGGGGGTGACGATCCTGAAAAGAACCCTCAGACCAAAACTCTGAGAACACAATTTCACAATTAGGACATTAATTACGATCCTTCACCAAAATGAAGGTGGATGCTTCCAATTCTGGGAGGGCTCCGTTCCACCTTTTCTGAAACCAGAATTATGGAGATATCAACGACACACGCACACACACACACAACACACACACACACACCACACACATCGTTCTTATTTATACGTACTCTATAGATATGTTCCTCTGATCAAGTTTTTGATTTTGTTACTTACGGCACGACGGAAAGCGGTATATTTCCCACGTCCACCGTCCCGTCCACCTTTGGAGGCTTTCCTGCAAACAACACGCTCAAATGAGCTAAGATCCTCGTCCTCTTAATGATGACGTCATAAAAACGAATATGACGTCATTGTGATGTATCATATGTGCGGTAATTCATCTCTGCTAATGCCCTGTTCGATTCCCGCAACAAGAATTCAAAAAGCTTGCCTTACTCTAGTAGCTCATGGTGGTTTTGTATGCACTTGTATGTCCAGAGCTAAACTCTTTCAAAATCATCTAATTGAAAGGTCATTGAACAATTTTTTGGTTGGTCACACATTTGCCACTGACGGCGAAATAGGTGAAATGGCACGCCCCTTTTTTAAGCGAAGTACTACCACCCGCCATTACTGTTGCTCCAGAAACCGTTGAACCTAGAAGGTGTGTGACACCCAAAATGTTCGGAATGCCACATTATGGGGGGGGGTCAGTAATACATTTCCATGTCCAAAGTCAATGGTTTTTAAGATATTTGCCAAAACTGATTTCAACATGTTACGGACTTCAATTATTCATAATTGTTTCTTCTTCTTTTGTTCAATTACTTGATTCCTGAAGAGTTCAATTACTTGATTCCTGAAGAGTTCAATTACTTGACTCCTGAAGATTCTAGGTGGGCAATAATCTGCATTAAAAAGATTACAATTAACCATATTATTTCTTTGTTGTAGGAGCGGCTAGGTGTTCAAGTGTTAAAAGTTCTCTGATGGCAAGTAATTCTACCTTGGATCCCTGCTTGCTGTTACTATAACATGGTATGATTTCATTATAGTTGAATTATGCACATTAAAATCATCTGAACAAAGTTTTTGAATAATAACTGCGTCATCTACAATTAATTACGCAAAAATAATATTTTTTACAGGAAACTTTAGTGGTTTCAAGGTCAGCAGCCGAAGGGGTTTTGATGGGACTTCATGCGTTATATGCAACACTGCTTCAGGAAAACGTTAACAGGTAAATTTCAGATGTAATAGCATCAGAACCATATTTGGCCAACTGATGAACAATACTTCCCTTACCTCACAATGTCTATGGATGAAAAAGTGTGTACTTATATGTGTGTATACAACGCCATGCTTGTAAAAATTAAATCTTTCGTACCTTTGGAACACAGGTAGATGGACCCTATTATTTTGGTGATATTTCATACATATTATTTTTCAGGAAGTGATGATGGGCGTGCCAAAATCCGGATGCAGCAGAACAATTGGATGATTCTTTAGTCATCTCAAGAATAAACGCATACAGCAAACACATTCAAGTACCATCTGAAGCCGAAAACCTGTTATTCCACTTACATTCTGAAGTCGAAAAGATCAGCCAAAACGAAAAGTGAGCCAGAACTTGTTTGAAGAGGTTGAAGAGGGAGAAAGCAGTGACAGTTATAAGGCCCCCAAAAGACGAAAGAAGAGTACTAGTTCCAGTTGCAAAGACATGTAAAGGAAGTGTGTTATATGTGACAGAGCAAAGAGAGTTGTGTGTGATAGGAATCGGGTGTTGTATCGCATCTCAGAGTCTGACAGAGCATCATTGTTTCTAGATGCTTTGAACTTTTATAAGGATGAATTAAGACAAGATGTGCTTTTCTGGATACAGCTGGTGATGTGTTTGCTGCAGATGTCTTCTATCATGGGAATTGTTTTCGACAATACTTGCTAAAGTATAACAGAAATCACTATCACCATTAGGTCTGACGATCAGAAACTCCCTGTCGATCTTGATATGTTCTGGAGCTCAATGTTGAACAAGTAAGGTTGCAGGAGTATGTCTTCTAGTGGATGCTGCAGAATATTTGTGTCAGAAAAGGAAATTATCTTTGGAGGAGTATATGGGGGTGAATGTAGGAAACTGTTAGCTGGCACTGAAACACAGATCGCAGAGCTCTCAAGCAACCAAAGAAGCCGATGACAGAATCATGTTCCATATTAATGATGGTGTTGTGAAACACGGGGTTCAATCAGTCTTGGTTGACTCACCTGACACAGATGTCTTTGTCAACCTCATCTTCCACTTCAAGAAAACCTGGCAACTACATAAGCTGTTTGTAAAGCTGGTAACTGGAAAAACAAGAAAACTGTACCAGTCCACCTGTTAGTTGATCAACTGGACAACAATTTGTGTCGTGTCTCCCAGCCATTCATGCACTTAGCGGGTGTGACAGTACCAGCAAGGTGGGTCCAAAACTGTCTGGCATGAAAGCATCATGACTCTCCCTACTGGAAGGGTTTGGTGTAGAGGAACTGTCACCACAGATGATAAGTAATGCTGAAAAATTCCTTGTGTCTGGATTAAAGAAGACCGACTGTTCCACATTCGATGAGTATCGTTGGAGGCAGTACCACAACTCCAGAAAGAGCTCGACTTCAACCAGCTTGTGTGCTGTTCTTCAAACGCTACAAGAACACATAAAGCGAGCATATCTGCAGTGAAGATGTGGTTACAAGCTCCAAATCCTGCAGTCACCAAACCAGATCCACGCCAGTATGGTTATAAAGCAACAGATGTTGGAATTACACCTGTGATACTGCCAGTACCGTGCAGGCCCGATGACCTGCCCCCTCCATGCAAATGTCCAACATCATGTATGAGTACCAAGACGTGCGCTTGCAGAGGAATGAACATAAAATGTGTGGTGTTTTGTGGCTGTAGTAAAAGCAAAAGTGTAGAAATCCACATAATTAAAC
Organism: Eptatretus atami; assembly: GCA_035128595.1. NCBI lineage: Eukaryota > Metazoa > Chordata > Myxini > Myxiniformes > Myxinidae > Eptatretus > Eptatretus atami. Next base: position 152,802,339 of record CM068954.1, read on the forward strand.
TCTACAATATGGACAATGTGCAAAATTACAACAGGTAATATAATAAAGGGTCAAACTGTAGTGCGTACCATGCTGAAATCAGTTTTTTGGCAAATATCTTAAAAACCATTGACTTTTGGACATGGAAATGTATTAATGACTCCCCATAATGTGGCCATTCCGAACATTTTGAGTGGTCACACAACCTTCTAGGTCCAACGGTTCTGGAGATACAGTCATGGCGGGTGGTGGTACTTCGCTTAAAAGGGGCGTGCCATTTCACCTATTTCGCCGTCAGTGGCAAATGTGTTACCAACCAAAAATTGTTCAATGACCTTCAATTAGATGATTTTTTGAAGAGTTTAGCTCTGGACATACAAGTGCATACAAAACCACCATGAGCTACCCTAGTACTAGTTTCGGAGATATTTTTTAGGCGATTTCCATTAGTGGAGATATTTTGACGTCATAACTGTTTTTCGAGGGGAATTTTCAAAATCGGAGATGGTTACTGTCTGTGCAGGGTATTTTTACCTATATATGCCAAGTTCAGGAAGTTTCGATGAAAACTGTAGGCTGTGAAACAAAAAAGGCTTCCTTGCCCACAGCCAACCTGTCCACCAAGTTTCATCCGAATCCGTCCACAACTTTTTGAGATATTTGTGCTAGATATCATTTAAGCCCGATCTCATCAATGGTGAAGAATCACTTAAAAAATTATAGTAGTCGGATCCGGATCCAGATCTTCACCAAATCTAATCAGTTCGTCCTTGTC
>CM068954.1:152810328-152822997 GCA_035128595.1 Eptatretus atami
TTCACCCTTCGTGCGTGGAGGTAAGAGAAATTGGATCACTATACACAACAAACCGAAGTTATAAATGCCGAGTCTACCATGCTTCGGATAACCACAGGAGGTTGAGTTCAGACATTACTTTTGTTTGAGAACAAAATAAGGAAATGTGGTCGGGACGTTCGCGGGAGGATAGAAAGGAAGTTTTGTTGTTACCTGGACCTGATTTTTCCCAAACAAGGGATTTACTTACACCTGCTAAACCTCCGTAATACCATAATTCATCAACCGACTACTTAAATGGGAATGAACACACCTTGACGTGGTATAATTGAAACACAATTACACGTTATTTGATTGTTTTTGGTGTGTTAAAATGGTGGATACTGACTAACGTAGTAAAATAAACTCCAGAAAACTGAAACCAGGTGAATCGGCATCCAAAAAGCTTTTCTAACCAATGTGGCTCACCAATACTGTGGGTAGGAGTGTAGTTGTTGATACTGGGTAATGTAATTGTTGACAGTGGAGCAGTGTAGTTGTTGACACTGTGGGTAGCAGTGTAGTTTTGAGACACTGTGGGAGCATGTAGTTTGACACGTGGTTAGCAAGTGTGTTTTGATACTGTGGGTAGCAGTGTAATTGTTGACACTGTGGGTAGCAGTGGTAGTTTTGACACTGGTGGGTACAATGAGTTTGACACTGGGGTACAGTTAGTTTTTGAACACTGTGGGTAGGCAGGTAGTTTTTGAACTGTGGTACGTAGTGTGAGTGTAGCAGTGTAGTTTTGATACTGTGGGTAGCAGGGTAGTTTTACACGTGTGGTAGCAGTGTAGTTTTGACACTGTGGAGCAGTGTAGTTTTTGACACTGTGGGTAGCAGTGTAGTTTTTACACTGTGGGTAGCAGTGTAGTTTTTGACACTGTGGGTAGCAGTGTAGTTTTTGACACGTGGTGCGTGTATTTTGAACTGTGGAGCTGTTTGATCTGTGGGTAGCAGTGTAGTTGATACTGTGGTAGCAGTAGTTTTTGACCTGTGGGTAGCGTGTAGTTTTTGACACTGGGTAGCAGTGTATTTGACAGGTGTAGCAGTAGTTTTGATCTGTGGGTAGGGTAGTTTTTGACTGTGGGTAGCAGTGAGTTTTGACCTGTGGTGCATGTATTTTTGACACGTGGGTAGCAGTAGTTGACTGTGGTAGCAGTGTAGTTTTGATCTGTGGGTAGAGTTGTAGTTTTTTGACACTTGTGGGTAGCAGTGTAGTTTTTGACCGTGGTAGCAGTGTAGTTTTTGAAACTGTGGGTAGCAGGTAGTTTTTGATCTGTGGGTAGCAGTGAGTTTTGATGCTGTGGGTAGCAGTGTAGTTTGATCGGGGTAACAGTAGTTTTTGACACTGTGGGTAGCAGTTGATTGTTTTGACACTGTGGGTAGCAGTGTAGTTTTTATGACTGTGGGTACAGTGTAAGTTTGACAGCTGAGTGTAGCAGTGTATTTTGATACGTGGGGTAGCAGTGTAGTTTGACACTGTGGTAGCATGAGTTTTTGAACCATGTGGTAGCAGTGGTAGTTTTTGACACTGTGGTAGCAGTGTAGTATTTGATACTGTGGTAGCATGTAAGTTGTACTGTGTGGTGTAGTGAGACTGTGGGGTAGCAGTGTAGTTTTTATTGCCCGACATGATCTATGTGGGTAGCAGTGTAGTTTTTGACACTGTGGTAGCATGTAGTTTGATATGTGGTAAGGCAGTGTAGTTTTTTGACACTGTGGTAGCATGTTATGTTTTTTGACACTGTGGCAGCAGTGTAGTTTTTGACGGCTGTGGTACAGTGTAGTTTTGACGCGTGCGGTAGCAGATTGCGGGTAGTTTTTGATCGTGGGTAGCAGTGAGTTTTTGATGCTGTGGTAGCAGTATAGTTTTGACTTCGTCGTAGCAGTGGTAATTTTTGACGCGTGGGCAGCAGTGTATTTGACGCTGTGGTAGCAGTGTAGTTTGATGCTGTGGGTAGCAGTATAGTTTTTGATGCTGTGGCGTAGCAGTGTATTTTGATGCTGCGGTGAGCAAGATAGTTTTGACAACGTGGTAGCGTGTAGCAATGCAAGTGGGTAGCATGTACGCTGGCATGGTGGTAGTAGTGTAGCAGCTGGCAATGTGGTAGCAGTGTAGCAGCTGGCACTGTGGTAGTAGTGTAGCAGCTGGCAATGTGGGGCTAGCAGTGTAGCCAGCTGGCACTGTGGGTAGAGTTAGCAACTGGCAATGTGGGTAGTAGTGGAGCAGCTGGCACTGTGGGTAGTCGTGTAGCAGCTGGCAATGTGGGTAGTAGTGTAGCAGCTGGCTAATGTGAGGTAGTAGTGTAGCAGCTGCACTGTGGTAGTAGTGCAGAAGCTGCCACTGTGGGTAGTAGTGTAGACAGCGCACTGGGGTAGTAGTGGAGAAGGCCTGCAAGTTATTGGCTAGCATGTGGTAGGCCAGTTGAGCAGCTGGCACTGTGGGTAGTAGTGTAGCAGCTGTGCAATGTGCGGTAGTAGTGGAGCAGCTGGTACTGTGGTTATGTAGTGTATGCAGCTGCAATGTGGGTAGTGGATGCAGCTGGCATGTGGGTAGTCATGTAGCCTTTGACGGGTAGTAGTGTACAGCTGCAATGTGGTCAGTAGGTTTAGCAGTGCTGTGTAATTAGCACTGGTGTGGGGTAGTAGTGCTAGCAGCTGGCAATGTGGGTATGAGCAAGCTTGGTACGTGCCAGTTGAGTGGCACTGTGGTAGTCGGTAGCACTGGCAATGTGGAGTAGTGTAGCATGGCAATGTGGTTAGTAGATGTAAGCAGCCGCACCTGGTGGGGGTTTTTTTTGTAGTGCAGGAGCTCACTCGATGGTAGTATGTAGCAGCTGGCACTGTGGTAGTAGTGAGAGAAGCTGCAAAGTGGGAAGTGGAGCAAGCTAGCAATGTGGTAGTAGTGATAAGCAAGCTGGCACGTGGGTAGAGTCGAACTGGCATGTGGGTAGTATGTAAGCACTGGCACTGTGGGTAGTATGGAGAAGCTGGCAATGTGGAGCAATGTAGCAGCTGCACTGTGGGTAAGTAGTGAGCAGCCTGGCAACGTGGTAAGTAAGTGGAATGTCAGCTGGTACTGTGGTATAGTGAGCAAGCTGAAGGTAGTAGTGTAATGCAGCTGCACTGTGTAGTGTAGCAGCTGGCAATGTGGGTAGTAGTGTAGCAGCTGGTACTGTGGGTAGTAGTGTAGCAGCTGGTACTGTGGGTAGTAGTGCAGCAGCTGGCAATGTGGGTAGCAGTGGAGCAGCTGGTACTGTGGGTCGCAGTGTAGTGGCACTGTGGGTAGTAGTGTAGCCGTTGCGGAACGGTGGGTCCCTTAATTGTGTGTTTTTTTTAGGGGTGCATAATCATCTTTCTATTAGCACGGCTGGAGTTTACACACCTATTATTTAACTTCCTTCAGTAACAGATCAAAGTGCCTTTTCGAAAACAAACGTGTGACGTACCCATAAGAAGCAATCCATCCGCTGTAGTAAAAACCAACATTCGATAAATATCGAGTGTAAAGTTTTCTTGTCAGTTCCGACTATCATCTTCCTGCTGATGCGTTTACGTCAATCAAACAGATATACCCCGCCTACAAAAATTAACTCCTTTTTTTTCTCGCCCTTCTCTTCGATGGTGTTCGTGGTGATATGCTTACCTATTTGGTTGCTGTGCTTGCTTCCCGTTGTCACAGGTGCGGCCTGCATAGCCTCGACTTCTGACTGTTCTGTGGTATCAGAGACACTTGGTGCAGGACTCGGTGGGCTAGCTGTCAGGACAGGCTTCCACAGGCCTGCAGAGTTCACCCCCATTCCTTGGGCCTATATGCGAAGGTTTCTCCTCATCTATCTATAATTCCAGCAGTGTTGTGTGTGTGTGTGTTGTGTGTGTGTGTGTGTGTGTGTGTGTGTGTGTGTGTGACCGCTGTTTCTCGACAACCTCTGGTCCGATCTAATTGAAACTTGCCAGGTATATTGCTGGGGACCTGAGGATGTGCCTTTTCAAGGTTTGATATTAATCGCGACAAGTGCTTCCCAAGTTATGGCCATTTATTTACCAAACCAATGGCAAGACACGTTGTTGCGTGGGCGTGGCCGATGGGGAAGGGAACCTCAGCCGCGTTCCCCATTACGGGTTACAGCGTACGGACTTCCGGAGAGTGATGACTTCGTGTACTGTATTCTAAATAATTTCTCGATTTCTTATGCGCATTTATAGATAACACAATGGCCCAAGTTATGATCGTTTTCATATTAAATTTCGGGAACATCAGAGTGCTGGTATGCTCCGAACCAGAAGTAAATATTTTTTTTGCACGTTTTTTTTTTCGTGTATTCTAATAATTTCTCGATTAGTTATGCGCATTTATAGATAAACACAATGGCCCAAGTTATGATCGTTTTCATATTAGACGGTGCATAAATTTGGGGAACATCAGAGTTAGCTGGTATGCTCCGAAGCAGGAAGTAAATTATTTTTGCACGTTTTTTATTCTCTTTCCTCTTCTCTTTGTGTTTTTCCTTGCGATGACATTGGGAAAAGGCAAAAACGTTGGCGCTAATTGAATAATTGGCCATTAAGAATAAATTGCGAAAAATCGTACTGCCATATGCGAACTTCCGGACAGTGAGGACTTCACTTCCGGATAGTGACGATTACTGTATTCTTTCTCGATTTTCTTAAACCCAATACCCCAATCCAGTCAGTGACGATTACTGTATTTTTCTCGATTTTTTCTTGATTTATCGACTTACTGTATTCTTTCTTTCTCGATTTCTGTACTTTCTCGATTTTATTAAACACAAATGCCCCAATGTATTCTAATAATTTCTCGATTTCTTATGCGCATTTATAGATAGAACACAATGCCCAATCCAGTCGTCGTTTACGAGAGCGAAGGAACGGCCTGTGTGGTTGTTGTTTCTGGCACGCGGTTTGAAATTTTTTTTTTTGCATGTACGGCCACGCACGTACGGGCACGTGAGAGCGAAGGAACGGCCTGTGTGGTTGTTTCTGGCATGTGTTTGAAAGTTTTTTGTTTTGTTTTGTTTGCACCTACGGGCACGCACTATGGGCATGCACTAGTCTATCTATAATTCCAGCAGTGTGTGTGTGTGTGTTGTGTGTGTGTGTGTCCGTCCGTCCGCTGTTTCTCTACAACCACTGGTCCGATCTAATTGAAACTTGCCAGGAATATTGCTGGGGACCTGTGGATGTGCCTTTTCAAGGTTTGATAATATGGAATAGGCAAAGCCTAGAAGCGAACGTAGAATTCTTCTTACATTCGATGCTGCAATTTCCGGTTACTTCGGCCTGGATTCGGGATCAGCGATCAAATAATGTAAATCACGATTAAAAATTATTTTTTGATGATGCGGGAGATATCTTTATTAAAATCAGTGGAGGAAATATACACCATGTCTGATATTTGGGTCTTTCATGTCTCCCGGAGCATCATTCCCCATGACAAAAACCGGAAGCAAAAGGGTCATAGCCGACGACACGGATTCCAATTGCCAGGGTATTGTGTTGTTGTTTCCTATTCTCTCATGTGCACGCGTTGAGTATGAAGCTCACTACGTTCGCTATTAATCGGACAAGTGGTTCCCAAGTTACGGCCATTTATTTGCCAACCAATGACAGGACACGGTGCTATGACGTCATGATTGATGTCACAATTCTTTTTTTTTTTTGCACGTATGCCACGCACGTATGGGCATGCACGTACGGGCCCGCACTGGTCTATCTATAATTCCAGCAATCTCTGTGTGTCTGTCTGTCTGCAACCGCTGTTTCTCGACAACCACTAGTCCGATCTAATTGAAACTTGCCAGGTATATTGCTGGGGCCCTGAGGATGTGCCTTTTCAAGGTTTGATATTAATCGGACAAGTGGTTCCCAAGTTATGGCCATTTATTTACCAAACCAATGACGGATACGGTGCGACGACGTCACAATCCTTTTTTTTTTTTTTTTTGCACTTACGGGCACGCACTACGGGCACGCACGTACGGGCACGTACTAGTATTTTGAAAAACGATATTGTGGACTTTAACGAACTCAAAACATATCGCTAGTTGTCTTCACTTACGTTGCTCTAGTTAAGTTTGTGGAAGTCTTGAGTGTCAGCTAATGAGATCGGACCAAGATCAAAATGCGAACTTGTGTTCGAAAGTACAGCTGTTGTATCAACATGATGGCGAAAGGGATACCTGGTTTAATGTCGCCTTCAGAATTATTCCCTTCATCAGACTCGGAGGCGTCGTGGTTAGAACATTCGCTCTTTGGTCTTACCAGAATCGGGTAGATTTAGAACCTTAACCCTGGTCAAGTCATACCAAAGACTTCTAAAATGGTACTACTATGTGTTCCTTCCCTCCTTGATCCTCAGCATTTAAATAAGAGTAGAGCACGGACAAAGCATTGGGAATAGAGGGGTCGATGGCCATTCACAGGACTGATAGTTTGGCTTTGGATGGGTGATTGTGATGTCTGTAAGAGGGTCTCGTCAAAAGGTAACTATGCAGTTGGGGTTTGTTGAGGCCTCACCTTACAACCGTCTTTATTCCTTAATACCCCAAAATAATAACAACTAGAAGGGCACTCAGTAGAGTGCATACCTCCGCCACGCAATGCCTGATCCACGAGAACATATCGGGCCCAATATATTTTTGAAATATCATGCTGTACAGTACTATATCGTTTTGCAGGGTGAATAATTATTTCAAAATTTTCTGGATTCAGATCTTCATCAAAAGTGACTCAAATCTTCCTCGTCACACACCCAAAGTGTCCGCCAAGTTTCATCCGAATCCGTGCTCAACTTTTTGAGATATCGTGCTATCTATCATTTTTGGCCTGATCTCTCAATGGTGAAGAATCACTCAAAAAAAATTATATTATCCGGATCCGGATCTTCACCAAAATCAAATTGGTTCGTCATCGTCACACACCCAACCTCAACACCAAATTTCATCCAGATCCGTCCACAACTTTTTGAGATATCCTGCACACAGACAGATAGAAAGGTGTGAAAACATAACCTTTGCCTTCGGTGGCGGAGGTAACGAGAGTGCATACCTCCACCAGGCTGAACAGTTTACGTTTTTTTTTGTTTTTATCCCATTGATGAGCCGGATCTGGATCCGGACCCGAGCCAAAATCTAATCGGCTTGTTCTTGTCACATAACCAACTCATGCACCAAGTTTAGTCTGAATCCATCCGGAACTTTTTGAGATGATATGCTATATATCGTTTTTGGCCCTATCTCTCAATGGTGAAGAATCACTTTGTAAATTATAGAATCCGGATCTTCACCAAAATCTAATCCATTCGTCCTTGTCACACACCCGACTTGTCCACCAAATTTTGTCCGAATTCATCCACAACTTTTTGAGATGTCCTGTTCACAGACAGGGGTGAAAACATAACCTCTGCCCACCTTTAGTGGTGGAGGGAAGGAGCTTATACTTTAGGTTCCCCACCTTTCTGGGTGGTATGAGGAATAGATTTGTATAATCTGAAAACTAAGTGTTGGAACAGTTTTTAAAATATCACATACAGAAGCCAAGTTACCGATATGGTTGCAATGGCAACATAGTTCAGTCAATGACATCCGTGATCTAATTAGGTTGAGATAATAATGTCATTTGAAATGGATAACTGCAAAATGGAAGCTAAATGTTCAACGGTTTTTGAAATATCACATCCACAAAAGTACATGGACAGACGATCGGTTGGGCGGACCTCATTTTAATGTCCCCGTCTCCGACCTTGTTGGAGGGGTGGGGGACAAAAATGGAAAAAGAAATAAAGTGAAAATATAACAACCTGTCTGTGTGTGCCCCAGTGTTCTCCTCCCTAATCCCCCCGCTCTCCCCCCCCCCACTCCCACTGAAAATCGATGGAGAAATTGATAGATTCAATTACTGTGGTGTTGATAAAGCTCAGGAATTATGGGCCATATTGCCTCCGATGGCCAAGTTCTTTGTATATACTTGTCGTAGGAACAACTCAGGATTACTTGGTTATTGAGGCCTGTGGTCTCATATCCGACACTTTAATCTATTTTCTTTGGGACAGAAGTTAAATTTATGGTGGAATATTTTGATGGTTTTTATATGCTGAATGTGAACCATTGCTTTACTCTTGCTCTTCCAGGAAATGGCGAAGGAGTTCCAGTCCATGCCAAGGATTTTCTAATGCCTTCAGCTGATAGATTCATCAATGTAGAGACGGGCAGTGTTTATGATAAAGAAGAAGTGAAGCTTCACATCAATGATGGTGAAGAAGAAGAAGAAGAGGAGGAGGGATTAGGGTTAACAGTTATTCCTGTTGGGTCTTCCAAAGAAATTATTGCAGGAGAGGAACAGAAGCAGAAAGGGAATGAAACTGAAAGTCGACGGCCACCCAAGAAGGTGAACTGCACCTTGGAGGAGCTCGATGAGGGTGCTGGGCAAATTGAAGTTCTGCAATACTCACAGGTGAAATGTCCTTTCCATGTCACACTGTGTGTGGACTCTTCATTATTTATTGTAAAAAGAAAATAAATGACACGTGTGTTTAGGAAAATATTGTTGCGGTTCGGCAAAGCCTGTGCTTCCCTCCGAGGCAATGGCAAATATATAGTGGTCCCGAGACAGTTATTTTTCATGAGTATTCCTTTTAGATAGTCCTTCCCTTATGTTTCGTGGGTTTCCGGGACAATGCGTTGTGAGGGATTTTAGGTAGGCTTTATTCCCATTCTTTATTCTTTAATCTATTTACTTTACTTCACACACCTTCTCTATCACGCAAGCATGCACGCAAGCAGCTCATTTGTATGCGCTGCCTAAACGTGTTCAAACCTCACGCCATTCTCAAACCGACACATTACCTCAGACCTTCACCGTCCTCTAACCCCAACATTGCAGCATCTCATACACCATTGCAACGCCTTCATAATAATCCCCACATCATCGGACCACAGCCCAAGCTCACCTACACTCCCCATTGATGCCACAATCTCGACCACAACCGCCATCACCATCACACCATAACTCTCCGCACGACAATCACTATGCTACACTACCGCTGCCATCACTCAACCCACCATCACCACCAACTCCTTTTGGACCAGCAGGAGACGAGGGAGTGGTCCATACCCATACTTGGGGCTGGATGTTCTGGCATCTAGCTTGAGGCACAAGAGTGCGTTGGGTGCAGTTCAATGTCGTGGGGATGGCCCTAGCATTCTGCTCAACTGTGTCCAGTGCATGTTCGTGGCTGGGGAGCGCCGCCAGATGCGATCACCCCATGTTATTCTAGGAGCTCCTTCGCGTGGCAAAGTTCAGAGCAAATGAGGTGATTTCAGGTGTGAAATCCTCGTCGGGGGCGGTGCCAACACAGTGGTTTAAGTCCACGCCCCAATGAGGGCGCAGGGAAATATCCATTACCCTGCCTTATTCCGCTCTCAAAAGCCACCCCCGCTGGTGAAATATAAAGGAAAGCTCTGATCTGGCCTGCCCTTTTCTGTTCTCTGTGCTTCTTCTGTCTGGCCCGCCCGCTCTTCTCTTGCATCTGGCGCACCCTTTCTTGTTCTTGGTGTCATGGAGTGGTGGAAGGGAGAGCCAAACACCAGACCGAGCGCCACATTAGATAGCATAAACAGTTACACATACAGACCTCTTTACATTTAAGTCACACGTTCTTTCTTCCATTTCAAAACCCCCTGACCTACATCTTTACACCTTCATCTCTGCCTCATCTGCCAATTACACCCACCTCATCGCACCTCCTCCAATCACGCACCTCAGACACCAGTTTTCTTCCCCCTTCCCCCTCCTCAGCAAGTGGGTTGCGTTGGTCCGTCGACCAGAGAGGTCTCAAACACCTTGTACTCTCTCTCTCTCTCTTTTTACTCTCTAACTTTCGTCGTGTGTGTGTCTGATGGTGCCTGCCATGCTTACAGCATAATTAAGGTTGTATAAGTTTAGTATCGGAATAGCTCTGCCCTGTGCCTTTGTCTTTTAAATAATTGCATTTCTTTCACCGTACCTTATCAATCATTGTTTTCCCCTGCTGTGTACATGTGCCTTTTGAAATAAAACCTTTGATTATTGTGCCACGTGCACTTTTCTCGCCTTAATTATTAATAAACCTGCGAGTTATAAATGTACCCACTCGTAGCATCTTTTCCCCGATTGGTCCAACATGGTCCGCACGTAGTGTAGTCAGGAAGTTTTACCCCACCGATTGGCTCTTGTTAGCCAGTGCATATTTGGTAGCTCCGCTCGGCTGCACACGACATGGTAAGTTAACGCAAGTATGCATCGAAGGCACGAAATTTGCTGGGTGCGGTCAATCCACCGGAAACGGTAACACGCAAAGTAGTGTAGCCCTGCCAGGATTGGCAGATTGGCATTTGTGGTTGCTTAACAATCCACCAGAGCATGGAGTTATCTGTGCTCAGTGGCATCAGGACGAGGTGTTCGAGAGGGACTGGAGCACTTCCCTTCGTGCCGAAACTTGAACACCAGATCTGTAATAATATAATGAAAGTTGTATACTTTATATTGTGATGGTTTTCATTGACCCCGGGAATGCACATCTCAAGGCGCACAGAGAAACCCTGGTATAGTTATCTCCGTAGTATAATTGTGTAGCTAATTTGCCCTTCCCCACCCCCCCCTCCTTCCCGTGTTCAGTGGGAAGGAACCCGCGTTGTGCTTGTGGAAGAATAAACCCCATTGAGATTCTCTTCTTTCTCTTTCTCCTTCCTCTCTCCTCTCCCTCTCCTCTCCCTCTCTCTCTCCCTCTCTCACCTCTCCTCTCCTCTTCTCACCCTCTCCTCTTCTCACCCCTCCTCCTCCTCCTCTCCTCTCCCTCTCCTCTCCTCCACTCTTCTCCCTCCTCTCCTCCTCCCTGCCTCCTCCTCACCTCCTCATCTCTCCATCTCCTCATCTCCCTCTCTCCTCCCTCCTCCCTCTCTCCTCCTCCCTCTCTCTCTCCTCTCCTCCTCTCTCTCTTTTTTTCACACTTATTTTCACATATTTTAATATTTTCACACTTGCCCCATGCAGAAATTTGTTTGTTGAATTTCTGTCTATACACATGACTTTTCCACACCAGGGTCATACAGGAATTTATTCCTGTTTATTGAAATTTATCTCTAACACCACACAACACACACACCCAACACACACACACACACACACACACACACACACACACACACACACACACACTTTCCCAAGCACATGGATCATCAGCTGGCACCGTTCTTCCTCGAGGTTTCGATCCTTTCAGCCCAGAACCTCTCCAAATGGCCGATCCACAACCTCAGTTGCGTCTCGCAGTCAATCAAACCCATTAGTTATCAAAAATACACAAGAAGGAAATAAATATATAACAAACATATAAATATCTAGTAAACAGTCTCGTGGATTTTCCACCAAAAGAGGCACACACACAATCAACAAACAAGGACAAGGATACACCCTAACAACCAAAAGAAGAACATCCAAAGAAACAGGAAAGGTGACACACCGACTACACATGGATGATTTAAAGCTCTTCACACCGATTGACGAAAAATTGACAGAACAGCTAAAAGTAGTAAAACGGTTCTTTGAGGACATTCAAATGGAATTTGAACTTGATAAGTGTGCCAATGGCACATTTGTAGAAGGTAAACCAACAAAAATAGACAACATAAAAATTGACCTTGAAACAAGAATACAGCTATTAGAAAATGAGGCATCATACAAATTCCTCGGAGTCGAAGAGAGCCACCAAATATGTCACAAACAAATGCGAAAATCAATCGCCAAAGAATACCTACGTAGAACGAAGCAGATCCTGAAAACGTATCTCACCCCCCCCAAGAAACAATCAAAGCCATAAACAACTAGCAGTACCAGTGTTCCAGTACAGCTGTGGAATCGTAAACTGGCCTCATTCAGAAATCAATAAGTTCGACATCAAAACAAGAAAACTCCTTACCATCCACAAAATGCTCTACAAAAACCAGTGCATCCCGAGAATCTACCTGCTGAGATGAGAGGGAGGGAGCAGCCTGATCGAACTCATCCAGGTGCACAGAGCGACAAGTATAGGACGAGCCGAGTGTGTGAAATGCTCACCAGACTATCGGATTCAATTTGTAAACAAACCTGAAAAAGTATCCCTAATTCACCTTGCAAGGAATTTCCAAAAACAGGTGCGAATAGAACATACCGCACAGGAAAATGAAACGGCAAAAAATACAGCCCCAACAATTGCAAAAAGACAAAATAAATATATAAAAACAAATTTCAACAAATATACACCAACAACTTGGAGAACAACAAAAGAGCAGGAACAGACAAAAAAGAACAATTGTACCCAGTTGGGATTGACAAAAAAGCTCATTGGAATGGCAAAGAAGAGGTCAGCTTAGCTGGGACGGAGAATGAATAATAATAAATGCCCAATATAAAGGACATCACACCAATGGATTTAAAGAGTGGCGGGACTGAGCGAGATGGACAAGTTTAGGTTCTACAAGACAAACATAAAGTACGAGTCACTTGCTTTTGGGATGCCAAAAACTATCAGAACAACTTTACACACAATGGCATAACAAAGTATGCAAAGTGATTCATTGGCATATCTGCAAAAATTTCAACATCCCAGTTCCAGAA
>CM068954.1:152823932-152834124 GCA_035128595.1 Eptatretus atami
GGGAGAGAGATCCGATTTCTTCTCCTGTTCATTCGTTTTCCTTCATATACTACTTTCTTGCATCTCATTACTTGGCAATCCTTGTGGTTTCCTTCCATTGGCTGATTCCTCCTTCTGTCTCATTCGTTCTTCCATCATTTACTCTTCTTGGCCATCTCATTCTTTAATCGCGGCCTTCGCTTCGCAGCTGGTTCGAATCTGTACAGTGTGTTCCTTACCGTTTCGTTCTCTTGCTGGTCGTTCTTTCTTCTGCCACCATCCTCAACTCATTTTGTAATTCGCGTCTGCTTTGTTTTTGGTGTTTCTGTAACTCAGAAGCTTTTCTTTTCCAATCTTCTGCATCTCCGGCACTCCCGACTTTGCTTTGGCTTCTATTGTTCAATCTGGCCAGTGTGGTCCCTTAACGTTTCAACTCTCTGGTCCTCCGTTCTTGTCCTCTTTCAACACTCAGTTGGTTTTGTAAATCCCCCCTTCCTCTTTGGCTTTGGTGCCTCCATATCTCATCACTTTTTTCCATTTCCTCTCTCTGTTTCATCCCTTCCTTTCACATTCTCATTCCCTTTCTTCTCATCTCCGCATTACTCACTTTGGGTGCGTTTTTCCCTTTGTTGTTCCTTGATATTTCTGTTCTTCTTTTTACCTTCTCTTCTAGTTTTCCCTGCCATCTCTTATTTCTTCTATTGTTCTTTCCGAGCTTTCTTTGTCCTGATTGCCTGATCGTACCTCGTTTCTTTAGGTTGCTTACTCCAAATTGTTGTTTCGCGTTTTTTGCTCTTTCTAACTTTTTTGTCCATTCTTCCTCCATTGTTTCCGAAGCCCGCCAATGTCCGCCTGCCTTCGGCCTGCCATGCCCACGTTTGGTTTGAAACGGTTGTTGGAGCGCTCAGCCTCGTGTCGTTGCCATTTCGCGCGCTATAAAATAGCCGCTCGCTCCGTGCTGCGCTGAGTTGCGATCGTGCAGCATTATGCGCTTCAGTTTGCCGTAAGTCCGTGCTCAGAATATGGGGTTTGAGCTTCCCCCGGATTGTAAATTACAAGTACCGTGCCTGGCGCATGGATCCTACATTACTACACATATTACGATTTTACCCCGGCACCGCTCGGCTTTTGAAATGCCTCTATTTCAGTAAGCGGATTAAATTAGCTTGCTCGTACATTTGGAGGAATCGGGGTCGCTCCACTCACCCCTGACCGATTCCCGGTGAATTTAGGCTTGGAGACGGGCAGCAGTTTGTTCCGCTCGCGTGACACCAGTGTTACGAGGAGGGCGATGAGTTCATATCCCACTCCTGACACCAATGTTGCGAATTTCTGGCCCGTCAGGGCATTGCGAGCGATCCGTAACTCTAATAGCAGCCGCCTCGCCACCGGAACGGACAATCAGTCGTGACCCTACGGGAACTACCGCCAGGAAGGCTCAGTCACGGGTGGGGGTTTAACTGCACCACAACTCAGTCCGCATTCTACCGCGCGAATAGGGTCCGATCGCCGAATGTCGATTTACCATAAGTATACTTGCGCGCGATAGCGTTACCGAGGAGTTGTACCACGCCACAGGTCGACTCCGGACACGAACCACTTTAGCGGCTCGTTCCGTCTACAGGGAATAACCGAGCGGAGTTATCGTTAACCTGACGGTTCAGAATTACTTATCGGGTGTTTCAACCCATACGCAATTTCCTTACGTGATGCAAGTATGGAGTTTTCAAATTAGAGGGAAAAAGACGCAACGAAACGGGAAACAGTTCAACAAGCAGCAACTTTTTTACACAGAAGGCACGTATATTCTGTCATACAATCATTGCAGTAATGAAAAAGAAACAAAGGCAAGAATGACGCAGAGTTTAATACGAATAGACTTACACACGGCAACACTTACACAGTTTTACTTCACAGACTGGCCACCACAGACATTTACCAAAACCAAAGAGATAATGGAAGTCGCGACTTCCCTGAGCGCGTCGAGTCCTTGGCGACGCGTAATCCGAGTCCCTCGCGTGGTCCACTGGCTCGTGCCGCGCCGGCCATGCAACGTGTCGTCCGCCCGACAGCGTCGGAACGAACGAACAGAACTCGACCAGGAACGATCACCACAACTCTCCACAATTCCCCTTCAGGGACAAGGAACAGGACAATGGGAACGACTTCTCGTCGACCTCACGCCCACTGCTTTGTCAATCGCGTTGAACCGAACCAAGAGCCCTCCAGCCTCCAACTCTCCCACACCCGCCTGTAGGGGGCCGGGCTGCCGCCTTTGCCCGCCCATTTCTGTCTCCACCTCCCTTCTGAAGCTTCCCAAAAAGGGGCGTGCCCTCACGTTCCCCCTCCCCGCCGCTGTGGCAGGGGACGGGGAAGTCAGTTTGGCTCGGGGGCCCAGGGAAATCTTCCCCCAAAATCAGGCCCCACCTTTTTTCACTTTGACCCCTGGCTTCAATCGCACCTCCCCCCCCATGCAAAGCGCGGCGTTTTGGGCGGGAGAATATTTAAGCGGGGTTGCTGTTCCACTCCACTCCGTTTCATACCGTCCGCGGAGATCGTGACCGCACGGTGCCTCGTTGAAAATGGCGAGTGCGGAAGATGTGGTAAGCCGTTAGTTGTGAAAGGTGGCGTCGTGGTGTGAATGGCGTGATTGTTTGGCGTCGTGTAGTGAATGGCGTGATCGTTGAGATGTTGGTTGCTGGCGATGTTCGTTGTTGTTCTTGCACAAAATTAACTACAGCAAAAGAAAAACGGCTAACTGAGATCGCAGCGGCCCGAATGGATTCAGCCCATATATGTCCCTCTATACAACGGGTTTGGGCTAACTGCACATGGGACTTACCGTATATCTCACCTGAGGACGCGCTTTATGGTGTAATGCGAATTTCCACAACCGTAACAATATTTCTTTATACATTAGAAGAGGAGGTGGTACAAGGAATTTTATTGAGATGTTTAAGATGATGAAGGATATAGGACCAAAATAAGTTTCAAGGTTTTTCACAGACAGACGTCATAGGGAGCGCAGGGGCCTGACATGATAAAGAAGAAAAAGATTCTGGAACAGTCTGTTCAGTTTATAGGTAAGTACGTTAATGTAATGAATGGTTTCTGAGAAGGTAATGGAAGCAGGAACAGTACATTGGTACCGGCCGAGCATTGAAGATTAGAGGCGGGACAGGGATATTGGAGGACTTGTCGGTTAGCTTTGCTTATGATAGGTGATTGTACTGTCATGAGAGGGTCTCTGGCAAATCTTAATGTATGGTTCATTATTTATGATAATAAAAAATTTGTAACATTGTATAGCGGTAATAATAAAACTAAATTTAAATCCCATTTTAATTTGCGCATCTAAACAAACTCCCCCCCCCCCCCCCCCCAGTGAAATTAGGTCTACAACCTTGACAGATTTATTTATTCTAGGTGTTTGGTGTAGCACCAGGCAATGATGGGCCAAATGGCCTCCCTGCAGTCAAGCTCTCCTGTTTATTCCATTTAAAGACATATTTTTATGTATTCTACTGATACCCCAAGTGCAGAATACCGTTTCTCAGAGGCACACTTTCAGATGATATGTAAAGCTGGCTGTCTTGTTCGTCTACACTTTAGATTAATATGGAAACTTGTGTACTTTGTACACCCTGACCAATTTATGCATGGAGTAGGTGAAGCCATTGCACTTTAATAATATCACAAATGTGGGAGTGCTGAAATGCAGAAACCATATTCACTCTCCAGCTTCATACTTCTACATTTCTTATTTTTAAAAAAAAAAAACTGCAAACTTGGCCCAATTTCTAAGTAAGTTGCATATGGGAAATGAGTCTGGAAGATGAAGACAGAACCTTGCATGAAGAAATAAACCGAAAAGTTTTGGAAAATTAACTCAACAACTTCGCTTCGGGGAGCCGCAAGGCTGGAATTCATAGTTTGAAATGAAAAATCAAATTCTACATCTCTATCCTTACAGCTCTAACACCACACGTGACAATTTCGTTTTTGCTTATGATACAAGTAAATATCATGTCAGTTTCCTAAGTTGTATGTTAGAACCTCTGGCATTAGTTTTATTTTGTGACAGTCTGAGTACCTTGTTTAAACAGCGTCACTCAATTTATGATGCTTTAGCCACAAAATAATCTTCTATTGAAGGAAATAAATAAAACTTAAAAGACAAACAGTGGTTGTTGAAAAAGACAGATATTCACATTTTATTAGATCTCAGCTTCAGAAAAATGTAATGTGTATTATCCAGTGCAGAAGGAAAAACGTTTATTTAACGGAAGCAGACAAGCAGCAATATATGTACAAAGTGGAGGTTTGAAAAAACCAAATAAAAATGACGGTGGAGGAAATGTGAAAGGGAATGTAGAGAAAACAAGCTCATTTAGGATTACTTCTTTTTTTAATCATCACCCAATATTAAGTTTGCAAACTTGGATTCAAGCACAATTGAGGTCTTAAACTTCATAAATTTCCATAAGGTCAAAGCCATCTGCAATTTTGCATCTGTTGAATATTTGAGAAAACGACTTGTCTTTATCAATTCCCGGTGAGGATGTCGACCAATCTTCAGGATTTCTTATTGGCCTTCCAACTTCGCCTAGCACCCATGTTTACAGAGAGAATGCAAAAAGGAAGGTGAGTGGAAAAAACAAGAGCCCAGTCGGGACCAGGTTGGGCAGACGTTGGAAGTGTTCCTTCCCAAATAAGCATCCGTCACCTCAAGATTCAGCGCAGATTAAGGACAGACAACAACTTGATGTCAATATATAGGTGAGGGGCGGCGGGGTGGGAAAGGTAATTTCGCGCTGGGCGCTTTTTGTAAGTTTGTTCCGCCCGGGAAAGAAAAAATATGGATCTTGGAATAGGAAAACAAGTAACAAAAAGAAAAAAAGACTATAAAGTATGTCTGTAAAATAAAAAAAAGACGGATAATGTTTCTTAAAAAAAGAAAAAAAGTACAATGTTTAGGGAGATAAAAAAATTGATGCTAATATTAAAGGTGACTTAATTTACGAGATTTTTATATATGGCAACAAATGAGATTTAGAATTTGCATCACAAGTCTATTGGGGCTGGAACCAATGCAGGAGTGAGAACTTAACGAACCTGGTTTTAATTATTATGTTTTGCTTTCTAACTTTTCTTCGGCTTGGAGGGTTTTCCAAGGGTTAGGTGAGAAGATGGTACGAGGTTTTCACGACAAAGTTTTTGGTTTCTTTTTGGAAACTCTTGCTCCATCAATGGGCTAATGCCCAAATGTTTCCTGTAGTTCTGATGGCCATCATTAGTTTTACTTTGCTTCCAGCAAGCATCGCAGTTAGCATGCCCTTGTTAACTTCAGTCGATTTCTTCTTCGTTTAGGCATGCAGCACGAGGCTGCGGGGTTTCTAATTTGGCTGAGTGCCATGGCTGTGCCGCTAATGCCCAATGCCCTCATTCTGGTATAAGCAGGAATTTTGGAACTTAGCCATGGTGTTGGCAATAGTTCGCCTACTTCTTCGCAAAGGACACTGTGGGATCTTTACGTCTACCAACAATTTCTGCAGACTTGACACCCATTTAACGTCCATGTGAGGGACAACACAACACAATGAAATCGCCCCTGCCTGTAAAACACCGGGATGACAGTTTTAATAGCTGGGTTAGGATCTGAACCCAGACAAGACAATTTTAGAGGCAGTGTGCATTCCCCTCTCGGCATGCAGTCAGCCCACTCACGTTAATAAAACCACCTTTCAAACTGTCTGCCAATGCAGACCACCACAAGCCTTGAGAAAGTCCAGTATTCCTCTTTATTTATTCATTTGCTCATCCTTACCTGTTCCATTTCATTGGTTACGGAGAAGTGGGCAGCACTGTCCTTTTTGGAGGCAGAATATTAGTGCCCATCTTAAATGTGCAAAAGTCATTATGAGTTAACCACATAATGTAATTGGCACATGTTAGTAGCCACATCAGGCAGAGAAGCAGCTTACTGCTTCCTTGAAGGTTATTAGTGACCCAATAGGTGTTTATGTAAATAAAAAAAGTGACATCCTACACTAACTTCATTTCTAGAAGCTTAATATTTCAAATATTTAATAACGTTGCCTAAAGCATATTTAAAAAGAACGATCTCCAGAATGCCAGTCCTATGGTGTCATTACCACTATAACAAAGTTTGTTATTCCATCACCGAAGGTGGATAAGAGGTTGTGTTTTCACCCCCTCATGTCTGTCTGTTTGTTTGTTTTTTGTTTGTGAACAAAATAACTCAAAGTTGTGGACGGATTTGACGAAATTTGGTGGAGAGCTTGAGTATAATGCAAGGACGAAATGATTAGATTTTGGTGAAGATCCGAATCTGGATCTGAGAATTTTTAAGTGATTTTTTACCATTGAAAGATAGGGCTAAAACGATATATAGCGAATATCTTAAAGTTATGGATGCATTGCGGCAAAAACTTGGTGGATGAGTTGGTTAGGTGACCAGAAAGAAGCCAATTAGATTTTTAGTTCAGGTCCGAATCCAGATCCGGCCGATCAAGTGGTATACAAAACATAAAGTAATCGCCTGGCGGAGGTAATGTGCTCTACCGAGCGTCCCTTCTACTTTATTTATTTAATTGTTTTACAGGTTCTAAGTTCATGGAAGGAGAAATGTAACATGCAAACATTGGACAACACTGGACTTGCCTTTTGAACACAGCCATTGACATTGTGGAAGTCACAGAACTTCCCAGTGCATTCTGGGTATGGCCAATACCATATTTTTTCTCTCCACAATCAGCAAGGAATTTGAGGAGAAACAACCTCCCTCCCCCCTCCCCAAATCTTCCCCTCCCCTCCCCCAAATTCACCCCATGGAGTGCCAACTCACAGGGTTCCCATGCTCTTATCTTTAAAATGCTGAAATCAAGCAAAGAAGCAGCACGTACCATTGAAGTCTGGTACGACTTGGCTAGGGTCAGAATTGAACCCGCCGACCTCCCAGACTCAAGAGTGGAAGCTCTAAAACCACAATACCACCGAGTCTTTTCCCATATATCTTCTATAATAACATGAAAGTAAATATGCTTACCAAAAAAAATTACAGATCAATTCATGTTTAAATAAAAAAGAAAAAAAGCATTCTTGTCACGTGCAACTCATCTGGTAAAGACAATATCACATGTATTTAAGGCTACACTTCATTTACCTGTGTGATTGTAAGATGAATGTGGAAAGGGTTTCAAGTGAACGTTCAAGTGGTTAAAACGTGCAATTGGCTTGGCTCCTTGAAACAGCAACACATTTGGAACAGCAACAGTGCCAAAACGGGTTGCTAGACTAAAAACAGAAAAAAGGTAAAGGAAGTGGAATGAGAAATAAGGCATGGGAGATTAGGATCCAAGATGAAAAATTATGTGCAAGAAAGGCAATTTTAAGATGAACTTTGTTTTGACCTTCTGATGCATCAACATGTCAGTCCAATGCAGTATTCACACATCAAACCCAAGATTACCTGCTATGCTGTGCGGCATCCAGTGCAAAAATAGTGCAGGCATGGAAATGGCACGGCTTAGTGCATGGAAATGAGGAGCAAGAGCCAAAGAAAAGCGGCACCAGGGAGCGTAGAAAAAAACAAGTGCACAGCTCGTACTATTTGCACCCAGCATCTCCAGGAGATCCTTGCAACATACATGGGAATCACATCAACATGAGAATGCTCAATTTAAACCATCAATTCACACAAGTCAAAAATAATTGGAGCTCGTGGAGGTCAGAATGGATAATGAATGGGATGGGAAATTAACAGACGGAGAGGCTGGAGAACAACAACAACCCTGTGACGAACAAGATTAAATGGAAACATCCAAACAATGGTCGAGAATGAAGTGCTGCCCACAGGTCAGGTCAGGTCAGGTATGGGAGCATGCGCCAGGGCAGCGCGTCGCTGCGTCCACTTTCCGCCGGTACTTCCAGGAGCCTCCGTCTGGCATCCCCATTCCTTGAGATGCCGATCAACCTGCTGCAACCACGAGGCAACGTGATCGGCCCATTGGCCTCTCCACTCACGAGACTCCCTCGCTGAGAGAATCTGGTGAGCAGGATCAGTGTCAGGAAAACGAGCCACATGTCCATACAGCCGCAGCTGACGCTCACGGACTATGCAGGTAACAAAATCTCATTTGAGTCTCTCTACAGCAACCGCTCGTTGGACACAAAGTCCCGACCGGCGATAACCAAGGATTCTTCGAAGAGCCTGGTAACAAAGGAATTAAGTCTCCGTCTCAGATTCTTGTGTCAGAGTCCAAGTCTCGCATCCATAGAGCAAGACTGGAAGCACCAAGGACCTAAGACTCAGACTTTCGTCCTCCCACACAGGTACCGGCAGCGCCACACCCCATTATCCAGTGAATCCATGACTCCCAGGCCTGACCCAGACGTCTATTGACTCTGACTCACAGCCGGCAGAGACATGAATATCACTGCCAAGGTAAGTGAATCTCTCCACGACCTCAAGATCCTCACCACAAAACAGGCACAGACAGGACAGCGGCATCCAAGATGTCATTGAAGCCTGGATTCTTAGTTTTGACCCAGGAAACCTGTTAATCCCAGCGGCTTCCAACTCCTCTTTCAGCACCTCGAGGGCCCCCAAAAGGATATCTAAAGTCTCCGCAAAGATGACTGCATCATCTGTGAAATTAAGGTCAGAGATCTTGACATTCCCAAACGATGCACCGCAGCTCGATCTCTCTGACATCCTCCCGAGAATCCAGTCCATACAAGTGCTGAAAAGTGTGGGGGCCAGTACACACCCCTGACGAACTCCAGTAACAACTGGAAATAAGTCAGAGATGGTACCCACATTTCACAGCACTCCTCAGTACCAGAGTAGAGTTAGACATCAGATCGATCAGTTTTTGGTGGCACCCCACGAAGACAAAGAATCCTCCAGAGGGCATCCCGATTCACTGAATCGAACGCCTTACAGAGATCAACATAGGCGCAAGCAGCCCCTGCCGAAACTCTCCATCTGCGTTCGGTGAGGACCCGAAGAGCAAGGATACGGTCAATATTGACCTCTTTGGTGTAAAGCCTGACTGCTCTGGACGGCTGGTGCTCAAGCAGATGGTGGCGAACACTATAAGAATTATCCGAGCAAAGACCTGCCCGGCACTGAGAGCAGCGTCACTCCTCGGTAGTTGTTACAGTCTTGGCGATCACCCTTCCTCTCCAGAAAGGGACAACAAGGCCCTCTTCCAGTCAAGTTTGGATGATGCCTGTGTTCCAGGCAGAGCACAGAACTGCATGCAACGATATGAGTGCAGCATTTCCACCAGCCTTGAGAAGTTCAGCATGGATGCCACAGATCCCTGGAGCTTTACCCCATTTCAACCGGTTCACCTCAGCCTGTGTTTCTACAAGTGAAGGTGGACCACAGTTGATTGGAGGGTCAGCAACAGAGATTGTAACACCCCTGATGTCCAACTCGACAGCTGGTGGATCAGCTTGGTACTACGCGCTAAAGTAACCGGCCCAGCGGGCCTTCACTTCGGACTCCTCTGTCAAGAGCCTACCCACCCTCTGCTCTAACTGGCAGTATACCGAGGGATGGGCTGTGGAGGAGACGCAATGCGTGAATTCCCTGTAAGCAGGACGAGAATCCCTTGACACAGGTGATGTTTACCCCTCACAGATTCCTCGCACATAGGCCTCCTTGTCCACCCTTAGTGCACGTACAGTTTTACGCCTCAGCTCCCTGAACAGCTAGCTCTGCCATTCAGCCTGGCCCTGCGACTCTGGTCAATGGTATCCAGTGTCCCTTGGAGACAAAATTCTTCTTTGCCTTACGGTGAGTTCCAAGACATCCACCGACAACATTCAAGGCGGTGGTCTTGAAGGCCTCCACAACTTTCAGGATCCCTCCCAAAGCACCCAGACTCCCCAAATCCCACTCAGCTCTGTTTGCAAGCTCCTCAGCTACCCTCTCATCCTTGAGCTGCCAACATCCAGCCGAGGCTGGGATGGTACCATTCTCCTGGATTTAAGGTGCAAACTTCAGAGTTGCTACAACAAGCCGGTGGTCAGTAGAATGGTACCATCCCAGCCTCGGCTGGATGTTGGCAAGCTCAAGGATGAGAGGGTAGCTGAGGAGCTTGCAAACAGGCTGAGTGGGGATTTGGGGAGTCTGGGTGCTTTGGGAGGTCCTGAAGAGTTGTGGAGTGCCTTCAAGACC
>CM068954.1:152880881-152899697 GCA_035128595.1 Eptatretus atami
AGGAGGGCGAAAGTCTGAGTCTTCAGGTCCTTGGTGCTTCCAGTCTTGCTCTATGGATGCGAGACTTAGATTATGACCAAGGATTTGAGACAAAGGCTTGACTCCTTTGGTACCAGGTCTCTTCGGAGAATCCTTGGCTATCGCTAGTCAGACTTTGTGTCCAGCGAGCGCTTGCTGAGAGTGATACTCCAATGAGATTTGTTACCTTGTAGTCTGTGAGCATAAGCTGTGGCTGTATGGACATGTGGCTTGTTTTCCTGACACTGATCCTGCTCACCAGATTCTCTCAGCGAGGGAGCCTTGTGAGTGGAGGTGGCCAACGGGTTGACCACACACCTCGTGGTTGCAGCAGGTTGATCTGCATCTCAAGGAGATGGTGATGGGCCAGGCATCTGCCTGGGGGATGGCCAGACGGAAGCCCCTCGAGTTCTGGCGGAAAGGGGACACGGTGATGTGCTGTTCCGGTGCATGCTCCCATACCTGACCTGACCTGACCTGACCTGGTTATGGTACTGGCCACCTCATTTTGCTCTTCCATGAGCAAGTTTATGCCACTCTTGCATTGAATTGTGATTCGTATGCCACAACTTAGGGATCTTGTCGTTATTGGGTTTGTCCCTCCTCGCGACCTCCACCACCAAAGGTGGAGAGAAATTTAATTTTCACCCTTGTTTGTTTTTTTTATTTGTCTGTGAGCAGGATATCTCACAAATTAATGGATGAATTAGGACAAAACTTGGTGGACAGGTTGGGTGTGTGACAAGGACAAATTGTTTCGATTTTGGTGAAAATCTGGATCTGATCTTTAAAAAAAAAAAAATTATTACTTTTTTAAGTGATTCTTTGCCATTGAGAGTTGGGGCCAAAAACGATATACAGTACTGTATAGCATGATATCTGAAAAAGTTATGAATGGGTTACGACAAATCTTTGTGGGTGAGGTGAGTAGGTGATAAGAACAAGCTAATTTGATTTGGGTTCAGGTCCGGATCCATATCCGGCCTATTTGTAGGATACAAAACTTAAACTGTTCAGCTTGGCGGAGCGACACGCTCTACCGGGTGATGTTCTAGTTAGTAAATGCATTGTTGTTTTTGTTTGTTTGTTTGTTTCTTTTTGTTCACATTTTTGTAACTACATTGTTATACCTTTGCTGTAATGTCCTTTGTGTCTTTCTCATTTGCAAAAATCTGCATAACCAAGATGTGATGCTGTTTGTGGTTACTTGTGCACCAGGAATTTGTGATGATGTCAGCACAAGCATTGTGCATGTAGTAATGTACGCCTGGGTAAAGAGTCATTCGATCCATCCAGCATATAAATTGATCCATACAGCATATCAGCATGGCTTAATGATATCTGCCTTGAGCATCTCAAATGCTAACAGAGACTTGAAGCTTAGTTCCTTCATAGTGACGTTCCATACTTGGTCGTGGAGCCAAGGCATCAGTTGTCAGAATGAATAAAGGGGAAGTAGTTAATGTTTCAGTTTTTCTCCCCACAGGAATCTCACGCACCGAGCGAGAAGTGAGGGGCAGCACGCAGATCAAGGTCCTCGCCCCTGAAGAGATAGAAGGGATGCGAGTTGCTTGTAGGGTACGTGTTCTTAGAAGTGGATTTGGTGTTTTGTTGTTTTTTTTTACTCGACCCACATTGCGTGGAGAATTATTAATCGTTTGTCCTTTCATGGAAGGTGGAGCTTTTCCATTGGTTAAAAGTATAACAATTTATCTAATAAACTTTTGTTTGCAAGAAGCAGGTATTAAATAATTGTAAACATTGTAGGGATGAGGTGCCTTGGGTAGTGGGGTTATTATCCTATGCACGCAAAGTGAAAAGCGAGGTTGAGCAATTGGTTCGTGTCTGTCCGTCTCTCCGTTTGTCTACAAACGTCAGTTTATGATCGAAGAACAAGTTAAAATTTATGTTGAATGTACTTTGAACATGAATCGGAAGACAAATCTGCATTTTAGTAGTACTTTGTCTCTGAATTTATCCCGATCATGTACGTGCACAGAGGAGTTAAGGTAATTTTTTATTTTTATTTTTAAATTTAACTCTTGCCTATCTGGTAGTCAAACAAAATTGAAAATCATTACAAACAGGAAACGTACTGTTTTAAGGACGTCATAAAGGAGAGGTCCAACAGGCACGGATAACTAAGGTAACATGTTCAAATGTGGGGAGGGTGTGGGGTGGGGTGCAATAGCCACTGCATTAACGGCGGTAAACTTCCGGAATTTTTTAAAAATGTGTGACCTTTACAGTCTTTCATGTAAATTGAATTATACACTTGAACACTGCAGAACACAAATCACCTTCTTTGCACTTCCAAGAACCTCTGGTTTTGCAGTACTTGGACATGTTAAAAAGGTGGTGTACAAGACACCTTTAACAGCACTAAACTTCTGGAATTTTTTTAAAATAACTTTAAAATCATTATTATTATTATTAGCCCCCATTGGACTTGGTCCAAAATGGGGGCTTATGGATTGGGTCCATCCGTCCATCCACAGCCATATCTCAGACATGTATGGACCGATTTTGTTCAAACTTGGCACAAAGACAACACATGATGGTATACAGAGGCACATCATTTTGTTTCGCGATTCGATCAAAGATGGCCAACTCGCGGCCATTTTAATTGCAAAAAACCCCGATGTTGAACACGTCCTCAACCATTTCTCAAAAATGCATTCACAGATCTTGTTCAAACTTGACACAAAGATAATGAATGATGGCTTACATATGCACGTCTTTGTTTTTTTTTTATATTTTTTTTGAGATCAGATCCAAAATGGCCGACTGACGGCCATTTCGTTACTTAAACGCGGCCCCAACCATTTCTCAGACATGCCTGCATGGTCCGATTTTGTTTAAACTTTGCACAAGCACAGTACATGATGGCATACACGTGCATCTCACTTTATTTTGTGATCTGATCAAAGATGGCCGATCAAACTGGCGGCTACTTTAGTTGTTAAAAAAAACCCTATATTGAACACTTCTTCAACCATTTCTCGGACATGCATTTACTGATCTTGTTCTATTTGTTTTTTTCATACCCATACCATTGAGGCACCTTTGAAATAATAAAAAAAAATTCTGATTACTCTTTTCAATTTCACCCCAACCACCCTTTAAAAAAAATTTTTTTTGAAGGCACTGTCAAGGCTCACATGAGAGCTAACACACACAATGTACAACAAGGGGAGCAGGAGACAAGGGGGTGGGAGAGGGAAGGAAAAAACAGTGTGGAACAGAGACATGAGTCGATCTGTGGAAGGGAGAGGGATGGGGCGGGGTGCACGGAGTAAACAAGATGGACACTGCAGGGATTTTCACCTTTAATTAAGTACAGTTTACAAAAACTGCATTTTCAACGTAATGATGATTTTCTATTATCTGCAGTTATGGAATTAATTTATACATCAATAAATATTGTTAAATGTTGTAATGTTTGTGTAATTCTGTGTCTTCCCCAAAATATATGAACATTGAATCCCTTCTTTGCAGAACTTGCATTCCCAATGAAAAACGTCATACATGTCACGTGACCGACGATCTCACACAATATAACTACGTGACCCACGTCATTAATAGTCATGGCCGAATAATCCAATCGTATGCAATCTTCCATGCCGCATGACTATTCAAGTCAGTTGCACGGACACATAAATCTTGTAAATATGGGCTACCCTTTAACTCCGCACACCCAAATTACTAAAATTACGGGGGCTATGACATTTTATGTCTTTTTCTCCTCCTTTTATTGCAATTGAAGTATATACTTGAACAATGCTTGGGATAACATGTTTATTAGTGTATTATCTACACTAATAAAAGGCTGTGTGTGTGTGTGTGTGTCTCCTCCATAACTCCAAAACTATAAAACCTAGCAGCCTGAAACTTTGCATGCATACTACGAAAACTCCAAGGAGGTGCAAGAATGAAAATTGGGTGTTTGGGTTAATTAAAACACCCCTTCTGAAGATAATTAACGACCTTATTTAATTATATCCTTCATCAGGCGATCGTCAGCCACCTCGCTCTCTGGGTCTTAAGGTGTTTCCTGGGTAACCTCGCTGGTGTCTGAAGCTGCCATGTTTTTTTGACCTGCTCAACCATGCCTTGATTTGGAACAGGCCGAAACGATTTCTTAACGATAAAGTTGTTATTTTCAATTTCCACACTAATATTCACGAATGCCTGTTCATCATAGGGCTATGAATCGCTGGGTACATTGCAATGCTTATAAACATCCGGAGACGTCGGCCTTCGTGGCTTGACATTTCGGGCATCTCTGGGAGATGTATGTTAAATGTGCTCCTAATCACATGCCAAATGCGCCGTTTCTTAACAACCATTTTGTTGGAGTGCTTGCTTGAGTGCTTTAGCCACTTGGTGAGTTTTCAAGCTGCTTGGTTGTTCGCTTCGGTAAAAGTTCCCATGCT
The DNA here is from genome assembly GCA_035128595.1 of Eptatretus atami. Lineage (NCBI taxonomy): Eukaryota > Metazoa > Chordata > Myxini > Myxiniformes > Myxinidae > Eptatretus > Eptatretus atami. The sequence continues at coordinate 152,885,336 of CM068954.1, forward strand.
CTCAAGGGACATTGATTAGACAGACATACGTTTCTGCCTGTGTTTGGCCGTGCAGTGCGGTGCCGTGCGGTTGGTGCCACGGGAGGTGTCTTATCCACTGAAAATGTGCAATTTTATTTTTACAGGATATTGCTTTCTTTAAACCTTTTGTGCGATCTCCTATAATCCACCCCTCACTTCGACATATATATGTATATATATGTACACAGTAAGGTCCATCCAACAACGTGTTTGCCGTGATCTGGTTGTGAAGGCAGAGAGGTGGGATCGACATTTTGTGTTCTGTGCTTTCATATATTTTTGATTTGAATTTTACTAATTTCCCACTTGAATTCCTCTTTCAAAGAACTCTGTTTTAAGGTCAATCTTTGTGTTTGTCGTTTTTATGTATTTTATGCATATATACATATATAGACTGTATTACCATAACAGGTGTGTGTGTGGGTGTGGGGTACCTTCAAGTTGTTATTGCCTGATATCTCCACATGTGGGTGGGTTTCAGGAGGTAAAACAGAGACCTGCCATGTCTCAAAGTGTGTGGATGTGTGTCGTTGATTGGTATGTACATATGGAGTCCTCTCAGGGCGGGCTCAAAGTATCCGCCTTCATTTCGGTAAGGGGTCATAATTCACGGACCAAGCTGTGAAGTTTTCTATTTTCAAAGTTTTGTGCCGAGGGCTCTATTCAGGATTGTTACTGAGCCCAGGACGGCTTCCAACTGTAGTTCGTTTTTAGTGATATTGTTACGGTTCTCGGAACCGTATCCATACAACATACAGTTGTCCCGAGTCAGTTATTCCATTAATATACGTGTAGTTAGATCCCTACCTTTTGTCTAGTGGGACAGCAGGGAGTGCGTTGCGATGAGCTTTAGTTAGGTTATTAAATCATTTTTCCCTTTTATTTTATCCCCACTCCATTTCATTTCTGAGGCAAAATCCACGACAACTCATGGTACCCTCTGCCTGCTTGCCCCTCGTCTCGCTTGCCACAGCGTGACAACCCACGGTACCCTCCCCAACAATCGCTTCTGAGCAAATCGCAACGTGCCCCATGGAGTAGACCGGCCTTTGAGTATTCCACCGTCTACTCCAAACCAGATGTGGCAGTGAATCACGTTCGTTTTGCACCCAGGTGGGCGGCCAAACTAGCGTCTGGCCGGAACCCCGCCCAGAAAGGCGGACCACATGAAGGCCCGGTCCAATCGGAATGCTCGGATCGGACGATGACGTCGGTTTCGCCATGGCTCCTCCGAGCTCTGTGATCTATAAAGTACGGAGCAATCCTCAGAGTTGGGTGAGTTATAATTGCAAGTTGTTTGGTTGTTGAAGAGAATTGCAAGTTGAAGAGGTGAGAGAATTGTTGTGAAAGTGTTCCTGCTGCCTGGCTCTGCCTACGTCTCGCCTCGACGGCCCACCTACTGTACTAGTCCTCGCCCACACGACCTCGACCAAACCTCTTGTCTGGTCCTGCCTACTGCTCAACTCTCGCCATTTTGGACTCTGCTCTCCTCCGCTCAAGCTCCTGCTGCAGACACGATTACCACACGTGCGGCTGTGGACCGAACTGCACAGCTTTTGTCGGGTGCCGCACCACGGACCATACCTTCCCCTGAAACGCTCAGGTACCAAAAACTGTGACCTCAACTCCCTCCCTCCCTGGCTGCAGAAATCCTTTGCCTTTCATTGGGTTTATTTTGTCTGAGTGTGTGTCTGAGTGTGTTGGCGCCTGTCCGTTAGATACGCCTGTATAAGATCTTCATTGTTGTGATTGTTATTGCTTTTATTAATCTCGCATCGTCTGCACTGTATCTGCTTTTGTAAGTTGCTTGTATAATTGTCGCACCCCACACCTCTCTCATCTTTCCCTGCATTGCATACCCAATAAACCTTATGTTGTGCCACATGCTTTTCCTCGCTTATTGTAAATAAATAGTAATTGTAGAAACGTTCCCAGCTCGCCTTTGTCTTTTCTTTCATTTGTCCAGCATGGTTCGAATCCAGGTTTAGCCGGGTCTTTATTCCCAACAATCTGTTCCTTCTAGCCGGTACGTCCTTGTCAGTGCCGCTTGGCTGCATCCGATCCGGAAAGGTTATCCGTAGTTGGTAGAGTGATCCAGTTCAGACAAGGAGTACCGAGGGTGTGGTTCCCCGGTGGTCCAACCGTGTGGTTAATTAGGTAACTTGATTCTAGACAGGAGGACCCTAGGTCACGCGGTTGAGTTATTGGCGTCCACGGTCAGTTAAGCGACCCGCCGCGTCACGGAATTATTCCGTGGACGGCCTACAATTCCGGGGAGTCTGGTGGGAATCGACGTAGCTTTCCCCCACCTGGTGGTCGTCTCACCCGACCCCGCCGGCCCGCAACAATATTTTAAAAAAGTTTTTTAGTGAAGGCTCTTCTTCATCATTCCCGTGAGGTTTTTCATCATCACTGGTACAACTTTGGCATTCTTCAGCTTCCAGGATCTTTTCACTTCATGATTGAGGTATTGGTATTTGGACATTTTCTTGATTTCTGCATCGTAAGTCCAAAATCTCCGCTATTAACACCTCAATTAGCAATGCCTTCTTCTCTTTTATTTTTTTTTGCACCTAAGTATGATATCTGGTCACAATGCTTTGTTTTCGATGTTCACGCCCGATGGGATCATAAGGTCGTACATGAGCGGTACTTCAATGTTTTCAATAATTGCTTTTGGTTCATTTTCCCACAAATTTTCTGGAACTGGAATATCAAAGTTTTTACAGATGTGCCAGACAGATTATTTACAAACTCTGTTATGTCGGTTGTGTGTAAAGCTGTTCTGACTCGTTTTTTTGTTTTTTTCGTCACATATCATTCGGCATTAAGTCATTAAGCATTAAGCTTAATGTTCGGTCATTAAGCATCACATATCATTCTCTTTGCTAACCTCACCTCCACCCACACCTGTCTTTTTTCCCCTCTTCTCCTTACCCCCCCTCTTTTCTCGCTCAGTCTTCCTAACTCCTCCTCATAAAATGCAGCACTCTCCTCCCACACTCATCGTCTCTCGCTGTGCGTGCGTGCATGCGCGCGTGTGTGTGTCTCTCTCGCACCCTCCTTCCTCCCTCCTCCCCGCAGTAAATAGCATCATTTGGTGAGGTGTCGCTCTCCCACCTCCGCCGAGCTCCTCGTCTTCATCCTCTCTGCCTCCCCTCCCACCTCTCACCTTACACTGCCTCCTCTCTTTCTCTCTCTCTCTCCCTTCCTCTTTCTCCCCCCCCTTTTTTGTCCCTGTCAGCGAAGTGACGGGTTGTATTTGCTCATGAACTCTATAGTTTGCAATACGATGTAAACATTACGGGTAATTTTGTAAGTCAAAGAAGGGCCAAGCCGAGGATGTGGGGAAAAAGGTTTGCGAAGGCTTGCACGTGCCCAAGCCTTCCCACATTGCAGTTACCAAAGCAAACCTGGAAATGTCAGTGTGGGTGCCAGGAAAAGTTTTTTTTCTCTCTTTCAGCCAGAATTGACTATGTGATAAGGTTTTGCTGTGAGGGCTTGGTGTTTTTGAGCAGAGGTACAAAGTTGTGTGGAATAACCTACCTGGATGGGCCAGCCTTCGTTTCTGAGAGCAGAGTCCTTGGTCTCTAGCCTTCTCTTCTGGTGTCATTTGGTGCAGTGTTGGGATCCTTTCAGTGTGAACGGTATATTTGGCGATGCAGCAAATTTATCATAAACATTTATGAACGAATTTGTAACATATGCAAAAGGTGTGAACAAATTGAGCATCAACTTCTTTTCCAAAGTTCTACCTTCCACAAGGAAACTATATTCATAACCAGAGCAGTGAAGTGTATTTGTGCATTATTTTGTCCTCTCTTAAGCACCCAACTGCAATGGTTCATTGGAGTAGTAACAGCATCACGGTCCCATCTCTGTCATCTTGCTCGCAGCCCCATGTAACACTGAGAACGATAAAAATGGACCAATATAAAACAAAACATGCTTTTGTCAGTTGTGTAATCTGAAAGACATGATGGAGACTACTATTATGAACAAGGCAGAGAAAGCAAAGTTCACAAGCAAAAAAACATTTTAAACAAGAAAAAGAGCAATCAGAGATTGTAGACCCTCGTCAGGACTTTTGTGTGGCGTTTGTGTACTGGCGTGTTACGGCTGATTAATTTGATCGGACACCTGACCCTGACCCATGACGTTTATTATTATCATTAATCAAATGAATTTAGAAGGGGATTAAAATAAATTCAAATAAAATGGAAGACCAAATCGGTCCTGCATTGGAGTAATCAGAAGGTTTGCACCAGGCAACTGATATGTGGAGGGGAGGAGATGGATGAAGCCAATGTAATTGCACATGTACGTGTACCTTATTTTCACGTAAATAACCCACGGGCTATACGTTAAATTAGTTCCAAAAATTCCAACTGTGGAGTATACTCGTATGCAGGTTATACGGCAGGCACGTAACATAACCACAGTGGGCCAAGTTAAATTATCAAGGAGGTACAAAAAATAGATTTTTTTTAAATATAGATATATTTTTGCATGTTTTACTGTAATATCTTTAATTACAGTTCTTTTGCACATTTTACAGATATACACACGTGTGGAGCGTGACGAGCACTCCCCCAATCCCCATTGGACATAGTCCTACACCAATGCGTCGCCTCGGCCCGGCAACTCTTTCAAACAGACAAAGATTACATGGTCAACATCAGTTGAACATCAAACAGAACCGCCTATATCTTGATTTCGGGCTTATTTGCCGTCATCAGTACAGCATACCAAAAAAAATCTAATCAATGATGACCATCTTCGTTGTTTATACATCAGACGCACCTCCTGACTGTTATGGTGAGCATCGCCACGGATTATGTCTCACACGGTAAAACCGCATAATTCGCAAAGAGTAACTGTCCATCTGCCACCCAGATGATTGTTCCTGCGAATGCAAACCATTCAACCAGAAGGCACATGATGTGATCGGCGGGTAAATTTAAACATGTGGAGTATGATGAGCACTCCCCCGATCCCCATTGGTGTAGGACTGTGTCCAAAAAAATAGATCATTATTCCTCCTCCACCAAACTTTGGAGTTGGCACTATGCATTCAGGCAGGTAGCGTTCTCTTGGCATCTGCCAAACAGATTAGTCCGTCAGACTGCCAGATGGTGAAACGTGATTCATCACTCCAGAAAACGCATTTCCACTGCTCTAGAGTCCAATGGCGGTGAGCTTTACACCACTCCAGCTGACGCTTGGCATTGTGCATGGTGATCTTAGGCTTGTGTACGGCTGCTCGGCCATGGAAACCCATTCCAGGAAGCTCTCGATGAACAGTGCTTGTGCTGTCGTTGTTTCCAGAGTCAGTTTGGAACTTGGTAGTGAGTGTTGCAACCGACGACAGACGATTTTTCTGCACTTCACGCTTCAGCACTCGATGATCCCGTTCTGAAAGCTTGCATGGCCTACCACTTCGCAGCTGAGCTGTTGTTGCTCCTAGACGTTTCCACTTCACACCAACAGCACTTACAGTTGACCGGGGCAGCTCGAGCAGGACAGAAATTTGACGAATTGACTTGTTGGAAAGATGGAATCCTAGGACTATGCCACGTTGAAAGTCATTGGAGCTCTTCAGTACGGCCTATTCTACTGCCATTGTTTGTCTATGGAGATTGCATGACAGTGTGCTTGATTTTAATTTAAATATATATTTTTAAATTTTTACCACCTGTCAGCAATGGGTGTGGCTGAAGTAGCTGAATCCACCAATTAGAAGGGGTTTCTGCATACTTTTGGCCATGTGGTGTGTATTTTTATATCTAATATATATATATACAGTATATATATATAAAAAAATTCCAAAGCTATTTAAGGTACCTGTAAATTGTCTTCCGTAAAGCCCATCAAGTCCTCGTCTTCTGTGTTGCTGTGAAACAGCTGAAGCAGCTCGAAGTCGGCAAGTGTGAGGGTGTGTTGAGTTGCCAAGTTTCTTCGAGAGCACTCACCAAGTGACTTAAGCACACAAGGAAGCAATCCATTCAAAACCGTTGATAAGGAATGGCTGGCTTTGTAAGCTCTAGCTTGGTAACTGAACACACCCCAGGTCTGTCACAATGCATGTCGTTATCACTCTCGTCCTCTTCTCCAGCAATCAGCCCACTCTTTCGTAAACTTCAGTTTGAATTCGGCCATGAAACTTTTACATTTTCTCTTACTTGCACTGACAGCAGACATTGTACGACAGGGACATGTAATGGTATTAGCCGACAGCCTGCGGGGTATTTATAATGGATGAGCGGCGTGGTTTCCGGTCGTATCGGTGCCGGAAGCCACGCTGGTTTTCAACACATCGGTACAGTCAACTTTAATTATTATTATTCCAACAACCCTTTCTCAAGACATTAATTTTAATGTCAATTGGTTATTTACCGCTGTTGTATTTGAATGCTGTAATATTTTGTCCAAATACTGCTAAACAAACAGTTTTCCAAAGTGCCAATAAAGCGATCTGTGTTCTGCAGGGTTCAAGGACACAATTCAATAAAATAAAATAGATTTTAAATGTTGAAGAAAATATTTTTTTTTGGAAGTTTCCCACCATTGTTGCAGCATCTTTGACACCACCTTATTTAACACGTTGCATTAGTTATTCGTGCCTGTTGTTTGTCCTTTTACGATGAACTTAAAACAGTAAGTTTCCTGTTTGGAATGATTTTCAATATGATTTGACTGCCGGATGGGCAGACGTTAAAAAAATTACATTACTACTCTGTGTGCATGCATGATCAGGACAAATTCAGAGCCAAAGAATTGCTAAACTGCAGGTTCGTTTTCTTTTTCATGTTCCGTTTCGTGTTCAAAAATCTAACATTCAATTTAAATGAATTGTTTCTCGATCATAAACTGAAGTTTGTGGACAAATAGACAGAGACAAAGTTAACCAATTGCTCGACCCCACTTTTGGCTTTGTGCACGTGGGGTAATTATTGAGACCCTGGTAGCTGCATCCAGTTGTGTGTCCATGATGCATACTTTGTCGCGCTGGTATTTCCAGGGTTTCAGCCCTACAAAGGTGTAGCTTGGTGTTTTAAAGTGTGGGGAAAACAACTGTTGGTTTGTGTCTGCACCGAGCTTCTGTAGGTGTGAATGTGGTATTGGTGTTCTGGCACATAAAGAATGTCGTCTTGTGACCTGACAATTTGCTTGTGCACATCAATGAGTGCCAGAAGAATGGTTCAGTGTGCGCACACTTACATACTTATTTTAATTGTGATTTTGAAGTTCTACCATGTAGAAAGAACAACATTTAGTTGATTTGTCTGCTGAAAGAAGGGTGTTGAAAGAGTAGTTTCTGAGATGCATGTGCTCAAGAATGCAGGATAATACTGAAGCTGTTTTTTTTTTGTCTTTGCAGCTAGGCCGGGAAGTGCTGGATATCGCTGCAAGGATGATCCGGTCTGGCGTAACTACAGATGCAATCGACAGTGTTGTACATGAGGTAAGAAGTCAGAGCTTTACCACCTCGAGCTCTTTGTAAGCACAAATAATATAAACTATTGGAGTTGTTTGAAGTTCACCATTTGGTACTGCATATTCCGTGAGAGGCTCACAACTGCGAAACATGCAGCCAAAAGGCAAGCCAGGGTCCTCAAAGATCTTGTGTGCTCTCATAATAGGGTCCACTGAATTGCAGGCCTTGTAGACTTCTGTACCACTTCCGTGGCAGCTCTGTGATTGATTTGCAGAGTGTCACGGAATTTGAAACGCCAACCAGTATTACACAGAACGCACAACGATACGAGCCTTTGTCAAGGCTCGTGTCATTCTATGTCGAGCTTCCAACTAAAACGATAGGTTTTATAAATTTAAAGTTGACAAAGCTATGCTCATCACCATGGGAGGAAAGTGGAGCTGACCTATCGGGTGTTAGCCTTCATCTTTTGCTCCAACGAAGGGTTAATGCCTAAATCTGATTCAAAACCAGCCATTCCCCCAGCCCATATTCAATTATTTTGGGATATTTCCCAATTATTGACTGTGGATACTTTATCTATAATCACCATTATTGCCACATACACAAAAAGCCTTTTGTGATTCCAGCACTGACATATCCCAAAAATGGCAATGTGTATTGCTCCCTTTATTTATTTTTTTTACAAAACATGTGGCATGTAAAGCAGTGAACACGTGCCTAAGAGTTGACTTTGAAATTATTTTATTATGAGGTGGAGAGGATTTTTATGTTGTGCCTTTTAATATACATTTGACACGTTTATCACCTTTAATGGCCAGTTGTATAACATTCGAAGGTTGAATGTTCCAGCACGAATCTTGATGCATACATGCAAGGACCCAAATGAGGGACTTTTCAAAATTATTTTGTTCATCGTTTTAATCAATCTTTCGGTTAGTCAGTGATTGCAGCATACTCGTTTCCAATTAACGGTGGGTGTCCATGATGAAAAGTTCCCTGTTAATTATTTTTGGGGGTGTATCCAGGCCTGTGTGGAGCGGAACTGTTATCCCTCGCCGCTCAACTATTACAACTTTCCTAAGTCGTGCTGCACTTCGGTCAATGAGGTTATATGTCACGGCATCCCAGACCAACGACCTCTCTTGGATGGAGACATAATTAATGGTGAGCACGTTCAACTTGAAGTGATTTGTTGCAGTGAATATTGTTGTGAAGTTTTTCTTTTTTCTGAAAAAAACAACAACAAAAAACAAAACTAAAACTGTGACTTAGAAAAATATTGAAACGAGAACGGCACTCTGTTGATCGCATACTTCTGCCAGGCTGAACAGTTTACGTTTTGTATCCCACTGATAGGCCGGATCTGGATCTGGATCCGGACCGGAACCAAAATCGAATCGACTTGTTTTTGTCACCTAACCAACTCATCCACCTAGTTTTGTCATAATCCGTCCATAAACTTTTGAAATATCATTTTTGACTCCATCTCTCAATGGTGAAGAATCACTTTTTAAAATTCTGGATCTTCACCAAAATGGAATCCATTAGTCCTTGTTACACACCCAACCTGCCCCCCAATTTTCGTCTGAATCCGTCCATAACTTTTTGAGATATTCTACTCACAAACTGGTGAATACATAACTTCAGTGGTGGAGGTAATAATCTGATCGACAAATATTTATCATTAATTTGGGATCTTTCACATCCACTAATGATCAGTGCCGACAGACTGGTCCTCCTGCTTGATGTCCTTCCAATGCACGGGCCACACATTGATGCCTTGTCCTCTAATGTGAATCACCCAGGGTGACCGTTTATAGCTGGGTTGAGATCCTAACACAGGTTAGACGGCTCAAGGGCTGAGTGCGCACACCTCTAAGCTATCCTGCCAGCCCGCTTCTCCCACACAGAGCCCAAACAGCCAAAATATGTTTTCTCATGTGATTGGCCAATATGTTTTTTGCCATTTATATCAATATATGATGTCAGCAGTGTCTTAATTATTGACAAGTGGAGGAAGAAAGTTTATTTTATTTTGTCCTGCAAGTTTGCTAAATTTTCAAAATTTTATTGCATAACAGTGCCAGCATATTGTTTTATCGGTTTTTGCTCTCAGTAACAGGTTAAATTGTCATTGACAAATGGAGAGGCGTTTTCATTAATATTACTCAGATGCATCTTGTACAACTTCAAAACTATTTCTAGTCTGACTCACATGGAAGAAGTAGTCATTATCCTTAAAATCCGGACACGGTGCCTTGTAAAGCTTCAACTGGAGGATGCCCTGCTTGCATAACTACCAACTCCCCACTTTTATCGTAACTGTCAGTATCACAATTATTCATGTGACCAAAATGGTAATCGAAAATGTTTTTGGGGGAAAAAACCCCCCATTTTGCAGTGGACATAACTGTGTACCATGGTGGATTTCACGGAGATCTCAATGAGACTTTCTTTGTGGGCAAGGTGGACGAGGCATCCAAGAAGCTAGTTCGAGTTGCGTATGAGTCTCTGATGCATGCCATCGCTGAAGGTGAGGTGACTTCTTCTTTTTTTTATTTTTCAACATGTGCACCTGTTTTCATGATATGAAATATTTTTGATGCGTTGGGGTTGTCGAAGAAATTCTTAAGTCCTTATGTACACTTGAACATTTATTCAACATAAAAACAATTACATATGTGCATACAGAGTGATCAGGATACAGACTTGCTCCAGATCTCTGAAATACATGGAGAATTTTAATTCTTTTTATAGTGTTCAGTGAGACGCAGCTCTTTATCATTTTAAATGCTGGTGCCACAGTTTGTCAGGTCGATGTATTTCCAGCTTTTGTGCAGCAATCAGCTTAATTTTGAGGGATTATAGCATATATTTCAAGACAAGATGTGTAGCATCTCTCCCGGCACCGAATGACGTCAAAACTGAAATCCTTTGGGTACATTGATGGATCACATACAATTTATGGTGTGGAAGGGGAAAAGGTCAGTCTGCTTCTTTAGCAAGCAGGGTTTAGTGAATACATCTAGACATTTCCTTAGACCGACACTCTTGAGTTGTAATAACATTCCTCTATCCAGCTTGCTGGTACCTTTGATCTATCATGTCATAAAATCCCTTAGTAAGTAAAATATATATTTAAATAATAGGCAATTCTTTTTTTTTACTGAATTCAGCTTACTTGAAAAGTCGGCCTGCTCATCACAACTTTAATAGCCAGGTCGATCTTTCCATACAAAGGAAAGATATGATTATGTTAATTAAAATTAAAATAGATACATGTTCAAGCACATAGAATCATACCATATTCGAGTACATTTTCCATTTCGGATTTAATACATTTCTTTTAATATCAAGTTTTAATTGACAACATTTACTATTGCTTTTATCACCCTCAAACCCATTATCAAATTTTGGAGAAATTGCATCGACAGGGCGGTACACAAATGATGAATCGTTCTGCCAATGTCGATGTTGTGGAAATCGACTTTTTATTTAGTTTAAATGTTATGAATGAAAGCAAACTCAAATTTCCTCATCCATCATTACTGCTGAAATGTGAGACAAACTGCTGCCGGCCGTTGTGGTTGTGATGTTTCCTTTCTTGTCAGCTCTGAGAATTTGGTTGACTCTGACTTCATAACCAAGTCAAGAGATATTTTAGCTTACTTAGGTTTTCCCTGATTGACCAGTCGAATGCCCTATAAAATTAGTTGCACTCTGCCTATGCACTATTAGGTGATGGAATGAATAAATAATTAATCAACAGTAAATTGGTTCAAAAGAGTAAAGTGATTGGGATTATCCTGTTGATGAATTCGATAAACTTTTGGTATTATTACCCTGCGCACATGAAGCAAAAAGAGTGGTTCAGCAATTGGTTCAAGTCTGTTCGTCCATCTGTCCCTCTGTCTTGTCAGTTAATGATTGAGGAATAATCAACATTTAAATTGAATGTTGTATTTTGAACACGAATCGGAACATGAATAGGAAGACGAGTTTGCCGTTTTACGGTACTTTGGCTCTGAATTTGTCCCGATCGCACATGTGCAGAGAAGAGTGAATTTTTACCTGCAACATGTCGCAGGTCTACAAGACCTCCGCGTTGGGGTTGTTGTTGGTCGATTTTTCAAACGTGCACCCATTAACCGATGACGTTGATGTGCGTTAAAAGCAAATAGGTCAAGGGTGTGTATGAGAGTTGTGACTGTAGGAGGAAAGGGAAGGGGGTTTGTGGATGTGAGTCCTGGTGGTGGAGTAAAATACAGGCCTACTGATGGGTACCAGTACAAATATAGTTCATGCCAAGTGAATGGGATATTTTGATTTTTGTGTTGCTGGCTAATTGCCGATTACAAAATCCCATCCCATTCCATCTCTTTAAAAGGTTTCACTATTGTCACCAAACTAACATAATAACTCGAGCAAAGTCGATGCTACGCCATCGTAAATCCCCACGCTTCCCACCTAAATCCAGGTTGAAAGACTGCAAAAGGTTCCACCAGGAATGACCCAATATCAAAATTTGAGTAAACTTTTTTTTTCTTCCGTTTTGACCTCTGTGATCCGTGACCCCAAGTCCCCAACCCCTTGGGGGCATAAACCCAGAGTCAAATCCAAAAAATCCTAATGTATTTCATGCGTCCCCCGATTTTGATTCCATATACAAAGTTTCATTTATTTCATTTAAAAATGTGCCTGTAATTGCATTTTGTGGTATCTAACCTTTTGACACCACCCCAGAGGGTGTGGGGCCAAAATTGATACTGCTCTTGCACCTTCTTGCCATGTGATCATAACTACCAAGTTTGGTGAACTTCTGTACAACCGTTTAGGAGGAGATAGCATGATAGACAGATGGAGCCGATTTACAATTCCAAAAAGCGTGGGGATAAAATGGCCGGTTCAAAACCCTTTTTTGTGAGAATAATGGGAGGGTGATATGTATAATGGCAATAGTGGAGAGAGTCGTGTGATTTGAGGGCGACCTTGATTATTTAATTGCTTGTATTTTGATCCACATTTTGAACGACCTAATGTGTCCCATCCACCATTAAACACTATTCTACCTTCAGCTGTCATTGTTGAGATTGAATGCGTGAGTTCATCTTTGGCTATCTCTTGTGTGTCCTGTGTTTATTGTATTTTTTTTTTAACTTTCACAATTATATTATTAATGGCAGATTAGTACATTTGATGAAGGAAACCACATATCTGAGGGTTATAAAAGTGAATCATAACCCAATACTTTCATTGTCTAACTTGATGGAAAATTTAATTTCATATTAATTTCTCATTGTTTACTTTTGTCTCTTTCAGCAGACCTCCTGTACTTTTGTTGAGCTTTGTCTCGTCTGCACACAATCGGAATAATTCTGCTGAACCCCTTGCCCTGACCACCCCACCACATTTAGTGAAGCCTGGAACCAGGTACAGGGACTTGGGCAATGTCATCCAGAAGCACACGCAGATGCATGGCTTCTCTGTGGTACGAAGTTACTGCGGTCACGGCATCCATCGCCTCTTCCACACAGCACCAAATGTGCCTCACTATGCGAGTATGCCTTTTGTGTGCAGCACTCATTTGATCTGTCTCGCATGACTTCATCCTGTGAATTGGAATTTGCATCGTCAATGTGCACTTTGGTTTCCCTTATTTATTTATTTGTTTTTTATTGCCAAAGGAATAAGATTATCTAGTGGCAAAAGGGTGCGGAACTATTTTTATTTTGAACATTGTGCTAACGTGACAAAACCCCAAGGCGGATTTCATCGTGGCGCTCAAGCCATTTCCATTCACCGATGAAATTTGCCTGGGTCTTGGTGAATAGTCTCGTGTATTTATTTATTTTAAAGTGTAAAGTCGGAAGATTCAGACTCATTGTCATTCAGAACGTATTCTTTTGTGTGCAGCACATGGCTCTGGGTAGCATTGTTTGCTGGGGGCACAGCTGTGCAGCTGATGCAGTGCCCCATATAGGTTAAAACAGGCATATGGAATTTAGCCATGGTGCCGGTGATAGCTCGCCGACTCTTCACGAAGGACACCACGGGATCTTTAACATCCACCACTATTGCTAGTAGACAGCATGCCCAGTTTAACGTCCATCCAAGGGACGGCACTCACATTGATGAATCGCTCCGCCTGAGAAATGCCAGGATGACAGTTGATTTCTTTGATTTGAACCCAGGCGAGTCAGTTCTGAGGTGAGTGTGCAAACCTCATGGCTATCCAGCAAACCCATCGTTCAGAACAACTTATATTATGAGTGGAGTAGCATCCCATGTTTACCAGACCAGGTGAGGTGGGCAGATTATGCTTCCCTGAAGGTCATTAATAGATCGGCTGCGTTTTTACCAATGAATTGTGATGTGGCAAATCTCTCATGACGACTTCGACCTCCTGAAGATTAGAATCAAAATCTTTAGGACTGCCACCTTCAGCTGGATTTGAACTGATAACATCCAGGATCCCAAGCCATAGGTCCTACCTATAAGCCTCCGATTTACCTTAATGTTGTTTGGACTTTGCCCAAGTGTCAGAGTATAACCCACAGTTGAGTGTTTGCCGCATGGAATTTGCCCATGAATTGCCCAATTTGTCTACTAAATGTGTTCTAATAATTGACGCTGAGCGTATTGCCTGCAATTTACTAGAAACTGGATGTCTCTCCCATGTTTTTCATACTATCCACAAGGTCTTTACACTTAGTGGATGCCCCTCCCCCACCCCTTTCCTTAAATGTCATTGCCAGATGCCGTAGTGGAGTTGTCTACTTCTGAAAAAACAAACTTAGTGTATTTTTAATGAATTTTTTTAAAAAAAACTTTCAAAACTAAACATCTTTGATTCATTCATCAGGAAGAATAACCTCTGTGTTGGTCTAGTTTGATAATGAA
>CM068954.1:152899707-152924316 GCA_035128595.1 Eptatretus atami
TCTTAATAGATAATGTGTCCTTGAAGAAACTAAGCGTGTCGATAATTTGACTCACCCTTCCAGACAACGTGTCGTCTCGTGAAATTTAATATCTTACCTTCATTTCTTTCAAATGCTCAGCTCGCTTTCTTTGCACTGGAACCAACACTGCTCCCTCCCGGTCACAATGCATTTTCCCAAGATGGTGTTATCTATCTATAATTCCAGCAATCTCTGTGTCTGTCTGTCTGTCTGTCTGTCTGTCTGTCTGTCCCGGTCCGTTCCCGTCCGTCCGTCCGTCGTTTGTCTGGCGACCGCCGTTTCTCGATGACCGCCGGTCCGATCTGATTGAAACTGCCAGGAATATTGCCGGGGCCCCGCAGATGTGCCTTTTCGAGGTTTGATGTCAATTGGACAGCAGTTCCCAAGTTACGGCCATTTATCTGTCAACCAATGACAAGACACGATGCTTTGACGTCACGAATGACGTCACAATTAATGTTTATTTATTTATTTATTTATTATTATTATTTTTTTTTGCACGATTGACGGTCCGATCTGATTGAAACTTGCCAGGAATATTTCTGGGGACCCACGGATGTGCCTTTTCAAGGTTTTATATTAATCAGATAAGCGGTTCCCAAGTTACGGCCATTTATCTGTCGACCAATGACAAGACACGGTGCTATGACGTCACGAATGATGTCACAATTAATGTTTATTATTTATTTTTATATTATTATTTTTTTTTGCACGATTGACGTCCGATCTGATTGAAACTTGCCAGGAATATTGCTGGGACCCGTGGATGTGCCTTTTCAAGGTTTGATATTAATCGGACGAGCGGTTCCAAAGTTACGGCCATTTATCTGTCGACCAATATCTGCGAGAGAGGGGGACGGAGAGGGGGGATGAGAGTGGGGCGAGAGAGGAGGGGGGAGGGGGGGAGAGGGGGGGAGAAGGGGGCAAGAGAGGGAGGAGAGAGAGGGGGGCGAGAGAGGGGGATGAGAGTGGGGGGGGGCGAGAGAGAGGGAGCGAGAGAGGGGGGGCGAGAGAGGGGGGCGAGAGGGGGGCGAGAGAGAGAGAGAGTGCTGCACATACTGGCACTCACCTACGGGCACGCACCTACGGGCCCGTACTAGTTTAATTAAAGTCATTGAGATTCAAATTTGTACAAATAAATATTAAAATGTTGTTTCATTTGTCTACAGCTTTCCTTTTATTTATTTATTTACCGGGGGGCGGGGGGGAAGCCTGTCAAAAATGACGGGGCCAATAGCATCCCTCCTTCCACCACCCTCCTAATCACTACACAGTTGTGAAAGAATGTAACTCACAAACTTGTGGATTTAATTTTGTTTCATAAATAAAAGTATTATTTAAAGAATATTTTTATTTTCAAAGTGAAAACGAAATTTTAAATATTACATAAATGTTTCTATATTGGCAAGTCATGCATTATTGGATTCCATCAGTTGCTATTATAAATAATGTTGAATGAAATTTTTTTTTGTCCATAACATGTTCCTTTTAGATAAATGATGTTGATAACTGAAAAGTGAACCGAGCCGTTTCGGACCATTTTGAGCTGAGCCGAGCTATGCTGTGTCGTGCCAGACTGTTTTGAGCTGAGCTGTAACAAACTATTCCCTGCCGTCAGCCATGACGTGACATTACGGACTGTCTAAGCCGTAACGGACCACCCGAGCTGTGTCATGTCGAGCCCATCCATGCCTCACTGTGTGCTGGACTGTGCCGTGAGATGACTGACAGTTCTGAGCCATGCCGTGACGTGTGCCAGATCGTGCCGTGACATGACGTACCGTCCTGAGACGGGCCGAACAGTGACATGACGTGCCATAGAATATAACACGTGCTTGTGGATTTACTTTTGTTTCATAAAGAAAAGTATGATTATTTTTGAAATATATTATCAGTCAATGGAATTTCAAATGACTGAGAAAAATTACCCACCCGTCTATATTTTTATTGCAAATAAAAATTACTAACATCTCATCTCCAGCGTTATCGTTGTGAAAACAACCGGAACGGTCATGCAATCAACCAAAATTGAGATGCGTGTAGTAATAAAAGTTTTGGACGGCATAACCTAAATTCACCTTTCCTGAATGGAAAGAAAATGGCGAATGGCACGAACACAGATTCTGTGTGCTCCCTTTCAGTAACGTACGTGATGTCACTTCCGTGAACGTGAGGTCACTTCCTCCGTGACCGAAAATAAATACACAGGGATTTTACATGTATACTGTATCGATTATTGCTCTGATGATGCAACCAAAAATTCCAGCTTTGATTGCTTTCCCTCTACCCTATTTCAAAAACGATGCAGGAAGCAGTATTTCTCCCACTGGGTCTTGTCCATCTATTAATGCTAAACCTGCTTTGCTTGAACCCTGACATTTGACCTTTTTTCTTCCCCCACTTGCACTTCATTCACAACCCGTCAATGTTCTTTGTTCCAGAAAACAAAGCAATTGGAGTCATGAAGTCAGGGCACGTGTTCACTATTGAGCCCATGATTTCTGAAGGTACGTTTTGATGTCGTGCGTTATCTACCTGTGATTTGTTAATTTGATTGCGCGTATGTAAATGTATTTCCAGCTCTTCAGTTGTGCCAGTTTTCTTGATGTGATTTGCCATTTCATTGGTTTCTAATGAGCTTTGCTATGATGGTCGTCACAGTTAATGTTTATCTTCTATCAGACATTTTATTCCATATTTGAAACCTCTAAATATGGCAAAAACAACAACAAAAAATAACTGTCCCATGCACGTTGTTCTCAACGTATCCAGGTGAAAACATTTGAGGTACCATTTACATTGCCAACTACTCATTGCAGTGCTGCAGAAACTGTGTGTCGCTGCTATATTCTCTTATGCTACCCTCTTGCTTCCTCAGGCACTTGGCAAGATGAGACATGGCCAGACCTGTGGACGGCAGTCACAAAGGATGGGCGCCGTTCGGCACAGTTTGAGCACACGCTGCTAGTTACCGACATAGGCTGTGACATTCTGACACGGAGACCCGATGCCGATGGCCTCCCCCACTTCCTAACTCAAAGTTGAAGTTTCGCTCGCTTTCCTGGACTGGGATGATTGTTTACCACGTGGCCCAAAACTTTAATTCCCATGCATTTCCTTTCTATTCACAAAGGCCCAACAGCTTTTATTTTTGCTTGTGGTTGGGCCAAAAAATGTGAGACTTGTGAATGAGTATGGTCTCATCACTGGACAGCTGCATCACTGCAGAGCTTTGCCACCGTTATTTATACTTCTCAAAACCAAAACTTCAGTTTTTATTCCAAAACAGAGATTAATCCATTTGTATCATCCATCTGCCGTTTGCTCAGTGGTTGTAATCGGTAACCATTTTCCAACTTGCTTTGGCCTTGCTTTTCAGTTGCTTTGACCGAGATAATGTATCCGACAATTTCCAAGAACCTTCATCAGTGCATTTGGGTAAATTGAGGGCCAATTGAATCATGATTCTACACAAGGGGCTTCAAATTTAGCCTTAACTTTTGTTTATTCTTGTATGTCTATTACAAAAAGATATACTAATTTTTTTTTCCACGGCATTCTCCAGCTTTGGTCGTTGTCCCAGGCTTTTGCCTGCCTTACGTGTAGAATAATTTAAGGAATTTGCATGTCGTTTGTCAACAACTTCTTGTCCTAACCTCTTCTTTAATAGGGATGTCTTTCCCTGCCTTAAGTGTAGAATAATTTAAGGAATTTGCATGTCGTTTGTCGACAACTTCTTATCCTAACCTCTTCTTTAATAGGGATGTCAAAAAAAAATGGAGATCATCTACATTACTGCCTTTATAAACAAAAGCCCATGTTTCATTTGAAGTCCCCTTATGTATTATAGCTGTGGCAACCAACAGCAATCGGTTACTTTACCGAGTTCATTGTCTGCTATATTTGGCAGATGAGATGTCATGTAATTTGATATGCAAATTTAAATTATACAGGCAACTTATTCCGAGGAGATTAAAATTGACAGCAGATTGTGGCCTTCCAAAGGGATAATATTTGATGATGGGATGAGAGGTTCACATTCATACCGAGAATAAGGAAAAAGTATCATTTCACTGCTCCCATTATTTTCTGACTTTGATTTGATTGCTATTTTAAATTTTTATTTTTAACCTGAACTACATCCTTGCCAACCAGTTCGCTTTATACTGCAATCATCCAGAAAGACAGCTGTTTACATTAAAAAGGCCATGAAATATCAGACATGCTTGCTTTTGACAGTTTTGGATGTCTCGCCAGGATCCTTCATTTGCTTTACAGTTAAACATATAAATAACTAGAATAGCACTCGGTAGAGCGCGTACCTCCACCAGGCTGAACAGTTTACATTCTGTATCCTACTGATGGGCTGGATCTGGATCCGGACCTGAACCAAAATAGAATCGACTCGTTATTGTCACCGAACCAACTCATCCACAACTTTTTGAAATATCATGCAATACTAGTGTATCATTTTTGGCCCGACCTCTCAATGGTGAAAAATCACTTTAAAAATAAAAAAAATATTCTCGTGTGCAGATCCGGATTCGTATCTTCACCAAAATCGAATCAATTCTTCCTTGTCACACACCCAACCCTGTTCACCAAGTTTCGTCCGAATCTGTCCATAACTTTTTGAGATATCATGCTATATATCGTTTTTGGCTCTCTCTCAATGGTGAAGAATCACCTAAAAAATTAAATTCTCATATCCGGTTTTGGGTCTTCACCAAAATCGAATTATTTTGTCCTCATCAAATAGCCAACCTGTCCACTAAATTTCGTCTGAATCCGTCCACAACTTTTTGCGATATCGTGCTCAGACAATCAGGGCTGAAAATCTTCGGTGGTGGAGGTAACCACAATTGGTGGAGGGATATCTGTTGTTATTTGTAATGAGTACCAGGGGAAATGTTCTAATCCAGAGACTCGATTGTGTTGGTCATAACAACATTTTAAAGCACATTACATGTTCATTAATTTTTTGCTCTATCAGCATTATGGGAGAACCGGTCAACTGTTGGGTTCAACCATGAAATGGGTAAAACAAGCCTGTCTGTTTAAGATGCTCGGCAGTTGACAACATATTGATAATTGATTTCATTCAGCAATTGTAACATGAAAAATTTTTTTTAGTGGTTTATTCAAGTGGGATAATTTTAAATAAAGCATTATTTCTAGCTTTGGGTTCATCATTTGTAAAATTTCTCAGGTACATTTTGAAAAAAAAATTTGGGAAGAAAAGAAAACTGCAAGTTAAGCGTTTAAAAAAAAAAATAGCAATAATTGGAAGTTTGAACCAAACACCTGATTTTAAAAGCGAGTGTTGATAACAGCAATTTTGAAGATCGAATGTCAAGGAGTCTCCCTTGTCTTCGCTGACAAATTAAACATGGTTGTGACTATTGACAGTAAGTACTTGGGGTATAAAACAAGTTAGCCTGACTTGAGAAAAAGATCATTTCAAAAAAATTTGGTTCAATTTAATCCTCAGAATTGCATGGAATTCTACAAGGTAGAGTCGAGTTAAATAGTGGGATTCTCCGTGGTAGAGTTAAGTATAGCTAAGGAGGTAAAAATTGAAAATCACTTTTATTTTGTATCCAAAGTTGAGGCTCGTCGGAGAGCTAGAACACAGAACGGATCGGGACACAACGGCAGAAAGAGACGGAAAATATTAACAGCAAGGACAAGCGACAAAATCCAGACAGACAGACTGGGAATGAGGGGCAGGGAAGAAGATGCATCATGGCTGATAGTGAGACCCAGGAGTTTGAATGACTGAATTTCCTCAAGAGGATAAAGAAAGTAGATTGGGGGGGGAGGGGTTGCTAGATTGTCCTTTTGGGTAGAGAGGTAGAGATTGATTGGTTTGAAAGACATTCCAAGTGTTTGATCGGCTTGTATTTTTTTTTTCAAGGCTGAAGAGAGGGAAGAGGCTGCTGCCTGTGTCTGAAGGATGAGGGATGTCATGGCAGAGGGTGGAGTCATCAGCAAATACATAAAGGGGATTTTCCAGAGTCAGAGATATCATTGACGAAGATCAGGAAAACGACTGAGCCCAGAACACTGATTTGGAGCACTCCAGCCTTCTGCCTTGGATGCCATAGGCAGAGTTTGAAGAGCAAGGCAGGATTCCAGACTGTTTAAAAACGTATGAGATATGTGTAGAGAGACAGCCCTGATCTCAAGTCTGACATTGAGGGCCTCCCTCCATTGTTAGGAGAGTAGAAGCAGCATGTCCATGGTGGAGTGATCTGGTCTGAAACTGAATTGGTAATCTGAGATGAGGTTGTTGGAGAAAAGGAAGTATTTCATATCAACTGAAATGATGGATTCCATGACGTTGCTGATTTAAAAAATTTAATTTATTTGTATGCAGCTTGTGGCTGCTTGGCTGCATCATTTTCTGGGGGCATGACTGTCACTGATGCAATGCGTCCTGTTACCAGCACGCTGGTACTCATTTCACCAACCTCGGAAGGATAGCGGGCTGAATCAACCTGCCCGGTGTTAATTCAAAGGAATGACAGTGGCTTGAATTCATGACCCTAAGATCTGAAGCCAACACCAGGCTT
The DNA here is from genome assembly GCA_035128595.1 of Eptatretus atami. Lineage (NCBI taxonomy): Eukaryota > Metazoa > Chordata > Myxini > Myxiniformes > Myxinidae > Eptatretus > Eptatretus atami. The sequence goes on from CM068954.1 coordinate 152,906,304, forward strand.
CACCTTGCTGATGATTGGAAGTAAGCTGATTGATCTGTAGTTGAAGGGATCAGTTTTTGTACCTTTTCACCTCCACCACCAAATTTCTAGGAGGTTATGTTTTCACCCCTTTCTGTGTGTTTGTTATTTGGCAAAAAAATTTTTTTGACAAGTATGTTGATTGCCTCTGTTTGTTAGTTTGTCTGTCCACTCATCTCCAGCCCAAACCGCTCAACCGATCGTTCGGAAATTTTCAGAGATTAATGTCACCAACCCTGCGATGGTCTCGCATTGAAGTTTCGTAAAATTCAGTCGACCGAAAAGGTCTACATAGGCCAATTTGTCAACTTTTCTAAAATCCTCAAATTTCATCCGATTAACTTGAAATTTGAAGACCATTTGCAGATGAGGTCCCTGAACTCAATCACCTATTAATTTTGAGGTCAACATAGGCTGAATTTCTAAAATCCTTAATTTTAATCCAATTAACTTGAAATTTGAAGAGCATATGCATATCAGCTCACTGAATTCAACCACCGATTAATTTTGAGGGAAACATAGGCCAAATTTTCTAAAATCCTCAATTTTCATCCGATTGACTTGAAATTTGAACAGGATTTACAAAACAGGTGACTGAATTCAAGCACCTTTTTAGGTCATCTCTTCGAGCATGACCTAATAATATGGGTGTCGATGTCCTTCGATCCGTCCGTCTCCGTCCGTTCACAATGAAGTTGAAGCGAGAGATCTGGTCATTAGTGATCCTGATAGAGGTCGATGAGACGTACACGATGGTATGACTTTCAAGGTCACCGAAGGTCAAGGTCACGAGGCCTTTGAAGTTGCGAAAATACGATTTTCAAATTCTATCTCCTCCGCCATTTCTCAAGCGATCTTGAATTTGATTGTAGCATATGAATCTATGGGACAATATCTAAATTTGGTCAGGCCGGATTTTCGATATTCGCTTTCGTTTTCGTGTCACGTGACTTCAAAGTTGGCAAAAAATGCGAAAATGACGATTTTCAAAATCTATCTCTCCTACATTTCTCAAGCGATCTTGAATTTGATTGTGGCATATGAATGTATGGGACAATATCTAAATTTGGTCGGGACGGATTTTGAATTTCGCTTTCGTTTTCGCGTCACGTGACTTCAAAGTTTGCAAAAACTGCCCTACCTTCAGGAGGCTATATATTCTCTACTGGGCATGGTAAAGTTAGTGAATGGTGTCATTGCATAGCAGCTGACCTTGTATATTTATACATTTTTGCCGAAGGTGCAAAAGTTTGAAAACCCGATATGTAAACGTCGGCATTTATTTTCAAAATATAATTTCGTGCGCACACGCCAAAATGCCAAGTCATCTTTAACCAAACTGCGCAGTTCGAGCTGCGCAGTATCTTCGGTCATAACTGAACATTGAGAACTTGTGGTATTATAGAGATGACCGTCACCCCACACGGGGGTAATTTTTTTTTTGTGGTCACCATAGGCAAAAAGGACAACATAGACCAAATTTGTAAAATCCTCAATTTTAATCCAATTAACTTGAAATTTGAAGAACATTTGCATATCAGGTCACTGAATTCAACCACCTATTAATTTTGAGGTAAACATAGGCTAAAAGGTCAAAAAAGGCCAATTTGGGGCAAATTTTCTAAATCTTCAATTTTCATCCGATTGACTTGAAATTTGAAGAGCATTTTCATGTCAAGTCACTGAATTCAACTACCAAATAATTTTAAGGTCAAAAGGTCAACACAGGCCTAATTTCTAAAATTGATAGATGGGGCCAAAAACTAAAGATATCACCGTTTCAAAAAGTTGTGGATGAGTTGAATAGGTGACAAGAACAAGCGGATTGGATTTTGGTTCGGATCCAGCCCATCGGTGCGATTCAAAATGTGAACTGTTCCACCTGGCAGAGGTATGTGCTCCACCGAGTGCCATTCTACTTTGTGCTGTTTTGCCAAGTTGTCACTCTGTGTGATTTTTCATTTGTTTGTCTGTTTGTTTGTGTGCAGGATATCTCAAAAAAATTGCAGACGGATCAAGATGAAATTTTGTGGACAGATTGGGTGTGTGACGAGGACGAACTGATTAAATTTTGGTGAAGATCCGGATCCAGCTCCTAGAATTTTAAAGTGATTCTTCACCATTGATAGGGCCAAAAATGATATATAGCACGATATCTCAAAGTTGTGGACGAATTTGGATGAAACTTGGTGGACATGTTGGGTGTGTGACCACGACGTGTTCATTCGATTTTGGTAAAGATCTGTATCTGGATCTGGATACGAGAATTATTTAATTTTTCAAGTGATTCTTCACCATTGAGAGATGGGGCCAAAAACGATCTCGTCCTGTATAGCATGAGATTTCAAACATGTATCGTGCCCGATATGTTCTTGCGGATCAGGCATTGCGTGGCGGAGGTGTTTGCTCTATCGAGTTCCCTTCTCGTTTAATGTAATGTGGTGATGTTGGCCGATTTCCAAGCTGTTGGAAGATGACAAGCAAATGTTATGATGTGCAAGAGTAGCTGAGCAAGTAATTCTTAGGACATGTGAGCTGATGCCGTCTGATCCAGTTGCAGAGTCGGAGTCGGAAAAAAATCTGGTTGAAAAACAAACAAAAGCTTCTCTACCTTCTCAGGTGCAAAAGAGTCCAGGAGCATTTGGGTATGATGGGGGAAAGATGGGTACCGAGAGTGAGAGACTGGGGACAAGATTTTGAAGTAAACACAGAATTGAAGCATTCGACCTCATGAGTGGAGTCTGCTGTGGTGCCATTTGAAGAGGGAAGGGGTGCATACACCAGAGATGGACTTAGCAAGGTGCCACCAGGTTTTTCGAGGAGGGAAACAAGTTTGCAACTTCAACCTTGAGGTTGGACAAATGTTTTCTAGCTTTCCTGAGAGTGGACACACATTTGTTGCAGGTTTTGTGGAATGATTTGAGCTTGCCTTTGGTCAGATTTGCTAACCCTTTGGTCAAGATTCCGAAAAATTGTTCATGTTGTCAGACAGAGATAGAGATGGAGAGATGGAGTCATCACTGTTTGGAGAACAGTGCAACACACAGACAAACAAGAGGTACGAGCACATGGGAGGTCACAGCCAGAGGTACACCTGGGGTTTGGGAGGTGTAAGAGTAGTGCACAGAGAGTGAGAAATGGAGTTCTTGATGTACAGTGTGACTCTGCTGCCAGGATGGGGTTGAGGTCAATTGTTCCAGAGGAGACAATGGCCAATGAATGTCACTGAGGAGTTGGTGACATGCTCTGGGAGGAAGGATTCTGTTAAACAGATGTCTGGTTTGTCGGCAGCGGCCTGGATTGAGAAATTTGTCAGGTTGGAGTGAAGGCCTCAGATGTGCGAGGTTAACAGTTGGGGATGGGAGGAGGAGCTGCTGGCACAGTTCAAGAAAGTGGAAAGGTGTAAAGGGAGGGAATGGTGTGGGGAAGAAGCTTAGAGGGGGTGGGACTGGGGTGGAGGAAGGAGGAAGCCAGGGTGGGAGGGAATCCGAAAGTGCAAGGGGGAAGCTGATGGGGTGGGTGTGGGTACCAACATGGAGGGGTTTCACACCATGAATGGACGTGCAGGGGAATTGATTGTCGTGTACATACATCCTCTACAAATTGGACTTCTCAGGATTCCCAAACTTGATATACAGTGACAGACTTCATGGGAGGGTTGGTTAAAATGTTTTTTGTTGAAGGCATGGAGGAAAATGGAACTGCAGGTATGAGAGGACTGTGGATGAACTCAGTGTTTAAGAATGAAAAGGGTTTTAGGAAATAAGCCTTTTTAAAAAGAGATTTTTTATAAAAAAGAAGAATAATGGGTGGGTTTTTCTTGATGGAATAGCAAGGAGAGTGAGGCATGTGAAGTTGGAACAAAATTGTCCTGTTTTTCTGTATGCCATGAGAGGTGGTATAGTTTGTTCTTGAGCCTAGATAGGAAAGTGTGATTCTACGTCTTATTTGTATAACCAGGCAAAGCAAGGAGAGGAGTTGTGCTGTATGTGTGCAGTTTGATTAAACCCCCTCACGGTCTGTTCTTTGAGTACAGGAGGTTCCGCATGGCATGGCATTGGATATGACTCGGTCCTAGAGGGCATAATATCATTGGTGGTTTGCAAGGTAGCTCGCCATTGGTTCTCCACCCAGTGGCACCACTCCACCCACATGACGTGGGAATTCACATGCTGTACCACACCATTGGCTGGTGCTAGGCCATGAAGAAAAGATGCTCGATGGTGTGGAACGTGGCTGTGGGGTGGGGGAGGTAATAAAAGGCTGTACATGGACGCTGATGGGGCAGGGCAGGACGGAAGACTGTGAGGGGCAGTCCTAGACAGCAGTACCAGGGAGTATGGCTGTACCAGAGGGAGAACAACAGAACAGGACAGTAGTGAGAGTGTGACAATACCGGAGTATGGGGGGTGAGGGCAGAGTCCCGAGTAGCAATGCAGAGTGTAGCGGAACTGCGGGAGGTTGCGGGACAGTCGGGAGCAACAGGGATCCAATGGAACCTGCGGTTTGAACCATGCTTGTTCTTGCCGTCGTGCCTCCTTGAGATGTCTCTGCTGTGTTGCCTGCTGCAGGACCATGCATCCTTTTTTGCCTGACTCCCCTTTGTTTGGTGTCAATGAGTTTGAGTGCTCATGGCACCCTAAGTCGATACATCTGTAGTTGTGTGTTTATTTATTTCTCTGCTAAAGTCCATCTTTCATCTGAGGTTCTCTGTGGATGTTGTCTCATGTTATAATAAATGGCTTGTTACCCCATCTGCGAAGTGCAAGCAGGGTTAAGCAACTGGTTAACTGTGCCTGTCTATCTCCAGACATCAGACTATGATCGAGGAACTACGTCCTTGCAATTTAATATTATATTTTGAACATTGTAGAGCACGAGTCTGAACACGGACCTGCAGTTTTGTTATACTTTGAATTTTGCAAATTGTACGGAATCTCGTTCCGAGTGAATGCGCCGAGGAGTGAGGTCATCGTTACTGGGCGAAATATATACTTTTGCCAAGTATGTTGATCTGTAGCATTTGTCTGTCTGTCTGTCTGTCTGTCCCACGATTTTTGGCCACACTTTTCAAGCAATCGTTCTGAAATTTTTTGTGTATGTAGTTGACTGGATCAGGACAGAAACGCCAAGTTTTGGTGAAGATCCGAATCTGGATCTGAGAAAATTTTAATATAAGTGATTCTTCACCATTGAGATAGAACCAAAAACGATATATAGCACTATCTCAAAAGGTTATGGATGGGTTCACACGAAACTTGGACAGGTTGGGTGTGTGACGGATGAATCGATTAAATTTTGGTGAAGATCCGAATCCAGATACGAGAATTATTTAATTTTTCAGTCATTCTTCACCATTGAGAGATGGGGCTAAGGTATTGCATGATATCTTAAAAAGTTGTGTGGACGGGTTCAGATTAAAGTTGGACATGTTGTGTGTGTGAGACAAGGACCAATCGATTCAATTTTGTGAAGATCCGAATCCGGACCCGAGAATTTCAAGCGATTCTTCACCATTGGAGATGAGGCCAAAAACCACATACATACAGTAAAGCACAATATCTCAGATTATGGATGGATTCCGCAGAAACTTTGTGGACCGGTTGGGTGTGTGAAAAGGACTAATCGATTCCATTTTGGTGAAGATCTGACTCCAGATCTGGATTCAATAATTTTTCAAGTGACTCTTCACCATTGAGAGATGGGGCAAAAACGATAGATAGCATGATATCTCTAAAAGTTGTGGATGGCGCTTGTGACAAAAAGAGGTGGATGAGTTGGTTAGGTAACAAGAACAAGCCAATTCGATTTTGCTTCAGATCCAGCCTGTCAGTGGGGTACAAAATGTAAAACTGTTCAGCCTGGCGGAGTATGTGCTCTACCGAATGTCGTTCCGTTTCAGCAAGCGTCACCGAGTTATTTTTCATTCGTCTGCCAGTGAAACAAAATTGACAATCATTCCAAACAGGAAACTTCGTTTTTAGGAATGTCAAAAAGGACACAAATAACAGGCACGAATAACTAATGTAACATTTTAAATAAGGTGGTGTAATAGACGCTGCATCAACGGTGGTCAACTTCCGAAACTTTTTTTTTCTATAGGCTTTAATACCTTTTTATGCAAATATAATTATATATTTGAACACTAAACACAAATCACCTTGTTGGAACTTCCAAAAAAACCAGTTTAGCAGTAGGTGGACAAAATACGCAATCTTGACCAATCAAATTTGCCGCTTGTGCTCTCAGGGTTGGGAAATATCAAGATTCAGACAAAATTGTGGGTCATCAGAAATACAGATTGTGCTCGGAAATACAAAGCAAGAGTTTAAAAGGTCCTTTCTCTCAAGACTGCGTGGGGTAAGGTGTTCTCTGACCTCGAGTTTCATAAGAGCATGTCAACCTCATTCCCACCTCCCATATGTGTGAACCATTTCAGCATTTCAGTAAATTCTGGAGGAAACCTAAATCAAGTTCACAACTCGTTTATCGAGATAGTGGGATACAGATTACAGTCAGAGAATGAACTGCAGTGTTTCGCGATTGAGCACAGCTTCCATCAATTCAGCCATTCATGAAGCACATTGCTCTGGCGTGCCAGCGTTGGTGAGTAGCTCGTTGACCCGACAATAGATGGGTATCCTGAAAGTTTGTGGATATTGTTAAAAAACAAAACAGGTTACAGCAGAACGAGCTCAGCAGGTGGAGTAAAGCTGAGGGATTGATGGGAGAAAACAACATATGGCCGTGTTCACGCTGGTTAAGACCGACCTGGACAGATAAGCAACGATTTCCCTTGGAGGTGAATAGCCGAGTTCTTAGGAGATTATGGCACGCGTGGGACGGGAGGGCAGGTGGGACAAGGACGTGTCGCGAACGGAAACACGAGGTTTTATACTCAAACCCATGACAAATAGACAACACAAGCAATGTTAATAAATAGGGGTTTAATAAAAAGAAATCAAATGTTTGATTTCCATTATAATCAAAACGGGATAATAATGAAACGTGAGGTAACCTAAATTCCTTCCTATTTGAAGCACCTCCGCACAGACTTGAATAGACAAGGTGACAGAATAAAGAAAAGAATAATCCTCCCTTTGTCCTGGCATTTATCTGTGTGCCCAGAGATGAGTTTCTGAAGTTTGGGGTTCGCCAAGCCACTTCGTCACTGCACGGGAAAATGTGTGTACAGGTGTATGTACAGGTATTGTTTTAAAATAACTTTTTTTTTTTTTTGCTACAGAAATTTAAACATATCTTCCAGTCTCCTTGAATATTTTGAATAAAATAATTCCAACCCGTCATTTTTGACGGGCTTTTATACTTGTGGGGACATATCTGCCAAACTTTAGTGGGATATCAATATGAAAATGGAGAATAGAATTAGTAAAACCAAAGAGAATTCAATTACCTAAACTAACACACCAGCAGGTATTTTCAGGAAGTGGGAAATAAATCACTGTTGAAAAGGTGAATTACATTTTATCCTTATTCTACCAGGACCGGGCGTAGTGGCGTGCGCCTGTAATCCGGCTACTCAGAGGCTTGGGTTGGAGGATCGCTTGATGATCGGGAGCTCTGCACTGGGCCGCGCTATGAGAGGGTGCAGAGCAGCCCGGAATCATGGCGAAACCCAATCCATATCCCTGTGTCGTAAGAGGCGACCAGGGTTGCGTCAGTAAGGGCATCTGGCGTAAAACCTGTGCCAAATCAGTATGTGGACATAACGGATGATCTGCTGTGGCGACCCCTAACGGGAGCAGCTGAAAGATGAACACACCTTATTCTACCAGGGACAAGTCCAATCAATCAATGCACGACGTAAATGGGGGAAAAAATTATTATATGGGAAAACTTTCTTCAAGACTAATCCCACCACACAAGTACTTTTTCCTGCACTATGCTGGCACTTCAAGATAAATGTGGAACCGGGTTAAATGATTTGTTCATGGATCTATTTTTATATACAATGTTGATGCTCGTATAAGAGCTAACAATACACCAAGGAGAGCAGGAGACAAGAGGGGTGGGAGAGGGAAGCACAGAACAATGGGAACAGAGACATTAGGAGATTTGTGGAAGGGAGAGAGGATGGGGCAGGGAACATGGGGTATACATGATGGACACCACAGGGACTTTCAGGAAGGAAAGCAGAGAATTTGGGGGTTTGGGTGGATTAACGAGGGTAGAAAAGATTGTGGTTTTGGATGGTGGTGAACAGGTGTTTTGAAGAACTAGAGGGAAGAGTGTGGAGTTTTCGAAAGGCAGGAAAAAAAAACAGAGGAATGGAAGAATGAAGGTAAACAGTGATTCTTGATTTTGGTTGTTTTACCAGAAGGGGGTTGCTGCAGACCTTGAATGCCCTGCGGAAATATGGGGGGGGGGTACAAAATCGCAGACAGAGCAGGGAGGCGAGGCTGGAGAGGAGACCGTAGAAGCCAGAAAGACCACACCTGCCTGCGGTGAGAGAGTGAGAGGCCCAAAGACTCAGCCTCATCACGGGAGATACCAATGATCCTCAATGCCTCGTTTTCCACAGTGTGAAGTCGAGAAAGGTGAGAGGCGGGAGCACCAGCCCAGAGAGAAAAGCAGTACTCCATTAGGCTGCGGATGAAAGCTTTGTGCATGGTCAGGAGCTCAGGTGCGCCAAAGAAGTACTTTGCACTGCGGAGGATGTCCGTTGGCGACTGGCTTTGGAGGCCAGCTGGAAATGTGGCTTTCCCATTAAGGATTGTGGCTGATAGTGAGACCCAAAAGCTTGAATGAAAGGACTTCAAGAAGATTTTGAGAAAGTAGATTGGGGGTGGGGGGGTTCTAGACGGTCCTTTCAGAGAGACATCGTGAGTGTGTGACATTGTTAGGATTGAAAGACAGTGTTCCAAATGTTGGACCAGCTTGTGATTTTATCCAGATCTGCAGAGAGTGAAGAGGCTGCTGCTTGCCAACCTGAGGGATGACAGACGGTATGGCTTTGGGTGGAATCATCAGTAAAGAGATGATATGTAGGACTTGCATACATATCATCTCTTTGCTGATGATGACATGATATGTAGGACTTGCGTAATTGATCAATACTTCTCTTGACGAGGTGTGAGCACAAACCCGTTGAAGGACCGATTGTTCCTTCTTCAGATTCCTTTAAGTGGTACGCAAAGAAACAAGAAAACATTTCCAAGTCTTCATCATTGTATCAAGCCTGGTGTTGGCTTAACGGCTAAGGTGGCTGGCTTAACATCTTAGGGTCTTGAGTTCAAGCCCCTGTCAGCCATTAAAATAACACCAAGTGGGTTGACTCAGGCCATCATCCTTCTGAGGTCAACAAAATGAGTACCAGCTGACTGGTAACAGGGAGCATTACATCAGTGGCACAGCTGTACCGCAAGAAAATGATGCAGCAAAGCAGCGATAGGCTGCATACGAATAAATAAATAAATTGTATCCACAAGTTTTTATTTGGAAGAAATGCATCAGAAAGATAAAGATAAACCAAAAAAAAAATCATTCACAGAGCACAGATTTAGTTCACAAGCGTGTGAGGCAGTCGGGGCAACATTCCTTCAATCGCCACAACCAAGGTTCAGGTCTAGCACCATTGGCAATCAATCATGATCCTGATCCAGATCAAAAAGGAAAAATCTGTTGTTGATATACAACCAGCTAATATGTTGGGGGGGAAAATAAAGGTTAGATGTAGAACCAAGTCATCATGCTGCACTGTTAAGCCCTTGGACAGACATCAGAACTTCAGCACAGTCCGAATGCTGTGGAGGAGGGGAAAAACAAAGTCCGTCAATGATAGTGAAAAAGTACAACAAAATTATAACAAAGCAATTCAAATGATGTCAAGTATCTAACCACACAAATTGAAAAATTTGATCAGACTTGATTGCCACATCCAAAATGACTGCTTCCTTTTTGACGCAGCACCAGTCGAGAGGTTTGCGGTCATACACTATCATTGCGATCTCGATCAGCAAAAATGAAAGATCACGAGATATTCAACCACATCAACTTGTCTGGGAGTGTTTAATAGAGCACGTCGTTCACTGCAAATATTACCTATTCTTCTTCTTCTAATGGACATTATATTAACCCACCTTTTGTTGTGGGGTCAGCCAGGGAAAGATTGGCCCGAGTCTTCTTGAACCGGCTGGCCAGGCCTGACGAGTTGGTCAGGCAGGAATTTGGAATTTGGCCAGGGTGCCGGCGATAGCTTGTCTACTCTTCTTGAAGGACACCACGAGATATTTAACGTCCATCAACGAATGTGGCAGACGGGACGCCAAATTTAACGTCCATCCGAGGGATCTCACACACACATTGATGAATCACCCTGCCTGTGAAACACTGGGCTGACAGTTTATAGCTGGGTCGGGAATCAAACCCAGGAAAGACAGCTGAGAGGCGAGTGTGCGTACCTCTAGGCCATCCTGCCAGCCTACTAGAAATACGACTTTACCGTGACAAATTACCGAGTCATCGAAAAGTATGCTATACTGAGAAGCTAATAACAAAATACCCTTTTTGGCTCGGATGTTCTGTAGTTCGCTCAAGTTGTACCTTATTTTATAGAATAAAGTATTCTCTTCCCTTATCCAAACTACTCAATGTGCAGAATGGCACTCGCATTCAGGAGTAAGACAAGTTATTCATTCTACTTGAAGTGATAATTTTGAGCAACTTTGCATTGCACTCTTGGAACTGGTCATTTCCTACCTGAAATCAACGAACTACCTCGTTTCCCTCCCACCTCCATCAGTGTCATATCTATATTTTAACTGATAAGAAAGCAGAATTGAGTCGATTACCAAAAAGAAGGAAATGAGGAGCAACCAATTGGAGCAGCTCACCAATCACCCAACCGCTCCACATGACAAATAGACCAATTAATAGCCCATCAGGTAACATGAGGCAAGTTAAAGATGAAGAACTGTTGCTGTTCAAAGACCATTTTGTTGAAGAGTATTCTGTGCGTCATTGATGTGGAACTGGCCAAATGAAAAGGGAAACAGATCCCAGGACCATCCAGGAATTATTTACCCTTTCAAGCTCCTTATTACTACTCAGAATATGCAGAGTTGTCAAAACTTGCTCAAAATAAAGACAACTTGCTTCAGCGTTATCCCATCGACAGTGGCAGTTAGTGCACAACTGACTCGTGTGGAATAAGTTTCCTCGATGCGCTGCGAACATTTGGTGCAGACTGACAAAGTAGTTTTCAGCTCATCTATGACAAAGTCAAGATGAGCTGTTAAAGCAATAATGATGTCCTTCAAGTCATCATTCACCGGATCATTTTGAAACCCGGCATGACGATTTGTGACATACATGCGCAAGAACTAACGGAGCCCCCCCCCCCCTTTCAAAAAAAAAAAAATCCTTCAAGATGGCAAGATAATTAGGTAATTAACTTACAATGTAATCTTTCTTTGAATGTCTATCACACATCGTGAGATTCCAAGATTCCGTCAACTCAAGATTATGAATTAAAAATAAATAAATGGGGTTTCGTTGCCGTTTAATTTAAACCTCTTAGTTACCTTCTAACCTATTAATGTCATTAATGCCCTCTTCCTTTGAAGAACATGAGGAACTTCAGTCATTCAAATGATTACGTCTATCAGCCGTGATCTTCCTTGGGTAAGCCACTTTTCAAAGTTGGCCTCCAAAGCCAGTCGCCGACTGGGCATCCTCCATCGTACAATGTCCTTCCTTGGCACACCTGAACTCCTATCCACCAACAAGGCCTTCATCTGCAGCTTGATGGAGTACTGCTCTCCCCTCTGGGGTGGCTCCCCTGCCTCCCATCTTTCTCAGCTTGATGTTGTGGAAACCAAGGCTTTCAAGATCAATGAAATCTTCCGCGTTGAAGCAAAGTCTATGGGCCGATCACTTCGCCATTGCAAACAGGTCGGTGGTCTCTCTGTCTTCTACCACCCTTCTTTCTGGTCTTGCACCCTCTGCTCTCTCTGTGCTTTGTCCCCACCCCAACTCAGGTTTCTGCAGGGTCACGTGTTCCACCATCAACCCCCTTCTGGTGAGACTACCTAAAATCCAGGATCACTGCTCACCTCCAATTCATTCTTCTTTTTCTCCACCTGTGGAACAAACTTCCACATTCTCTTCAATCTCATTCTTCTCTCCACTCCGGATTCTTCAAGAAAGCTATTCACCATCTCAGATCACCAATCCCAAACAATGATCTTTTCTACCCTCATTAACCCCCACCACCCCACCCACCCCCAATCCCTCCTCCTCCCAAGTTCCCAGTTTTCCTCCTGTATCCATCTTGTCCACCCCATGCTTCCTCTCTTGCCCTATCCCTCCCCACACCAATTGTTTCTCCAAGTCTCCCTCTATCTTGGCCTTCAACTCCGCTGTTGGTATTTCACCTCCTTTCTGACAGTTCCTTTTGTCCTGCTGCTTCTGACCTGTTCAGTGTACTAGTTTTTCCACGAGCCTCAACTATGTATACAATAAAATAATAAAGGAAAGGGGGGTGTGGGGGGGTAATGGGTGAGGTGGGGGTGGCAGAGAGCAGACAGTCAGTCCTCTCAATCCTTTTTTTTTTTTTTTAAAGTCCTGCCAACCCCTTAGTTCCCCAAATATTATTGGAATGTACCCTTTAGACCCCAAAGACCCTTTAAACTCCTTTTGACATTTACATCCTTTCAACCCTAACTACTTTTGGATCACACCCTTTAGATCCTTCAAGACCCTTTCAACCCCTATACTCTTTATATCTTAACTACTATTGGAACATATCCTTTAGACCCCATACACCCCTTTCGAGTCTAAAAGGCTCCAAGTGTTCTTTCACTGGACAAAAACTAATGGAACATTTTTTTTTATCAATTCAGGGCTCACTCATCTTACATCGTTTTACCTGCACGAATACAATCATGTTATCAGGCCTTTCAGTCCTCACGGGCCTCTAATTTTCCGTAAAATGAAACTGAAAATCAACTTTATCACCTAATGCACTCCAAGAAAACCGCCTTCCAACGGGAGACAAGCTTCTGTCCCACTTGGGACTATTAATTGTATTTTGCAGCCAAATGAATGTACCAAGGCGTGTTCTGAGAAAAAAAAAACGTTTTGAGATTTGAATCGATCACGTGGGGCTTACTGATAAAAGCATAATGTCAAAATGGATGGCAGTTTAAAGATGGTTCACAGTTTTTAATCAAAAAATACAAACTTGTGTTCATTGTACAAGACACGTTTTTACCTCTTCCCAGCGTGCATGAGGTCAAATGCTTCGTTAATGCTGTCGAAGGGCAAGGAGTGAGACACAAACTCGTCCACCTTCATCTTCCCAGCCATGTAGTCATCCACAAGTTTGGGAACACTCTCAACGCTCTTCCAACCTGCACAGCAATACAAACCACACTTTCTTTAATGAGAACTCTGAGGCCATGAGCGAAATGAGCAGGTTTTTTTTGGTATACATTAGCGAGGCCAGAATGGAAAGGGGAACACCAAAAGCAGGGTAGAAGTGAGAGTAAGATCAAGGGGAGGGGGAGAATCACACATGGGGGGTGAACAAGTTGCACATAAGCTGAATAAAGCACAGCAAGAAGAGGAAAGGGAAAAGTAGCGATGAAAAAGAGAAGGAACAAACCATCCGACAACTAACAAACAAAAAGAGGTGAGTGGTGGGGGGGGGGGGGGATTTCGACAACAACCTGAAAAAACAACAAAGGAGTAATTGGGGATCATTTGGGGGAAGAAGACGGATATGGAATATGGTTGGGGGATGACCTGAGGTAGTGATCTCTGGTTCACCAAGGGTGGGAGGTTGGAGCATAACGAAAGAAGCGGTGAACACCCAAGGGTATAACAAAAGCATTGGAGAATACGGTTTATGTGCTGAGCTTATTCATTCAGCTTGAATTCTTGTATTTTCCCAACTTCATTTGCACGACACGAAACTCCTTCCCTTCGGACATCAAGACTTTGTTGAGGTCTGGTCCCTCCTCACACTTCTTTGTTTGGTTTACTCTAGACCCCTGACAGCATTTATTAACCCTTTGAACCCTGAGCTCCTTGGACTTTCGGCTCCCTGGAGAAAAATCCTGCCGCTCGGGTATATGGAGGTTTGAATAGCGGCTGGTAAAACAGCCGCTGGGGTTCAAAACCAGTTTTTCACAACACCCCACACCCCCCCAACCTCCTTACTTCATCTCGTTCACAAATGTCTCCGAATCTCTGCAGAATATGCTATGCTTCTTTTCTTCTTCTGTCACGTTGCGGAGCAAAAGCGGATTCAATTCAGCCATTTACAACTGCATCAAGTCTGGAATAATGGCAACGATCACAAAACTTCCTATAATATGGATCTCCCAAAATTCTCCCCTCCAGATCTTCACCAAAATCGAATTAATTTGTCCTGATCAAACACCCAACCTCTCCACCAAAGTTTGTCTGAATCCATCCATAACGTTTTGAGATATCGTGCTATATAATCGTTTTTGGCCCCATCTCTCTCAATGGTGAATAATCGCTTTAAAATTCCAGCATCCGGATCTGGATCTTCACCAAATTCTAATCATTTCGTCCTTGTCACACACCCAACCTGTCCACCAAATTCCGTCCGAATCAGTCAATAACTTTTTCAGATATCACGCTCAAACACAGAAAGACAGACAAACAGGGGTGAAAACAACCTCAACCCACCTTCAGTGGTGGAAGTAATCAAGTGTTCTTGGTTATCAGGGCGATTCTAACCATTCATTCATTATTCCATTAAAAAACTATCTTATGTCTTCACAGTAATATAGTTCTGCAGTTTTAAATTAAAGGAGTGGAAAATTTATAATCTAAATTTGAAATGCTTTGCATTCAAATACAGAGGACGAAGGGAAGGGGGGGGGGGGGAAGAGAAAAATAATTGGGTACAGCCATTCACCGTAGGGGTGTTGTGAGTGGAGAGAGCGGGAGGGTGGGGGTGGGTGTCCCATCAGCATCAATTATTTGGTCATTCGATTATGCAACAGGTCATCACCGCTCAAATAATTGTAAAAAGATGGCCAACGTCGCCTAATGCATGCCTCTTACATGGAAGGCACATGTTTATCAAACCCTTTGTGAACTTGTTCATTGCCTTACAAAGTCCTTGCAATTCATACGTGAAAAATAAATATCTTGGAGCATCACGGCAAACTTACCTCCAAAAGCTGACCCTTTCCAAGTGCGACCAGTGACCAGTTGGAAGGGTCGTGTAGATATCTCCTGACCTCCTCCAGCAACTCCGAGGATTACGCTCACACCCCAGCCTTTATGACAGCTCTCCAGGGCTGCCCGCTGTATGGACAAAAATAGGTGAAGAAAGCAAGGCTTGGAGTTGGGAGCTGAGTGGGATGCAAATTAATCGAGCGACCAGATGAATATTACAAGGGGCGTTGAAAAAGAAAAGTTTGACAAAGGTAATGTACTCACACTCGTCCAAATCACCAACTCATTCACCTTCTATCCTTTTTCTCCCTCCTACCACACTCCATTCTCATCTCCTTCACAAATCTAGTCTCTACCGAAGGTGATCTGCAGCTGCACCTTAAAGAGGAGCTCGTGCAACTCTTTAAATAGTATCTCTACTTGCCATATCTGATGAAAGGCTACATAAAGCCAGAGTTATAATGATTTGCAAATCTGAATTTTTATAGAATCTCCAATTATAAATGAGGCGAGAAACATGCAATCCTTGCATAACCACGGATGAATGATGATATTATGCGATGCATTCCCCGTTCTTCTACATGCCACTTGAAGATGTAAAAAGCCAAAAAAAAACCTCCAGTTACCATAAATAATAAATAAAAAAGAATGACGGTATAGCAGAAGAAGCCATGTCCACTACATGCACACACAATCAGCTTCACGAGAATGCCCACCATGACTGCCACATTGCCGACACACTCAAACGTGTAGTCCAAGCCTCCATCGGTCATCTCGATGAGTACTTGCGCAATGGGCTTATCATCGGCATCAGGGACGACACAATCCGTGGCACCAAACACGCGTGCTTTTTCAAACTTGGCTGGGTTTCGGTCAATGGCAATTATTCTCGACGCGCCGGCAACACGGCAGCCCATGATGGCAGCCAGGCCTACAGCTCCAAGGCCGAATACAGCACAAGATGAGCCCGGTTCCACCTAGGCAACACCAAACATCATGAAAGTTAATTCGTGATATTCATGGTTTGTGATTACATCACAAGTATTTTTGTCCAAATACTTTCCAATTTGTTTGTTACAATTCTATAATTCCCTCCCACATTGCTGAACTGCTTGATAAATCCATATGTTTCACATGTACTACAAAATACAACATCCCCAAGCACCTTTGCAGTGTTGAGTGGAGCACCATAGCCAGTGGACACACCACAGCCCAGCAGGCAGACACGATCAGGCGGTGCCTCCGGAGCTACACGGCACAGCGATATGTCAGAGACGACTGCATATTCTGAGAAGGTGCTGGTTCCCATGAAATGGTACAAAGATTTTCCTCGGCATGTGAGTCGTGATGTGCCATCAGGCATCACACCCTTCCCCTGTGTCACCCTGCAGATCGTAAATTTGCCACGTGAGTAAACCGGATGGCATGCTTGGCCAAAATCCTATTTAATTAATTACTTTTTACACTTCCTCTTTGAATTGTGATTGGATTAGTTCAACAAGATGGCTCTGTGCCTCTGACTGCACAATACTTTGCTGTGGAAGAACCAATTTGAGGCAAAAATCAAGCTTTGCATTTTTACAGAAAAGTAAAACCTCAAGGTTGATATCATTACACCAACTATATGCTCAGCATTTTGATGTTTTCCACAGGTGTACACTGTACAGGTGAGATCTTGGCTAGAGATAGAGTGCACACCATGATGTTTTTAAGCCAGAACACTCATTGGTTCTTTTAAAAAGCTCTCTGGATGATGTGCATGTAAAAATGACCAAAAAAAAAAAACCCCCACTGCTTTTTATGCTGGCGGCGACAGCAAACTACTCCAAAATGGCCATCAAGATCCCATGAAGAAAGCTGCAATTGCTCAAGTTAAATATGCCACTTTACATTTGCAAGATGGGTAATTTCTGGGACACACATCGACATCTAAACCACTAAACCACGGCAACGAAAGAGTCTCCCCCAGCAGGTTTCCTGGTGAGAAGGGTGTTTGGATATGGACACCCAGCAGGATTAAAAACAAAACCTGTCAAGTGGAAGGAGCCTCCTTGTGAGCCAACAGACATCCATGTATAGTGCCCAACTGTGTCTGTGGCATCCTCCTGCAGTTGGGTTTTTTTTTTTTTGAGGAGGTTGGTGACAGGATTTGCACTCCGGCCACCGTAAAACCTTCACTCCTCAAAACAAGAAAAACGCAAAGAAATCTGAAAACCCACTCTTGGTGAGTACCTCCTGTGCAACAGCCCTTCGCAGGGCAGCTCAGTGGAAAATGGGTTTGGGGCAAAGCCTTCGGGACCCTCACTCTGATGATGGGAGGAAAACCACGGGGTAACCTTCCTGGGTCAGATTGTGGTCGTGTGTGTCAGGGTGGTGTTGAGGTGTCGTCTACTAGATAGCGGTCTCTTTGGGTGGGTGCCTGGAATGTCCTATCCCAAAGAGAAGATGATCACATGCCTCTTGTCACCTGAGCTCAAGCATTTGAACATAGGTATGCAGCACTCTCTGAGGTTCGGAAACCGGATTAGTGGCGAGGGTGGTTAAACCTACTATTGCTCTGGTTGCTCTGATGGTTACTTTGCCCAAGGAGTTGCTGTAGCTGTGTCTATTAAGCTGACTCCAATGAGAATTGAGGTAACACCGGTCAACAAGCGTATTATGAGACGAAGGATTCATCACTCCTTGGGTATTATTTCCCTGGTCTCCGTATGTACTCCGACTGAGGCGAGTGATCTCACCGTGAAGGATGCATTCTATGTCAGGCTCGAGTCTGTGGTTGATCAGTGCCCCAGGCGAGATACTCTTTTAGTCTTGG
>CM068954.1:152924326-152948219 GCA_035128595.1 Eptatretus atami
TGCATCGACTGGAACTGAAAGAGATGGTTATGAGACGTGTGTTGGTCCCCATGTGTCTAGAACTGCGGACCAGAATAGCAGTAAGTTCCTTGACTTTGCAAGAAGCCATGGACTTCGGGTGGCTGGTTCATGGATTCAGCGCCCACAGGCTCATCACTGGACTTGGTATTCCAATGCTGGTGGTGTGGCAAAGGAGATTGACCATGTGCTCGTTGATGGTTGATGGAGGATGACCCAGAACTGCAGGGTCTACCGGAGTGCTCAGTTCCTCAAACCGACCACAGGCTTGTGGTAGGAACTCTGAAGTTGCAGCTTGAGTCCGGGAGAATGGTACCATCCCAGCCGAGGCTGGATGTTGACAAGCTCAATGATGAGAAGGTAGTTGTGGAGCTTGCAAACAGGCTGAGTGGGGATTTGGGGAGTCCGGGTGCTTTCGGGAATTCTGAAGAGTTGTGGAGTGCCTTCAAGACCACCATCCTTGATGTTGCCAGTGGATGTCTTGGAACACACTGTGGGGCGAAGAAGAATTTTGTCTCTCAAGAAACACTGGACACCATTAACCAAAGTCGCAGTGCCAGGCTTAATGACAGAACTGAGCTGTTCAGGGAGTTGAGGCATAAAACTGTCTGTACGCTGAGGGTGGACAAGGAGGCCTATGTGCGAGGAATCTGTGAGGGGGTTGAGCATCACCTGTGGTCAAGTGATTTCCGTCCTGCTTGCAGGGGAATTCACGCATTGTGCTCCTCGAAGCCCGTCCCTACGGTGTACTGCAGTTAGAGCGGAGGGTGTTGTGCTCTTGACAGAGGAGTCCGAAGTGAAGGCCCACTGGGCCGGTTACTTTGAGCGATTGTACCAGGCTGATCCACCAACTGTCAAATTGGATGTCAGAGGTGCTGCTATCCCTTTTGGTGACCCTCCAATCAACTGTGATCCACCTTTGTTTGTGGAAGCACAGGCTGCGGTGAACCAGTTGAAATGGGGGTAAAGCTCCTGGGATCTATGGCATCCATGTTTAACTTCTTAAAGCTGGTGAAAAAATACTGAACTCACGTCATTGCATGCAGTTCTGTGCTCCACCTGGAAGACAGGCATCATCCCAACTGACTGGAAGAGGGGCTTTGTTGTCCCTTGCTGTAAAGGGAAGGGTGACCACCAGGACTGCAACAACTACCGAGGGGTGACGCAGCTCTCAGAGCCGGGCAAGGTCTTTGCTCGGATAATTCTTGATAGGGTTTGCCACCATCTGCTTGAGCACCAGCGCCCAGAGCAGTCAGGCTTTACACCAAAGAGGCCGATTGTCCGTATCCTTGCCCTTCGGGTCCTCACCAAAGGCAGACGTGAGTTTCGGCAGGGGCTGCTTGCAGCCTATGTTGATCTCTGTAAAATGTTCGATTCAGTGAATCGGGATGCCCTCTGGAGGATTCTTGGTCTTCGTGGGGTGCCACCAAAACTGATCAATCTGATGTCCGAACTATACTCTGGTACTGAGAGTGCTGTGAGATGTGGTGGTACAATCTCAGACTTATTTCCAGTTGTTTCTAGAGTTCGTCAAGGGTGTGTACTGGCCCCCACACTTTTCAGCACTTGTAGGGACTAGATTCTGGGGAGGATGTTGGCGAGACCAAGCTGTGGTGAATCATTTGGGAATGTCAAGATCTCTGACCTTGATTTCGCAGATGATAGTCATCTTTGCGGAGACTCTGGATATCCCTTTGGTGGCCCTCGAGGTGTTGAATGAGGAATCGGAGCCGCTGGGATTACAGGTTTCCTGGGTCAAAACTAAGATTCAGGCTTTCAATGACATATTGGATGGTACTATCTTGTCTGTATCCGTTGGTGGTGAGGATGTTGAGGTCACAGAGGGATTCACTTACCTTGGCAGTGATATTCATGTCTCTGCGGGCTGCAATCCAGAGGTCAATAGACATCTGGGTCGGGCCTGGGGAGTCATGGATCCCTTGGATCATGGGGTGCAGGACGATGAAAGTCCGAGTCTTCAGGTCCCTGGTGCTTCCGGTCTTGCTCTACGGATGTGAGACTTGGACTCAGACCAGGTATCTGAGACAGAGACTTAATTCCTTTGGTACCAGGTCTCTTCAGAGAACCCTTGGCCATCGCTGGTCAGACTGTGTCCAACGAGCGGTTGCTCAGAGACTCAAATGAGATTTGTTACCTGCATCGTCCGTGAGCATCAGCTGCCGCTGTATGGACATGTGGCTCATTTTCCTGGCACTGATCCCGCTTCACCAGATTCTCAGAGCAAGGGAGCTTGGTGAGTGGAGAAGGCCAATGGGCTGACCACGTGCTTAGTGGTTGCAGCAGGTTGATCAGCATCTCAAGGAGATGAAAATGGGCCAGGCATCTGCCTGGGGTTTGGTCAGACTGAGGCCCCTGGAGTTCCAGTGGAAAGTGGACGCAGCGACGTGCTGCTCCGGCATATGCTCCCATACCCGATCTGACCTGACCTGACATCTACATAATTCCAATATTCCTGACCCATAACAATAATTTTATGTAAACGATCTAGTAGTTTCAAATTCCAGCTGCATTGTCAAGGAAGGACTGTTAACGGCAGGGGCATTGGCCTCAAATTCGGACAAAAACCTTATGGAATTTGTACAGTGGGGTACACAAAAGTACAAGTCCACTTAAATCAATGCCAAGCTTTCTCAAATCACAATTTCAAACTCAGATTTGTCATGATATTGAGGATATGTATCCATATTCTTTCGTTTATTCAAGTTATTATTGACTGACACTTTGTCTTAACAGAATAAATGAAGGGTGAATACATTTGAGAAAGAGACGAAATTTATGTGAGCAGTCTGATTATGCTCGGGCATGAGACACTGTTGGGAAAGATACTCAAACATAATCCAAAAACTAATTAAATCAATCCCAAATGGAGTTGAGGCAATTCTCAAGGAAATAAGGGGGTCTCACTGATAAATTATAGGGAAAGACATTTTATTTTTCCTTTTTAGCTCGCCTGTTCGAAGAACAGAGAGCTATAGCGATACCCCCGCCGCGGGTGATGCGTCAGCGTCAGCGTGAAATGTTTAAAGTTTTTGGTGCAAGTTATTTTTCCTTTCTAATGTTTTTATCTACCACACTATTTTATACGCCCGATATATATATATATATATATATATATATATATATTATATATATATATATATATAAATAATATATATAATATATATCGGGGCGTATTATGTGATACCGGTCATCCGCCATCCGTCCTGTCCGCACTCTAACTCCCAAAGTTTTCAACTTTCACTTTCATATTTGGTACATAGGTACAGACTGTGGAGACGGTGTGTCCGACATAGTTCGTCATCTTAAAGTGGTTGCCATGGCAACCAGGATGCTGTTTTCCATCCGTTCCTGTCCGCACTCTAACTCCCAAAGTTTTCAACTTTCACGTTTCATATTTGGTACATAGGTACAGACTGTGGAGACGGTGTGTCGACATAAGTTCGTCATCTAAAGTGGTTGCCATGGCAACCAGGATGCTGTTTTCCATCCGTTCCTGTCCGCACTCTAACTCCCAAAGTTTTCAACTTTCACGTTTCATATTTGGTACATAGGTACAGACTGTGGAGACGGTGTGTCGGACATAGTTCGTCATCTAAAGTGGTGATTGCTGTTTTCCATCCGTTCCTGTCCGCACTCTAACTCCCAAAGTTTTCAACTTTCACGTTTCATATTTGGTACATAGGTACAGATTGTGGAGACGGTGTGTCGCGACATACGTTCGTCATCTAAAGTGGTTGCCATGGCAACCAGGATGCTGTTTTCCATGTAGTAGCACAATTCAGTATATACTTCTGTTCGGTGCATTTATTGTGCTCTACTGATTACAATATACAATACATATATTGCTTTAAAATTATTTGGATCAGACGTCACTGCAATGCTTTATAAAAAATATTAATTATTAGACGAGTCTTTTAAAAACGATAAATGTATAAACAGGCGAGCATTGGGTGGTTTGACACCAACTCTGGTATAATAAATGATGTAATATCCTTAAGAGTTCATAGAAATCCCTTGAAAGTGCTTTTAGTTTAATATTACAATCATGTATTTTGTTATCACGTCTCAATTAATAAATTTCCTACCACTCATATTTTTGATATAAATTTTGAAACAAAAATAGCTGGAAAATGGCAATCACAAGCAATTTCAGTTTTTGTGAATGTGATTTTGAGTTTACAGTACAATTGCCACAAATAATTGGAGGTGAGATGTACAAACAAGGGAGTTATAAATTTAAAATGGATAATTGATCTGTGCCATGATGAGAGTATTTGTTTCAGGAGAGGCAAAAAGTAACAAATCGTCAAAAATGGCCATTTTCAGGATTTTGCAATTTTCACGTTAAACACATCGATTTTATCTGTGCACGTTTCATTGCTGTTTGTCTTTTATTTTTTAAAGAACACTTTATGAGTAGCAAGATGTCTGCCTGATAAGCCACCAAGGAAATGACAGCATTCACGCATCTACGAGATCATATATCGGTGGACAGGTAACAAATACTGCAACGGTGGAACGAGGGGTGGACAAAAGGTGAAAAGGTGAAATCCTCTGACCGCACGATCACCAATTTAGTGACAGATTCTCTCGAGAGACTATACGCCGTCTGCCGGGAAAGGCAAAAAGATCTTTTCTTCAGTTTTCTGACGTATAGAAGCTCCAAGGAGATCTGCTACTTCATCATCTAGTCCGTCCAAAAGGATGGGTGCCGAGCATTGTACCAAAGAAGAACTGCCATGGTTTAAAACCTAGTGAGGATGAGTTTCCAAATGTCCAACTGCCATGAGTTTACTTGCACCATGGTTATAATAGCCAATTCTCAACCACGTACCAGGCCAACGCACCAATGGCGAGAAACAAGTTTAGCTATAACGGCACTCGGTGGAGCACATACTTCTGCCAGGCTGAACATTTTCTTTTTTGGAATACATAATCGAGGCTCATGGAAGAGTGAGCACACGGAATGGATCATGACGGAACAGAAAAACAGGACACAAAACACGCATGGAGCAGGAACCTCCAAAGAGGAAAAACTGGAAAATTAGGAGGGATTCAGCAGAGGGTTAAGGAGGGTAAAAAAAGATAATGGTTTTGGATTGGGTATGATCCGAGATGGCGGTGAACAGCTGTCTTGAAGACCTCGAGGGAAGAATGAGATTGAAGAGGATGTGGAAGTTGGTTTCACAGGTGGGGAAAAAAAAGAGGAACAAATGAATGGAGGTGAGCAAGGATCCTGTATTTAGATAGTTTCACCAGAAGAGGGTTGGTGGTGGACCATGTGATCTCTGCAGAAACCTGGGGGTTGGACAAAGCACGGAAAGAGCAGAGGGTGCAAGACCAGAAAGGAAGCGGTCGAGGACAGAGAGACCACCGATCTGTCTGTGATGGCAAAGTGCCAGGCCCATCGACTCCGCTTCGGTACAGGAAATTTCAATAAACTTAAAGGCCTTGGTTTTCACAGCATCAAGCTGAGAAAAATGTGAAGCAGCCATCCCAGAGGAGAGAGCAGTACTCCATCAAACTGCAGATGAAGGCCTCGTCAGTGGATACCTCAGGTGTGCCAAGGAAAGACTTTGGATGAAGGAGGAAGCCCAGTCAGTGGCCTGCTTTGGAGGCCACCTTTGAAATGGGATTTGTCCAAGAAAGATCATGGCTGATTGTGAAACCCAAGAGTTTGAATGACAACTTCCTCAAGTCGATTGTTAAGGCCTAAGTCACATATGCTCTACGGCGAGGATACGGCGGCCGTACGCCCTCTGAATTGACAAACGTGCGGCGGCCGCAGAGTTTCTGCGGTGGCTCAGGGTGGCCCTACGCCGTTTGGCTATCTTTTACAGGCCGTAGGGGTCGCCGTGGAATTATAACGCGGAGTTATAACTTTTTTCATTTCTACGTTCGCCGTAGCAATTCGACAAGCCGAAAAAAAAAAAAATAATAATAATTAACCCACTCGTTAGCGTCCGTCTGGCCGCACATTCGCCTTGGGCCCCCTGCGGTCGCCTTGCGGGCACCTTGAGGCTACCTTGCGTCTGCCTTGAAAATTCTATGGCCGCCGCAGGGCCCCCTTAAGGTCACCGTGCGACATCAAATCAAGGACCGTACGGCAACCCCACATTTTCGGTCTCCACAATTTCTAAATACGCCGTGCGGCTCCCCGAAAAATAAAAACATATGTGACTGCTACATTGTGTGACCGTGGAAATACTGCGGCGCCTGTATAATTGCTAGTGGCCGTAGATTTTGGAGACCCCACGGCCGCCGTGGCAAATGTGACTTAGGCCTAAGAAAGTAGATCAAGAGGGTTTGCCAGATGGTCCTTTCAGAGAGAAATAGTGAGTGTGTGGGATTTGTCAGCATTGAAAGACATATTCCAAGTGTTTGACCAGTTTGTGATTTTGTCAAGGTCTGAAGAGAGGGAAGAGTCTGTAGCCTGTTTGTCTGAAGGTGGTCATCAGCAAGTCGATAAAGAGGATCTTCCAGGGAGTCAGAGATGTAATTGATGAAGATCAGGAATAGGACTGGGCCCAGAATACTGCCTTGGGGCACTCCAACCTTGACAGGGAGAGGAGAGGAAAGGATTGCGTCGAGTGCTATATGTTGGCTACGAGAGTGGAGGAAGTCAGCAAGCCATGTGTGGAGTTGGCCCTGGATTCCATAGGCAGCCAGTTTGGAGAGCAAGGCAGGATATATGAATAGAGACAGCCCTGAACTCATGTCTGACATCGAGTGCCTCCCTCCGTTGTTGGGCAGGCATAAGCAGCATGTCAAAGGTGGAGTGACCTGGTCTGAAACCAAATTGGTGATCTGAGATGAGGTTGTTGGAGAAAAGGAAGGTTTTCATTTCATATCAACTGCGATGATGGATTCCATGACTTTGCTGATAATTGGAAGTAAGCAGATCGGTGTGTAGTTGAGGGGGATCAGTTTTTGCACCTTTTCATGTAGTGCAGTGATGTTGGCAGATTTCCAAGCAGATAGAAGGTGACCTCACGCAAATGACAGTGTGAAAAGGGCAGAGAGAGGATGTGCGAGGGTGTTGACGCGCTTGGCATCACAGTCAATGATGTCTGGGCCGGCTAGCTCAGTTTTGGGCGAAAAGCGAAAGTAGCGGTCTGTCGGTTAGCCATTATGGAAAATGCAAATTAAATTCAAGTACCAGTTGATGCTGGTCATGGTTTTGGTGAAGAGACGGTCCAAATCTCGGAGGATGACGACATCAGGCTTGTGGACAGTATGGTGCTTCTGGACCAAAGCCGAAAGGGCATTCAGCAGCCGATGTCGATAACCAGGCCAAAATAAATAACAAATATAGGATGCTGGAATGCAAGAACACGAAAGACGATTGGTAAATCTGCTCAAATCGCTAAGGAGACAGCTAGATACGATATTGATATCTTGGGAACTCATGAATGCAGGTGGACAGAGTATGGAAAAGTCAAGTCAAATTCTGGAGAGTGTCATATTTTCAGGGAGAGAAGATTATTTACACGACCATGGTGTTGCAATTATAATGTCCAAGATGGCTGAGCAATTACTACCTGAATGGAAACCAATTAATGAAAGGATAATATATGCCAGATTTTTCTCTACATATGTGAAGCTTTCTGTGATTCAAGTTTATGCACCTGCCAACGATGCAAGTGAGGAAGACAAAGCTTCCATGAGCAATTACAATCAGTGGCCGATGGGGTACACAAACACGACGTTGATAATAATGAGCGATCTCAACGTCAAAGTGGGAGACTGCAACGAGGGATATGAGAGGGTCATTGGAAGTCATGGACTGGATGATAGAAATGAAAATGGAGAAAAGCTTATCAAATTTTATGGACTTAATAATTTTGTGATTACTGGCACCATTTTCCAAAATAAGATGACCACACAAGTAAACATGTACCTCCCCAGGAGGAAAGGTAAAGAACCAGATAGACCATGTGATAGTAAGCAAACAACATAGGACATCGATAATTATCGAGTGTCCATTATAATGGACACTCGAGTCATGAGGGGTGCAGATATTGCAAGTGACCACCAACTAGTGCGAACTAAAATCAAATTGAAATTAAAGAGAAAGCAAAAGGCCAAGGAGAGCAGAAAGAAATTTGATGCAATCAAACTGCAACAACCAGCTATTAAAGATAGGAAACAAGTACGATGTGTTTACAAGATTATGAGGAATCGGAGGAGACAGTGGAGGGAAAGCATACAACGAAATGGCATAAGAAGTGCTGGGTTACAAAAAGAGGTCAAAAACTATGGATCAGTAAGGAGTCTTGGGGGTTAGTTGAGGAGAGAAGATTGAAGAGTAATGTGGAACAGGCAAAGTCAAATAAAATTAAACATAACCTGAAAACAGAATAGAGGAATAAGGATAAAGAAGTTAAGAAAAGCAGAACAGACAAGAGAAAATGGGCAGATGACCTTTGCTGTGACAGCTGAAAAAGCAGTGGGTAATGGGAGGATGAAAGAGCTGTACGTGATTACAAAGACCCTCAGTAATGTGAATGCAGTTAAAGACTAGAGGGGGAGCACTCGGTAGAGTGCAAAACCTCCGCCGCCAATATGCTTAGTCACTCAAGTGAACCTGATATCCTATTCATTCAATTTGACGTCAACAGTGCTCACAGAGTTATAGTTTGCAACTTTCCCTTTTACTTTTAACTTTTACATACTCAATTCATTCGTCATAACTAGATTCCTTGAGACAGAAATTGATTTTACGTGGGTATTACCACCTGAAGTTCCAAAATCAGCCGCAATTATAATTTTGGCATGTTTTTTGTTGGAAATCACTTTGAACATGTGAGAATGCAAAAAAAAAAAAAATCGAAATTTTGTTGAAAAAAATTGCAAAATATTTGTTTTTCTCTAACAATTTTTTTTTTTTGGGGGGGGGGGGTGTGGAAATCACTTAAAACGTGTAGAAATGCAAAAAAAAAAAATTCAAATATTTTTTCAAAATGGCCGCCATAGCGGCATATTGGATTTTGGACCAGGTCCAAAATCTAATGGCATGATCCTTGGACCATACCGAATCCCCCCACCAAGTTTCGTCGAATCCGTCGAGGAGTTTTTCCGTAATACTGTTCACAACAAACAAAAAACAAACAAAACAACGAGATGCGAACCTCAGCCATAGGCTGAAGGTTATCTTGCCAAAAACAAAAATATTTATATCGTCAATGACGTCAGCAAAAGATTCTGTCGTCAAATTATAGCTATATCTGAAAAGCACTCTTCTTGGGCTTCAATTTGAGGTACTACTCAATATTGTTAGTCAAAGATTTAAAAATGACCTTCATGATCGTCAACTTCGACCTTAGGCGCTAACCATGAAGGTCAAGGCCGATCGCCACCAAAAACTAATCGCTGAGCGCCTATCGATATACTATATATCCACCAAGTTTGGAGATGATCCGATAAAAATTACTCAAAAGTTAAGGGTTTCGTTGATTTTGATGTTTGACCTTCTGGTGACCTTGACCTTCAACTTTTGTGTGTCGAAAGCTATTGCGCTCACGAGTATACATATCAAGTTTGAGAGCGATTGCACGAAAACTGTGATCTACAGAGCTAGTTGAAACTTGAAAATCAATTGTAACAAAAAAATAATACACAAACAAACCGACGAAAAAACAGATCTTGCAAACGCTCTGCGTTTGGCAAGATAACAAACAGAAAGGGGTAAAACAGTAACCTCCGATCTTCGATGGCGGAGGTTAACTAGAGGGGAGCACTCGGTAGAGTGCAAAACCTCCGCCACCAATACTGCTGGGTCACTTAAGTGAACCTGATATCCTATTAATTGTAGGTCAAAACGGATCAGACTCTACTGAACCACGATTGAATAAACTAAACTAGATCGACGCGCAAGTAGAAATGCCCAAAAAAAAGTCGAAATTTTTTGAAAAAAAGGTGCAAAATGTTTTTTTTTCCATAACAAATTTTTTTTTTGGGGGGGGGGGGGTTTGGAAATCACTTAAAACATGTAGAAATGCAAAAAAAAAATTCAAATATTTTTCAAATAAAATCGAAATTTTTTTGAAAAAAAGTTGCAAATTTTTTTTTTTCTCTCTAACAATTTTTTTATTTTTTGTTGGAAATCACTTAAATCACGTAGAAATGCAAAACAAAAATTCAAATATTTTTTTCAAAATGGCCGCCATAGCGGCCAGATTGGACTTTGGACCAAGTCCAAAATCTAATGGCATGATCCTTGGACCATACCTAATCCGCCCACCAAGTTTCGTCGAAATCCGTCCAGAGTTTTTCCGTAATACTGTTCACAAACCAAACAAAACAAACAGACAGGGGTGAAAACAGTAACCTCCGTCCATCTTCAATGGCGGAGGTTAACAAGTCCGGAAATCTACTCATGGAAGAAACAGCCAGGAAGGAAAAGTGGAGAGAATATTTTGAAGAAATCTTAAATCGACCAACACCTGACGATCCCATAACAGAAGAGGAATGTGATCCTGTTATAGAATAAATCGGCACAAGTCGGATTAATAACAGAAATTAGAACAGCAATAAAGAAGATGAAGAATGGTAAATCTGGAGGCAAGGATGGAATTACAGCAGAATTCTTGAAAGCAGACATACACACAACAGTGGAATGGCTTGATAACTTCTTTCGAGAAATTTGGGACAAAGAGGAAGTACCTAAAGTGTGGAAGCAGGGGTTAATTGCCAAAATACTGAAGAAAGGTGATCTTTCAGAATGTGGAAATTGGAGAGGAATTACTTTAACATCAGTTCCAAGTAAAGTATTTGGAAGAGTGCTGATAGAATTAGAGATGGAGTTGACAACAACTTGAGGGATGAGCAAGCAGGCTTTGGAAGAGGTAGAAGCAAGGTTGAGCAAATCTTTATTTTGCGTAACATAATTGAGCAGGTAGCAGAGTGGCAGACAATGCTGTACGTCACTTTTGTGGACTTTGAAAAAGCCTTTGGCTCTGTGCTTTTAGAAAGCCTTTGGAAGATCAGGGATAGTGATTGAATCCATCACAAAATCATCAGAATGGGACATATCTTGTATCCATCCATCCATCGGGACCATACTTTGTACAGAGCGTTGGTGCTGCTGAAGCAGTCTCCAAGACTATTGGGCACAATCCTGGACGGGTCGCCACTCCGACGCAGGATACTTGAGTGGCTCAATCATCCCATCACGCTGGTACTCATTTTACTGACCTTGAAAGGATGACAGGCTGAGTCAACCCCACCTGGTATCAATTCAATGGCCGAGCGGGATTTGAACGAAGGACCCTCGGATCCCAAGCCTGCCACTCTAACCATTAAGCCAACACAGGGCATATCTTATATGAGGGTAGTGAATGTGCAGTGCTAGATGGGAGAGAGAGGAATCAGGGTGATTCATGGAAAAAAACAGGAGTGAAGCAAGGAGATGTAATGTCCGGTTTTATATTCTTGCTTGTCGTAGACTCAATAATGAGGAAGATAATTACAGATGGCAACAACACAAGGATTAGGTGGAAGTTTACAACCAAACTGGAGGACTTGGACTTTGCTGTTGACATTACCCGTTTGTCATCTAGCTACCAACATATGCAAACAAAAGTAACAAAAATGAATCTGCATCAAAAAACTGGACTCAAAATAAACACGAAGGCGTAAGGAGGTAGCCTGACAGCTATGACAAAAAAATCATGCAAATGACGTCACTGTCACCTTGACCTTTGACATATATAGTCAAAAAACAGACAGCCTCACTTTTGTCCTTCGGAATCCTCTGGCAAAGTTTGACGAAGACAGCTGACAGTGTTCGCAAGTTATCACACTCCCAGACAAACATCAAACGAGACAGAGCCAAACATGATGAAAATTTTCAATTTCCATCATAACAAGAAGAAAACAGAGGTTTTGAGGATAAATAGCAAAAACAACAACAGAATTAAAATGGAACCACCATCTAAATTAAGTCTATAAGTACACCTACGTAGGGGGCCATCTCAACAAACGGGGGGGGGGGGGGGAAGAAGATATTAGGACAGAATTTGTCAAGCTATGGTATCCTTCATGAAATTCAATCAATTAATGGAGCTCCAGCATTTATACATTGAAAACCAAATTTATACCATTTAACTCACTTGTCAAATCAGTACTATACTACTACATGGATGTGAGGCTTGGAAGACAAATGAAGGGGACAATTGGAAACTTGACACATTTGTGTTCAATTGTCTGTGTAGGTCTGTAGGATATTAAACATCAGATGACCATACATCATATCAAATGAAGAAATACTCAAAAGAACCAGAGTAATGAAGATCAGTGATGAAGTGAAGACCAGGAGATGGAAATTATTTGAACATGTGCTGAGAATGAAAAATGATAACTGCATCATCATGGAAGCTTGGAGGAAGAAGGAAAGTGGGACGTCCTAGAACAACCTGGAAGAGAACAATGGACAAAAAGAAATAAAAGAGACAGGATGGAGATCATGGAATGAAGCCAGGCTGATAGCCAGAAACAGGGTAGACTGGAGAGTGTGCACTGCAGCCTTATGGGCCACTTGGCCTGAAGAGGATGGATGAGATGGTGATGAGGATGTGCAAGACCAGCAGAGCAAGTTTTTAGGACACTGCTTCTGGACTGGATGGCATCAGTTCATGAGTCAGAGTAGAGAGTTGAAAGAGCCTTTTTTTACCTTCACAGATGCAAAAGACAGAATGCAGGAGCAGTTGGGTACAAAGAGTGAGGGGATGGGGACACAAGCATTGGAAACAAACACAGTATTGAGGCATTCGGACTTCTCACGAGCAGAGTCGGCTGTGGAGTGAGGGAAGGGACTCATTTGGAGTGAGGGAAGGGACGGAAGGGGAACATATTCTAGAAACAGATTTAGCAAG
The DNA here is from genome assembly GCA_035128595.1 of Eptatretus atami. Lineage (NCBI taxonomy): Eukaryota > Metazoa > Chordata > Myxini > Myxiniformes > Myxinidae > Eptatretus > Eptatretus atami. The sequence goes on from CM068954.1 coordinate 152,937,241, forward strand.
GTGCCACCAGGTTTTTAGAGGAGGAAGACAAGTTTGAAAGCTCATTCTTGAGGTTGGACAGATGTTGTTGTCCGGCTCTGAGTGTGGACACACATTTGTTGCAGAGTTTTCAGAATGCATCGAGATTACCTTCGGTCAGATTTGCCTTCCAGAAAGAGAAGGCAAGTTGTTTCAGAGCAACTGCCTCACCATAGGATTCAGTGAGTGTGGGTAGAGTGTGTTGAAGGTTGAAGTGATGTGTCAGTTCAATTGTGGCACGCGATTCAAACTGGGATTTGGTACGCATATGCAAATTAGCTGTGTGTGCTTGCCGTTCTTGCTTATGTGAGAGATTCGTGTGCAGGGAAATAAAACGGGGAAAGAATGGTGGGGGGAATCTAGCTAATTCCACAGAACGCATCTTGACTCATAAACCCATTAGGCATGAGGGAAGGGCTATCTGGAACAAATAATAATGAAATAACCATCTCGGGAACCGCTATATGTTGTGTGCCATGACCTCCCGGGTCACAGTTCTTAGAACTGTCACAATATAATTGAACGCAGTCCAGTACAATGTCACGGATAATAAAAACAACCACAATGCTTGACCTTCGGAAAATGCCTTGTGAAAGTTCTTCCAAGAGTCTGTCACTATATGAAAGAAAAAATAAAATGTGTACATCACGTCACTCCAATGAAATGAGTTTGTTTACGAAAAACGAGTCAAACATCAACGAGGATAAAATGTCAGTTCATAAATCAGCACATCTGATGGGAATTACACAGCAATACTCGCCTCACTGCCTTATGGACAGTATACGCCAGAAACATGCAAACTGTTGTGACACGAGGGCACACGCATGGTTGGGCTTTTATATTGGACAATTATACTTGCCAGAAGGGAATGGTGAAAAAGTGGAAAGAAACGTATGGACATGTTCATCTTGTAGTTGCAACACCATGTGATCAAATTAAACCTGTTTACTATCGGCCTGGTGTAAGTAGGTGAGTAGGACAGGTAAGGGGGGGGGAGGGGCGGAGGTGGGGTGTTCGATTATTCACTTGATTGGATGGATTACGAGATAAAAAAAAAGAGTCCCGTATAGGATTAACTACCTTAACATACATTTATTTAATCATACCAGGACACTCGGTAAAGCGCATACCTTCACCTGGATCCGGATTCGGATAGTCACCAAAATCGAATCTATTCATCCTTGTCACACACCCAACCTGTCTTCCAAATTAATCTGAATCTGTCCATAATGTTTTGAGATATCACGCTGTATATCGTTTTTGGCCATCCCTCTCTATGGTGAAGAATCACACAAAACATTCTTGCATCCAGATCTTTACCAAAATTTAATTAGTTCATCCTTGTCACACACCCAATCTGCCCACAACTTTTTGAGATTATCCTGCATTCAAACAGACAAACAAACAAGCAGATGTGAAGACATAACCTTCTACTTTTGGTGACAGATGTAATAACTGCCATTAGAGTATCATTACCAGTTTCATTTATTAAAATGTTTCATTTGAATTCTACCATTTGTAATTGCCCGACAAAATAATTCTTCAAACATACACTTGTTTAATCCTACAACTGCCATGGCACACAAGTCAACAACTGGCCCAGACACCTGGAACTTGGAACCACTTAACACACAAATCTCGTGAACAAATACCACATTTAGGTTGAGATTCAAGAAAGTTATTTTGAGAAGGTGCTCGTGATTTTTGAAGTGTTGACTGAACTATAATGGTCTCGCATTCCTTTTGGTCACCGAGATATATAATGCTGTCGACTCGTCTCGTACGATGTACTCCGATTTTTACTTCTGCAGTCCAATGTTCTCTCGTAATTAAATGACATTCCGTGCATACATTATTCAACGTTTCAACATATGGTACATACTTTAGTACAATGTGTGAACATTTAGTTTTCACCATATTTAAAGGATTGTTCACAATCGCTACCCCTCTCTTTTCTCTCTCCCTCTATCCCCTCGACCCTCCCCTTCCCCTTTCCTCCACCTCCTTTCTCATGGAACGGTATATTGTGTGGAGATAAAATATCAATTCCATCAGTCAATGAGCACATCACTCATCATGCTGGGATCTCAGGTTATAATCCGATAGACTATGTTGAATTGTCAGTCAGGTCAGTCTTTTGGGACTGTCACTGGTAACATGCAACCCAGTGCTACCTACTGCATGGTCGGGTTGTCAGCGACTAAACAGACACCCCATATTGGCTTTGCTAGTGGGGAGGGTGAGTGTGACACTCTGCCAGGACTAAAAATAACACCCGACAAAGGGCGGATGAGCTCCCTTCGGGAGCCAACGGCACCAAGTACAGAGATGGTGTCTCCTTAAAAACACACACAATGGCGGTAAGAAAATTTATTTCTCTGCCTGGCCTAGTTACCCCCTCCTGTACAGTGGGCCTGTGAACCAGTTTTTCTCTCCTCTTTTCCTCTGTAGCCCTTCACATTTAGTGGCTCTCAGCCTTGGTTAGGGCAAATTTCAAGAAGAAAAAAAAATTCCTTGTCCTACGTGAGGTGTGTGCAAGCTCTTCCATGAGCCTCATATACCAGCGCAAAGTAAAGGTAGAGGACGAGAAATAAAACGACACTATCGTATAATAATAATAATAATCTGATAGAAGTTTTCCCTTACCGAATCTTCCTGCAAGTGTCTGTCTGTTGTGTCCCTCCACCCAACTGCTGGTACGTTTCCTCCTTTTCCTGCAGTTTTGTTTTGTGTTCTAGCTCGTCCACAAGCCTCAACTTTATGAAAGTCGTTACCAAACAATGACACCAGAAAGACAGCGCAACTAAGTGCATCAAGACCACAGCCAAGCGTAACATTTCCAACCTGATCTGTTGGCAAAGATTTGTCTTGGGGTTGAGGCAGAACTTGCATTCACCACATTGGGGGATGTACAATGGGATTACGGCATCTCCTGCAAACAAAATAAAAATGTTGTTGAACATGGCAATGATGGAAAAGTGCAAGAAGAAAATCAATCAATCAATAAATAAAATTAAAAATGCAGGTATACATGCACATGCACGCACCATGCCAAATGCTTTTGGAATGGGAGAGGCTAAAACTAATCGGCTTATAACTGCATTTTCCGATAAAGAAAGCTGCCTTTCTTTTCTGCAACACGTGAACAGCAATCAAGCTCAACGTCGTTTGTAACCACGACCATATATGCGTTACACAACAACAAATGAAAACCTGGATCACTGTTAAAACCAGAACAAAGACACAGTCATTGATGAAATCCTGAGATTACTTATCGATGCCCCTTGGGCATAACTGCAATTAACCATTATCACACCTATGTACGACCAGCAGAGCCTCCATTGTATTGCAATTGCAAGAATCTTGGGACATGCACGTGCGTGTAATGCATGGGCATGCAAAAACAAATAAACAAACAAACAAGCTAAATAAAACGAAAATCACCCAACAAATCCTTGGCTACCAGTATAGTTAGAAATGCCATACTTCTAAAATTTACAGGAAACAAAATGCTGAATATGGTTACATTAATACAATTGCACTAACAAAAGGAAATTGCAGAATTAGAACGCCCCCCTCCCCGCCCCCCACCAACCTGTCTCACAAAAAAGGTATCTCTCTCGAAAGGAATCCTAAATGCCCTGCATTAACATGTTTACATGCACATAATGCACAAAACTAGACATAGAAGGCAAAAACCACACATGCTGTGAGATGAAATCCTCACCAATTTGAATAAAGTGTGACCATTGATGGTACTGGAACATCTGAAACCAACTATTCTGGAATCTGTGTGACTGCATGACAAACATATTACTTATGCTTATTTCAACTCTTAATTTCCAGGTTAGTTGTTGCAATGATTTTGGGTTTATGATAAGAGGACAAAAAAACGAGGTCACAAATACACATGAAGCATTATTAGATACAGGATGTGTTAACGCACTTCTGCCTAAAAGCCCCCAATAAAACAAACAAACAAACAAAAATAGGACCGTACGTCCTGAAGCTCACCTGGATCAGGAGCAACAGTCACTCAAACCTCTCCCAGACCCCCTTAGACCCTGATTTTTATTATTATTTTGTTTTAATGCCATGAACAAACTTTGGTACATCATGGTTGATGAAGGTTGTGTTCAAGTTTCATCAAAATAGTGTGTGTAGTTTTGAAGGAGAGAACAAAACCGGACTAAAGTCCAGGTGAGAAATAAATAAATAATAAAAAAGTATGAAAACAGTAAAATATTTACAGCATGACATTTTATCAAAAAAGAATTTATAGCAGCCTTACTTTACAACCCACAACTACCATCAAAAAGGAAACCTCTTCAGTCTCATCTGTCACATAAGAAATATCGATGAGACGATGCAGGACACGATTTAAACATGCACGACAGCCAATTAAAACCGAATGAACGAACATGTTAGAGTTTGATAAATAATTACACCTCGACATCTTATATCACAGTCACTTTTTACATCCAGAAAAGGTGAAATTCTCACTTGCACATCAAAATAACTTGCAATTATGTGATTGCTCAAGTGAATGAGGCAGTTCCGTGTCAGGCCTCCTTTCATATAGACACCTTCACAAACTGAAATCAATGTTTCTCATAATAAAACTAGAGGGGAAGCACTCGGTAGAGTGCAAAACCTCCGCCGTCAATACTGCTGGGTCACTTAAGTGAACCCTGATATCCTATTCATTGTAGGTCAAAACGGATCAGACTCTACTGAACCACGATTTAATAAACTAAACTAGATCAACGCGCATGTAGAAATGCCAAAAAAAAAAATCGAATTTTTTTTGAAAAAAAAGTTGCAAATTTGTAATTTTTTTTTTCTCTAACAATTTTTTTTTGGGGGGGGAGGGGGTTGGAAATCACTTAAAACATGTAGAAATGCAAAAAAAAAATTCAAATATTTTTCAAATAAAATCGAAATTTTTTGAAAAAAAGTTGCAAAATTTTTTTTTCTCTAACAATTTTTTTTTTGGTTGGAAATCACTTAAAACATGTAGAAATGCAAAAACAAATTCAAATATTTTTTCAAAATGGCCGCCATAGAAGCTATTGGACTTTGGACCAAGTCCAAAATCTAATGGCATGATCCTTGGACCATACCTAATCCCCACCAAGTTTCGTCGAAATCCGTCCAGGAGTTTTTCCGTAATACTGTTCACAAACAACAAACAAACAAACAAATAAATGGCCCATAGGGCCAGGACTTGACGAAATTCATGTGATCATGACTACCATGAAAAACCGTAGATAGCACTTACCATGTTAAATTAAAATACCTGTCACTTCCGTAATCCATAACGGATGTGACCAATTTTTAATCCAGTCAAAGATACTCCCCTCCTACGTCCGTGTTTCAAATTTGAAAGGAATCCGTTAAGATTTGGTGGAGACATGAATTTTTGAAAATCGGCCCATGCTAAAAGATACGGATTTTCGCGATTTTCAGGAATTTTTCCTGACCTTGACCTTTGACCTTGACATGCCAAAGTTATAGGGTTCTATTCTGGTGGCCAATAAGTCCATTGGTGAAGTTCCATGACATTCCGACTCGAAATGCGACCTGTAGAGCGAGACGTACACCCAAACAAACAAAACAAACCAACATACTTGACAAAATCGTAGATTTCGTCAAGTAAACAATCACAAACTGAACCGACCAACATACTTGACGAAATCGTAGATTTCGTCAAGTAATCATAGACTGGTACTTTACGAAATCGTCAACTTGACCTCTGACCTTGTCTAATAAAAGCTGTCTCTAGAGAAGGTAGCGACGCAAACCAGAAGTTTCTACGATGATTCTGTACCAAACCATCAAAATCGAATGTTTGACCTCACTGTGACCTTGACCTTTGACCGATTGACCAAAATTAATGAGCACTAGCCTTCACCCTCCTGAATCACGTGGTGTAATTTGACATTGGTAGTTTCTTCCGTTCTCGAGTTATAACTTTTTTTTGGATGTTTGACCTCACTGTGACCTTGACCTTTGACCGATTTTGACCAAAATCTAATCAGCGCTAGCCAACACCCTCCTAGATCACGTGGTGTAATTTGACATTGGTAGCTTCTTCCGTTCTCGAGTTATAATTTTTTTTGATGTTTGACCTCACTGTGACCTTGACCTTTGACCGATTTTGACCAAAATCTAATCAGCGCTAGCCACATCCTGAATCACGTGGTGTAATTTGACATTGGTAGCTTCTTCCGTTCTAGGTTATAATTTTTTTTGATGTTTGACCTCACTGTGACCTTGACCTTTGACCGATTTTGACCAAAATCTAATCAGCGATAGCCATCACCCTCCTGAATCACGTGGTGTAATTTGACATTGGTAGCTTTTTCCGTTCTCGAGTTATAACTTTTTTTTGGATGTTTGACCTCACTGTGACCTTGACCTTTGACCGATTTTGACCAAAATCTAATCAGCGCTAGCCAACATCCTCCTGAATCACGTGGTGTAATTTGACATTGGTAGCTTCTTCCGTTCTGAGTTATAATTTTTTTTGATGTTTGACCTCACTGTGACCTTGACCTTTGACCGATTTTGACCAAAATCTAATCAGCGATAGCCATCACCCTCCTGAATCACGTGGTGTAATTTGACATTGGTAGCTTTTTCCGTTCTCGAGTTATAATTTTTTTTTTTGGATGTTTGACCTCACTGTGACCTTGACCTTTGACCTTGACATGCCAAAAGTTATAGGGTTCTATTCTGGTGGCCATAAGTCCATTGGTGAAGTTCCATGACATTCCGACTCGAAATCGACTGTAGAGCGAGACGTACACACAAACAAACTCACAAAACTGAACCGCCACCACATACTGACAAAATCGTAGATTTCGTCAAGTAACAAACAGACAGGGGTGAAAACAGTAACCTCCGTCCATCTTCGATGGCGGAGGTTAAACATCGGGATAAACATCACGACCTTCATTACCTCCACTACGAAAGGTGGGCAGAGGTTTCATTTTCACCCCTGTCTGTCTGTGAAGAGGATCTCAAAAAGTTGTGCACGGAATCAGACAAAATTTGGTGGAGAGGTTGGGTGTGTGACAAGGACAAAATGATTACATTTTGGTGGGATTCAAAATGTAAACTGTTCAGCCTTGCGGAGATATACGCTCTATCGACTGCCATTCTAGTTTATCTTTTTCCCTTGAGCAATGCATGCCTCAATAGTTGTTATTATTTTGTTTTGACAGCACCATGACGCCTGGGAAGTCTAATAAAACCAAATCCCCCCCGACCCTCCCTTGGCCCCCCCATTCCTCATACAAGATCTAGGCTCGTGGAAGAGTGAGGTGACAGACGACATGCACCGACAGTCGGGAAACGAGTGCACACAAGTAAGGGAATGAACAAACAGGATAAGAGAAATGAGAGGGGAGGAATCGCAGTAACCTGCAAGGAGGTTAGGTTTGGTAGAATTAAATGAGGGTAGAAAAGTTGTTCTTTCAACTCAAGATGAATGGACTCTGACATGACAGCAAGTTTTCCAATCTAACCCAAACCATAACCCCTTGGGGGAGAAAGAGGAGGAAGTGCCAGGTTCGAACATCTCATTGGAGAGAAGCCGGCCCTTCAGCATGGTCACCTCAAGACATCAGTCACCAAGGTGGCTCTCAATCGGCACACGCTTACTGGGGGCTATAGTGCCCAACGGTGGAGAAACAGCGGCATCCGATTGGGCGAGATGCCGGTATGCATGAATGTGGTGTGTCATTGGTTGGCACCAACATCGACTCCTTGGGGGCAAGGGCCAATAAGAGCGAGAGTCAGAGTCATTGGAGGAAGAAGAGTGCTTGGATCTCTTGTGCGTTGGAGCTCTTAGTTACAGGCAGTGTTGGCGAGCTGTGCAGGAGTCTCTGCTGCTGGACCGTTTTGCCGCACGAGCTGCCCGTCTGCCATCCAATTGGGAACTTTTCACCGTCAGTCCTCAATAATCTCACCCAGTTCTGCGTGATTGTTTGTTGTGTATTTGGGATTAATTTCTCTGCCCATTTATCAAGTTTTGTGATTATTTATCGCATCTGTCTTCATTCGGAATTCTGTATTCGTTTTGTCTAATGCTCATCAAAAGTTTTAGATTTCTTAAATATGACTGCATTCAAGGACTGACAGGATGGCCTGGAGGTATGCACACTCACCTCAAAGCTGTCTTGCTGGGTTCGATTCTCGACACAGCTATAAACTGTTAGCCCGGTTTTTCACAGGCAGGGTGATTCATCAGTGTGCATGCCGTCTATTGGATGGACATTAAATGGTCTGCCAGCATTCGTTGGTGTCCTTAGCAAAGAGTAGGTGAGCCATCTCTAGCACCATGGCCAAATTCAAAGTTCCTGCTCTAACTTATCGAACGTCAGGCCTGGCTAGCCGGTTCGTGAAGACTCGGGCCAATCTTCCCCCGGCCGACCCCATAAGAAAAGGTGGGCTAATAATGGCAGTTAAAATGAGGAGGTCTGATTGCATTCAGTTCATGCCATCTTTCCCACGTGCCTACAATTCAGATTACAATAATTAAATTCTCCAGAAGCCTTCAGTAATTTGAATATTAATAACGGACAGGGTACAGGCCCATTTGTAATACGGGAACACGCTAAATCACCACTCAGGCACAATACCGGTCATCTTCGGAGGGAGTTATACCATGTTCAGTCTCCACATCAGCTCTGGTTGAGCAGTTGACGTGATGTTCATACAGGTGACCGTATAATTAAAACCACAATACCAATGATATATTTCAAAGCATAAACAGCATTGTCACAATGCAATATGCTCATAAAAGCAAGCGAATGTTGCGAGGATGCTGTTATAACATTTGAAACATTTGACACAAGTCAAACATCCTCAGGAAACCAAATCAATACACAAATCTACTTTCCTGTTACCTGGCTTGAACTTGGTAACACCTTCACCTACACTTTCCACAATGCCTGCACCTTCATGGCCCAGAACAACTGGAAAACTTCCTTCGGGGTCGACACCACTCAATGTATATGCATCGGTGTGACACACAGCCGTTGCCAAAACCTGCAGCACATCATCACAATGAAACTGGTGAGGAAAAAAAAAACCACAAACCAAGTCACATGAAATTTAAAATCAACAAACCTTGCCAGCAGGAACCAAGATTTTTAAAAATACAAATTGATAAATAAATAAACAGCTTCAAGATAAAAGTGAGGATGGATTTCTTGCGAGTCTCATCCGAGAGAGGCGGTCCCTCCAGCATGGCACGTGCGTACACACTTAACGGCCCGTTTGATGGATATTTGCGATCACAAAAAATTTAGGGTAATGCTAAAACAAGTATGTTTAAAACGAGAAACAACTTTTTCATTTATTTATAAAAACCGGGCATTGCCCTGAATGAACCATGTTAAAGGAAGGCTTCATCCTGCAGTAGATTGAATATGCTGGTCAAGTGAAGTGGTCAAGTTAGCCTCAAAACATCGAAACACGAGGAAGCAAAGATTAAAAAAAACAAAAGTCATCCTATTCATTTAACGAAAGCCATCACAGGCACCCTGACCTTCAAAATGTTTTTGGCACAAAGTGTAGCAGCAAAAATAAAGAACCACCTTGTTATGAAACTTGCAGCAACCGTACCTTCATGCGAACTTCATGTGCTTTCGGTGGCGCAACTTCAATCTCCTCAAGGCTCAGAGGCTTCTTCGCTTCCCAAGCCACAGCAGCCTTACAGTGGATCACCTGAGAGGCATCACAATCAGATTTGCAATTCAGCGGTCAACACAAAGCAAAAGGTCTTTCTACCCCATCCGGCATCATGTTTTGAACCTCCTGGCAACTTATCGCCATGAACATGAATAATTATATACATATTATAATATAATATAATATAATAATATATATATATATTAGCCTGGTGTTGGCGTAGTGGTTAGGGTAGCGGCTTGGGATCCAAAAGGTCTGAGTTAAAGCCCTTGCCGCTTGAATTAATACACCAGGAGGTTGACTCAGCCTTCATCTTCCGAGGTGGCGAAGTGAGTCCAAGTGTACTGGGCCGTGTATGCCCCAGTTAGAATAGGTGTACATATCCTGTGTCGTAAGAGGCGACCAGGGTTGCGTCAGGAAGGGCATCCGGCGTAAAACCTGGGCAAATCATTATGTGGATCATAACGGATGATCCGCTGTGGCGACCCTAACGGGAGCAGCCGAAAGAAGAAGAAGATATATAATAATTTGATAGATATTATAGCAAGTACACATCGCCATGGGCGGGTACAGTTATCTGTTGAATGGCGTTGGTCCCGTCTCGATCGGATGAAATTAGAAATTGACGTTATCCGGTGACCTTGACCCCGTGACTTTGACCTTGACTTGACCTTGATCCCCTTATGTTCCGTTCCACATATGCCAAGTTTCATCTCATTCTATCCAACGGTTTGGCCGTCTATAAAGGCAAACAAACATGAAAAATTGACGTTTAGTCAATTTATGACGTCTAAAACTCGAAAACCGGAAGTCGGAAGTGAATGTCGTCAATCAACTGTGTCATTTAATTTTGATTATCTGTCGAATGGCGTTGGTCCCGTCTCGATCGGATGAAATTGAGAAATTGAAGTTACCGGTGACCTTGACCTTGAACTTGACCCCCTTGTCCGTTCTCATGTCCCAAGGATCACTCATGCCAAGTTTCATCTCATTCCATCCAACGGTTCGGCCGCCTATAAAGGACGAACAAACAACAAACAACAAAACACATTCTATTTTTTTTAGTATAGTAGATATAATTAGACTATAAATCGAATATGTATATATATACCCTATAGGTCAAAAGTTTTAGAACACCCCCGTTTTTCCAGATTTTACTGAAATTTAAGCAGTTTAATGTTTCAATGGACTCTGAATTTAAAGCATAGAATAAATAAACAATTGCAGATAAAAAAGAAATCATGGAATCGTTTTGTTGA
>CM068954.1:152953036-152985805 GCA_035128595.1 Eptatretus atami
AATTTCATATTTGGTCATGTCTGGTGGAACTTTTTGTCATCTTTCAACTTTGCCTTAAGTGGGAAGCTTGGAGATTTGTGATGGCATGCCATAAACTTCACTCTAATTTTATCTATATATTCCACCATGTAACTTGAACAAATATTTACAAAACACTGCACTCGGGATTCAGTTCATGCTTAGCCGTACCACAATAAAGTGTTTATATGTTGGAGCTTCGATCTCAGCAAATTCAGCTGATCTTGTAAAAGATTGTAGGCAACCTTCAACTTGCAGAATACATTTGTGAACAGAGGACTTGATACCCACTTTGAATCCACACCATCCATTGGTTGGGGCCGCAAAGCCGACAGTCTTGTTTGCATTTAAAGTGAAAAATCACATGGTACTCAATGAAAAAGAGCAGGCCACTGTGTCGGCTTTGTACACGTTACTTAGCCAATGTCCCTGCCCTAGTATTAGTGGGGCAGATAACAGCAATTTTTGAGAGGAATCGTGCAAATGATGATACAAGCATCAATTTGGCCACATTTGTTCTCCAGGGGGATTCCAATCAAATCTGCCTGATTGGCCATTTGAAAATCCAAATTTTGAAAAAAAAAAAAAACTTCAAAAAAGTCAAGATCACGAATCAATGTTGGATGCTGGCTGAGATTGGTGAATATTTCAGAAACATCATCAAAGACGTTCCAAGTCTGCGCATGCAGATTTCTTCCCTTTACCGCGGAAGGCAGACACGACATCACATCCAGTGAACGCATGGAAGTATGGGATCCCTCGAGCTTTCTCAGGCCCTATTGCAGAAACTACCTCATGGACTGGAATGCATCGTGCCTTGGCTCCTTGGCCAAGGCAATCCACATGTTCTCAAGACCTAGTTCCTGTAAGGATGGCAGTACAGATATTTGCTATGACTAGTACGTCCGTGTCATTAGTCTTAATGATAATGGACTTGCTCCATCCGTCGTTGCATCCCTGGCGTGTACAAATATTCGAGTGTCAGCTTCTTCATGACAACATGGAGACACAGCATCCAGTGACTTCCTTGTGTTGCTAATGGCATCTTCTCCTTTTGTGACATGACTGTGCTTGTCGTCTGTGCTTCACACATCTTTTCCGCAAGGAAGTGAAACAGCTCAGTCTTGTTGCATCATCTCGAAGAAAGCTTCTCCAGTTACTTGGGGTCTTACTGGTTCCTGTCACTCTTCTTCTGATTCCTTGCCCCTTTTCGACCTTGCTCGGACTTCAGACTTGACTTCTTGACACATCAAGCACTACGTCCACCCTCTCGTACCTGGCACCATAGGATTCCACCTTTGGGATGATGTCTTCTTTAGCATAGTCATCAATATCTTTGAAGTGCATGGAGGAGGCATTGATAAGTGCTGAGCCATCAATGATGACTGCATTCCCCTTGGTTCTCTGTCTGGGATGTTCACTTGCGCTTCAAGAATTTCAGCCAGCTGTGACTTCAAATTTTTGAAGTTTTTTTTTTCTTTCAAATTTTTCAAAATCTGGATTTTCAAATGGCCAATCGGGCAGATTTGATCAGAAAGCCTGCAGAACAGAAATGCCAAATTTGATGCTTGTATCATAATTTGCACGATTTTTCTACTATCTACTACACTATATCTAGAGTTGTAGAGACAAACGTTCATAAAATAAATAAATGAATAAAAATGATACAAAGAGGATGTCATGTGGATGTTAAGTTATAAATTAATTCCCCTCGCCAGAGGAGAGGGTATTGCATTTGGGTCCGTTTGTTACTTGCAAAAATCAAACATTTTTCAAGTACTGTCGGACCCTGCTATTCGCGGATTAGCTGTTTGCGGACCCCCACAAAGTGTGCTCTGCTTCTGCATTCGAGTTATTTTATTTATCATTATTATTGTTACACTTCAGGACTGGTCTCCGAAATCCACCTGGGAAATTGGAAATGAGCCAACATCACAGCATTACATAGAAAAGGTGAAAAAACACAGATCCCCATCATTACAGCCCAATTAGTTTACTGTACTTTCCAATAATCAGCAAGGTCATCGAATCTATCATCACAGTTGACATAAAATCATTCCTTTTCTCCAACAGCCTAATCCAAGATCATCAATTCAGATTCAGACCAGGTCACTCTACCTTGGACATGCTGCTTCTACTCTCCCAACAATGAATGGAGGCCCTCAATATCAGACATGATATAAGGGCCGTCTTTCTGGACACATCTCGAGCTTTTAATAAAGTCTGGCATCCCACCTTGCTCTCCAAACTGTCTGCCTATGGAATCCAAGGCCAACTCCACTCTGTAGACATTGTGTGGCTCCCAACGGAACCCTTTCATCTCCTCTCCCCGTCAAGGTTGGAGTACCCCAAAGCAGTTTTTTAGGTGCCATCTTATTCCTAATTTTCAGCAAATGATCTCACCGACTCTGGAAAATCCTCTTTATCTCTTTGCTGATTCCTCCACTCTCTGCCGTGACATCTCTCATCCTTCTGACAGACAGCAGCCTCTTCCCTCTCAGACCCTAACAAAATCACAAACTGGTCAAACACAATTTCGCTGATGTATCCATATTGTCCACACTTTGCGGTCTCCCTTACCCCGCCTCCTCTTCTCATCCCTCGTTTGTCCATCTCCGTCTAGTTTTTCCCTCCGCCCTGCTGTTGGTGTTTCCCCTTTCTCCTGCTGTGCCCTTTATTATGTTGTGTCCCAATTTGTTCTGTGTAATAGATCTTCCATGAGCCTAAACCATGTAAATTTAAAATAAATAAATAAAAATAATAAAAAAACAATGCCCCAACATTCGTGACATTTTTCAGAGAAGGATCCCCCGCTAATAGCAGGGTCCAACAGTATATTGGTTGGTCGCTTGCGTGTAAATATGTCTGCGTCTGTCAATCGCCTACAGGTCACATTTTTAAACCGATCTTCACGAATTGGTAGGGTTGGTCACAAGCAAGGAGCCTACTTATAGAGGTCAAAAGGTCAACATCTTTGTCAAATTTCTAAAATCATACATTTTCATCCGATCGAGTTGACATTTTAAGAGGATATGCTATCAAGTCATTTAATTTAACCCAAATATTTTTTTATGGTTAAATCCGTTTTTGGGGGATTTCGAAACTTTTGTGTTCCGCACGACGTCCTCGTTTGTTTGTCCGCTTGTCTGCACAGTACGTGAGTATGTACAGTATATGAATTCCATTGGACACTTAAGAACCCCAAGACCCTTAAAACCCTTTACAAACCCAAGAGCCAATGGGACCCAAAACACCCCAAAGCCCGTAAAGACCCCGTTACATCCTTTAGAACACCTAGACCACCAATACCCTTCAGATCTTCTTCGACTCCTTCCTACCCTTTTAATACCCTGGAGACCCCTTTGATCTTTAGAATCTTTTGAGACATTTCAAGACCCTTTAGACCTTAAATTATACTTTTTAGACCCCCTTCGACCTTTGAAGACAGTTAAGACCATACGACCTTTACAACTTTTCAGACCCTTGAACTCTACGCATTTACAACGAGACCATTTAGATCTTTCATTTAGTACAACCTTCCATAAATTTGCCACATAAACAAGGCGAGGGTCTGCAATCTCCGGTTGCTCTTTCTTCTTTGATAATGTTATGAAAGTGGTTTGTACAAAGAAGAAGAGCAAGGGTAGAGTAAGTTAACGGGATACGTCCACAAGGACTCTTGCAGTGTGTTTAATTTAATCGAGATGTGATAAAAAGACTTAACATCGAACCTTCGCAGAGGTGAGGTCAAGGTTCAACAATTCAGAACGCAAAGTCTAACTCCAGGTTACAACAACAACAACAACAACAACAACAACAACAACAATCGCGTTGATCTCCACGACAAGCTTCGCATTGCTCAAAACCGACGTCGATCAAACTCGGTAGTCGACTCCTGTAGTAATGAAACTCGGAAAGGACTCGTGGAATTACCTGTCCAGCCGTTTCCGACATCCTGCCGCAGGACACCGTCGACACGGCCGCGCAGCTCAACCACTCAAGGGGCGAAATGAAGGGAGGACTCTTGAACGCGCGCAATTTGTAGTTCGTCATGTTTTCTCGTATAATCTAATTTATAACACACCACTCAATGTTCTGTTCATCTTTTTAACGCAACTAACATGGTTTTGATAAAAAAAATTGAGTAAATCGTTAAAATCGTAAACCCCCCCCCCCTAATTACATGTCGCCCGCTACACCGCCACGATTATAATTCTCTGATTCGGATATACCGCGTTCTGTTACGGATCGTCGATGCTGCCGAAACAGCTTATTGGAAAGGATTATGCTGGGCGGTTTGTTGTCATAATTGCCTCCGCACCGGTAATGACAGGAATTTGCTCAGGATGCCAGCGAGAGCTCGCCTCCTCTGCTCGAATGACACCGTGGGGGATCTTCATCCACCAACTGATATCAGACGGGACACCGATTAACATCCAGCCAGTTTATATGGCTGGGTCGGGATTCGAACCATGCTAGACAGCTTAGAGGACAGCGTGCGTACCTCTACATCAGGGCCAAAGTAAGAACATCTTAACATCTGAAGAGTCCCTCCCGCTCCAGGTGTAAACACAACACTCAACCTCCCTTATTTCACACCCCTCGTTTTCATCTGTGGAACTGTCTTCTGTACCAAGTTATTCCCCAACCTACAGGATTTCAAATGTGCTGCCCACAGTTACCTCATGGTCTTTTCCATTTCCAATGCTGAGCTTTATGACATCTGCGGAAACCTTGTTCTCGCCCATTTTCGACAAATTCCTCTTTCGAGCGGAGTACCCACTCTCCGGGCGATCTTGTTCAAAACATGCAACATGTTCTTCTGACACATACCTTTATTAGGGCGGTGTATAGGCCCAAAAAAAAAACAATAAGCCGGGTTACGTGCATGAAGCAAAAGCATACATACTGCTTATCTATATATAACTAGTACCGTGCCCGTACGTGCAAAAAGAAAAGAAAAACAAAAAAAATAAAGAAGATTGTGACGTCAATCGTGACGTCATACACCGTGTCCTGTCATTGGTTTGGTAAATAAATGGCCATAACTTGGGAACCACTTGTCCGATTAATATCAAACCTTGAAAAGGCACATCTTCAGGTCCCCAGCAATATACCTGGCAAGTTTCAATTAGATCGACCAGTGGTTGTCGAGAAACAGCGGTCCACAGACACACAAGACACACACACACAGACACACAGACACACACACACACACACGATTGCTGGAATTATAGATAGATTCCAGCAATCTGTGTGTGTCTGTCTGTCTGTGACCGCTGTTTCACGACAACCACTGGTCCGATCTAATTGAAACTTGCCAGGTATATTGCTGGGCCCTGTGGATGTGCCTTTCAAGGTTTGATATTAATCGGACAAGTGGTTCCCAAGTTATGGCCATTTATTTACCAAACCAATGACAGGCACGGTGCTATGACGTCACAATTCTTTTTTTCTTCTTTTTTATTTTTGCACGTACGGACACATACTAGTAATTCAAAACACCTCACTGTACGGGAAAGCGTGCTGACGGGACTACTGTACTGTAAATGGTGGACTTGTAATACCCTCTCCCACCTGAAGCGGCGCAACATGATACACATTTACATGGCGAATTTTCGTCCACCCATCACCCCTCCCAAGACCACCAGCAAAGATAAAAAAAACACCCGATACATTAACTGGCCATGCTGATCCAATGTTGTAAGTCTGGATGTAATCAGGCCAGAACTGTAGGAGGAGTAGCGCGACAAACAAAAACACACACACACACACACCGGTCCGTGAATTATCCGAATGATTCTTGTACTGTGCAGATGCATGGCCATTGCCTTTTCCTCATTTCTTCCATACCTGTGTGTAATATTGTGATGGTGGTGAACCCCCAAGGAAAAACGAAGCACCTACAAATATAACTAGAATGGCACTCGGTAGAGTGCATACCTCCGCCAAGCTGATTTGTTTACGTTTTGTATTCCAGGATTCAGACCGAAACTTACATTTAATCATCACCTAACCTTGTCACTCGTTCTTGTCACCTAACCAACCCGTCCACCAAGTTTCGTCCGAATCAGTGCATAACTTTTTGAGATATCGTGCTATATATCGTTTTTGGCGCTATTGTTGTGGGCCGGGCTTCGGTGGCGATAAACGACCACTAGGTGGAGCAGTAGAGTCATCTCCCACCGAACACCCGGAATTTAGGTCGTGACCCTCGAACAACTCTGAAAGGTCATGGGTACTTTAGCGGACCGTGGTCGCCAATATTTCGACTGCGTGGCGTAGGGCTGATTGTCTCGATCTCCAATATACCTAAATAACCACGCAGTCTCGCTACCGGGGAAACCACACCCTCGGCCGACTCTGTCCGATCCGAGTCGCAGGTTACGACTCGGATCCGGCGTAACCGAGCGGAGTTACCAGAGCCGCGCCGGTCCCAATGACAACTTACCGGCCCGAACGGCCTTACTATTTCTCAATACGCACCTTGCTAGGCCAATGAGAGAAAGCACAGAAAACAAGCTGGTACATTTAACAGCTGTTTTATTTTACATTAATCGAGAGGGAGACACAGAGCAGAGTTATCCGAATAAAAGAAATACAAACCATGTAAAATGAAAAACACTTAACAATTTCTACTTATACAGACTGGCACCACACACACACACACCCAAAGAAATGATGGCCACGGCCTGTATTAGCACCTGTCTGCCTCGTGCGGCCTGCTCGAGCTTGTCCGGTGGCGGGACTCGGACCCGCCGCCAACAATGCAGCACCAAGCACCAAGGACCAAGAACGGCGCCACGGTCACACGCGTGGGGCTCGTGCCCGCGGAGGAACTCGAGTCGGGTAGTCGGAGTCCCAGGGCGAGAATCAGGGTCCCGGACAGGACCCAGCAAAACTCCAACGAACGCCCCACGCAGAGCTGCAACGAATGCCCCCAAAACCATCCAGAGCTCACTTTCCCCACTCAGAACCCTCTTCAGGTGAGAGGGATTTATTTCCTCGCCACTCGCCTCCTGATTGGACGGTCCCATCGCGCGATCCGCTGGCCGTCCCTCATTGGACAGGCCCACGGTAGGCGGGGCAACTCCCACCTTTCTGGGGCGGAGTCGGATCTGAGGTGATGGGAGGCTCCGCCCACACCTTCAGCCAAAAACACGTGGGCAATGGCGACCGGGTTGAGTGAGGGTGGTGTCGTTGTTGTTGTTGTTGTATAAAAACCTAACTAAAAAATAACTCGTAGCGCACACACGAAATTCCCATTAGACAGAAGGAAGGATTCTAACTATAAACACATACTTATCGAAATAACTAAGCTACGGGGACTCTGGCTGTTTGTGTGTAAATGGCTTCCAAATCCGTAACACTATCTCTCAATGGTGAACAATCACGTAAAGAATTCTCGGATCCGGATCCGGATCTTCACCAAAATCGAATCATTTCGTCCGTGTCACATAACCAAGCTCTCCACCAATCCGTCTCCACCAATTTAGTCCGAATCCGTCCACACCTTTTTGAGATATCCTCTTCACAAACAAGAAAAAGACGTCGTGCAGGGCACGATACTTGCATAATCCACCCCCCTCTCTAAAGGTTGCCATGGATACATCAAATTGTCCATTTCATTAAGATTAAAATTGACACTCACAATCAAAGCTCAGGTCAATCGGATGAAAATTGATTATTTTTCAGATTGAAGTTGTTATTAGTTGACCTTTGACCTCAAAATGGTTGCTTTCCCAATTCAGCCATGGACTATGCAAATCCTGTTCAATTTACAAGTTAATAGGATGTAAATTGACAATTTTTCAGTTGAAAATTGATTTTAGATGTTTGCTCTTGAGTTCACCTTTGACCTTTTGATCCCAAAAACATTTGGTTTCCTAATTCAGTAATGCACTATGTAATTGGTGTTTAATTTTCAAATCAATCGGATGAAAAATGATTTTAGAAATTCGACCTTTGACCTCAAAATTAATAGGCTTCTCAGTTGAGACAACTGTCGATGCAATTTCTCCGAAATTAGCATAATGGGTTTGAGGGTGATAAAAACAATAATAAAATGTTGATAATTAAAACTTGATATTAAAATAAATGTATTAAATCTGACACAGAAAATGTACTCAAATATGATACGAGTCTATGTGCTTGAACATGTATCCATTTTAATAATCATATCTTTCCTTTGTATTGAAAGATGTTGACCTGAATAAGTAAAGGTATAATAAGCAGGCCGACCTTTCAAATAAGTTTAGTTCAGTTGCCTATTATTTAAAAGCTATCTTGCTTTCTCAGGGATTTTTTTTTTAATAAAAGGCACCAACAAGTTGGAATGTGGGTCGAAGAAAATGTTTAGATGCATTCCTAAGCTCTAATCGCTTCAAGATAATATATTTTCCAAGCCTGGGAGAAGCAGACTGACTTTTAACCTTCATATGATAGAAATTAATCAAAATGCACAAAAGAGTTGAAGTTTGACGTCATTCTAGCATTCTGTGCATTTTTCTGTGCTGGGAGAGGATCAACACATCTGGATTTGAAATATATGTGACAATAATTCAACCAGGTCGAGCTGGGGCTGCACGAAGGCTGAAGCTAAGCTTCACCTGGGGAATGTCAAGACTTGACAAAGTTGGCGGCAGCAGATAAGCTCCAACCAAGGAATGTCAAGACTTGACAAACTGTGGTGCCAGCGTTTGGAAATAATAATAATAATAAAAATACTATGTCACACTAGATTCTATATAAAGGACTTAACTTTATCATGTTTTTCAGAGATCTGGAACAAGTCTGTATTCCGATCACTCCAATGCGCATATGTATGTGTTTGTCTGTGTTTGTTTATGTTTTTTGTTAAATAAATGTTCAAATGTACAGGATGACTTAGAAATTTCTTCTACACTACCGAGACCAATTGGTAAAGTTTCATGATGATCAGTTTAGAATTGTGACCTGTAGGTGATAAACAGACACAGACAGACAGAATAACAAAATCGACTGACCAACATACTATAAAAATCTTCGATTTTTCAAGTAACAAAGACAGAGGGGTAAAAACAAGCTCCGTCCTGCCACTTTCGGTGGGCGGAGGTAATTACGCTAGTTATATTGTTGTGGTGCCGGGTCTCGGTGGCGAGCACGACCGCTAGGGGGCACAGTAGAGTCGGCTCCACTGAACACCCGGAATTTAGGTCGTACCTTTCAGATAAATCCGAAAGGTCACGGGTCCCTTATCGGACCGAAGATCGCCAATAGGTCGACCACGTGGGGTAGGGTCAATTGCCAATTTCAATATACCTAAATACCCACGCAGTCTAACTACCGGGGAACTACACCCTCAGCCGACTCTGTCCGATCCGAGTCGCAGGTAACGACTCGGATCCGGCGTAACCGAGCGGACTTACCAGAGCCGCGCCGGACCAAATGAACAATTTACCCTCGCTATCTCTCAATACACAGCGTGCTAAGCCAATGAAAGAAACACAGAAACGAGCTGGTACATTCAACAAAAGGGATATTTATTTATTACAGTAATCGGGGAGGGGAACACAGAGCAGAGTTATCACGAATAAAGAAAGTAATGTACAATGAGCAAAAGAAAGCACTTTCACAATTCTACTTGAAGACGGGCCCACACACAGACACGCACCCAAAGAAATGGACCCTGTCGGGTCTTTATTGAAGGTTTCCAGCTCGAGGAAAGGTGAGCTGGAGACCAGAGCTAGCTTGGACCTTCCCGCCTCGTGCGGCCCTTGACGATCCGGTTCGGCGGGACTTGAACCCGCAACTCGATGCCGCTGCAAGCACGAGTACGGAGGGCAGCATCGGGCTCCAGCACGCTCCTCCGGCACGCGATGAGACAGCGAGCGCCAGCAGAGGAGACAGGCAAGCGATTCTCGTCCTGACAGACTCGCAGGCAGGCGATCCTCTCGGGACAGGCTCAAGGGAAAAAAGAACAGACCTCCTCACGCACACCCGCTCTTCTCTTCCTGAACGGTTTTGGCGCGCAAATGCACTCGTCGCCTCTGTCACTGGCCAAAACGGGCAAACAGTCCATTGATTGGTCCGGGAGGCATGTTGACATCACGCGGACCGCCCCTCACACAGTGGAGGAGTCCCATTGGTCGAAGGACGGCAACCTCGCTCGCATCACCCGATTGGCGGGTGTCGAGGGAAAGTCGCCCTCTGTGCGTGACTGGACAAGGGGTGGAGTCAGAGCTGAGGCGATGAAAATCTCCGCCACGTTCGTGGGCGAACACACGTGGGCAATGGCGTCGGTGTTGATATCATCTTGTAGTAATCGTTGTGGATGTGTAAAAAACCTAACTAAAAAAAAAAAACCCGTAGCGCACACATGTAATTCCCATGAGACAGAAGGGGATGGATTCTAACTGTACACATACTTATCCACATAACAACTTTGGGACCTGAATGTTGAGTGCGCATGGTTTCCAAGATTCGTAACAAGTATCTTAGTATTCTGTTTAGCTTTTAAGTATACTAGCAAGTTGCCCACGCCCGCACAGGATTCTAAACAGGATAGGGGTGGCAAAAATGCAAATGGAGTCTTCTGTCATCGAGCCGGCAAACTGGGAGCAACAATTCGCCTTTGTTGCCATATCTGATGCAATTTAAATGCTCTAATAGCGGCAAAGTGCTCCATTTTAAACTGTTTGTTTGATATACAGTGCCAACAAAGTCCACACCCCTTTCAAAATTTTCACCTTTTGTTACCTTATAGCCTGTAATTAAAGTGTATGAAATCAGACTTTTTCCTCCTTTATTTACATATCGGAACCCACAACTTCCAAATGAAAACCAAATTCTACAAATTTGAGAAAATTAATTACAAATATAAAATAAAAATTACCCCCGTGTGGGGGTGACGGTCATCTCTATAATGTTTTTTACTATCATAATCGATGAACCGTTGCCAGATATCTCTTAAAATGACAGACTAGATAGGTTTTGAAAATGGCAACTTTCACAACTTTCGTGACCTCGTGACCTTGACCCTGGCCTCGAATCCGGGAAAAAATACGTCGTTGGGTATCACTCATCGACCTCTACCCACATACCAAATTTCATCAAGATCGGAAGTAAAAAGTTTTCTTTGTACCGGGAGGTGTTTTTGACCATCTTCCAGGTTACGTGGCGGCCAAACGGGACAGAAATTCAAAAATCTGTCCGGTTAGATACAAGATAATATTTTTTACTATCATAATCAATAAACAGTTGCCGAATATCTTGTAGAATGGCAGACTAGATAGGTTTTGAAAATGGCGATTTTTATAACTTACGTGACCTCGTGACCTTGAACCCGGCCAAAAGTTATATCGTTGTGCAACACTCATCGACCTCTACCCACATACTAAGTTTCATCAAGATCGGAAAGAAAAATTGTTGACGGACGGACGGACGTACGGACGGACATTTGGTCCGGCTTTATTAGGTCATCTCGGTAGAGATGCCCTAACTAGAATATATTGGTTGGATAAGTGTCCACCCCCTGAGTTGATACTTGGTGGAAGCACATTTGACAGCAATTACAGCTGTGAGTCTGTTGAGATAGGTCGCTACCAACTTTGCACACCTTGATTGGGCAATATTTGCAAACATTTGAAGGAAGCCTTCATATTACAGTGAACTGAACAAGTTGGACACCAATGTCGAGCTCGTCGTGGCGGGAGGTTAAAGTCCTGCAATGTCCCGAGTGGCTTAACTCCTGAGGAGACACTCAGCATTCATGGTGGACAACGCGTGCATGGGTTGTGATGAGAAACACGAAAAACTTAATGGTTTTTGCAAAACCAACGGGTGTATTTCCCATAACCCACACAACCAGGGGAAGATTGACCCAATGAAAGAACTGCAACGGTGGGTTGGGAGGGAAGAAAGGGAATGCAAGTGATAAATAATGACATACAACGAGAATAAAAATGAATCGAAAGAAATCTAAGGTGCCACACACCAGACTCAGTCACTGACAGTAAGGGGACAAAAAAAACCCGGGGAACTCAGCTCTGGCAGCATCGGGGACGAGCAGGCGATGAGGAGGGACAAGGATGATGACGATGCGGCGAGCAGACGAAGACCAGGACGATGAGACGAAGGCACAAGGGCAGGTCGACAAACGGAGCAAGGCAGGAACAATGAAATGGTAGGCAGACAGACAGGACGACCTCCTCAACACTCCCACAATTTGTTCTCCTCAGAACCTTTTTCTCTCCAGACCTCGACAGTCCTTCAGTTCTCCTCAGACTAACCCTCGGATCAGGCTCCTCCTTCATCTCCCGGGGCAGCACTCTGCTCTTAGGCGATCCATAGCTACGCCCCCTCGGAGGCGACAACCACTCCTCCCCTCACTCTCGAGGCCATCCAAACTCCATCCCCTTTTTCTCTCTCTTGCTGAGTCTCCCGGCACCACCCGGTAGAAGTTGACAAAGGTTTTGCACACAATTTCCTTGCCATAATCCCAAACTAATTATTACCACACTACACCCCCTGTATGGCGCACATTCAAAAAGACAATTCTGAAGCCGACATGTCCCTACCTACTTATTACATCAAGATGGCTAACTACTACACAGACTATGCTACTCTTTGGCGATATCTACCCCTCCCCCACACAAACGTAACACAATATATATATATTCCAATAGCACCTCCTGGCTGTTATGATGAGCTTCAGCCGCTGATTACGTTTCACGTAAAACCGCATAATCTGCAAAGAACAAAAGCTGGTCTGCCACTCAGACGATTGTTCCCGCAAATGCAAACCAAGAAACCAGGAAGCACGTGCGATAGGCAGAGATAAAAAAAAAAAATCAAAATAGGTGCAGTGTAATGAGTGATCCCCGATCCCCGTGGATAATGCAAGTCCTGCGCATGCACACACCAAACCATCACTTCCGACCTGGAGGCATTAGCCCGGCCACTCATGTCAAAAGACAGATTATATGGTCACCATTGGTCAAACAAACGGAGCTGCCTATCCAGATTTTAGGCTTATTTACCTCTTTTGAAGGTGCAATTTTACATAAAAAGGTTAACAACAACAAAAAAAGAACATCAAACATTTAAACAGCTTTGGACGTGCACCTTCACAACAGGGCCAAAGTACACAGTCCAACACGACTGTCCCATTAGCTTTGGTGTGCACATGCACAGGACTTGCGTCCATCCATGGAGATTGGAGGAGCACTTGTCACACTCCACACACAAATATATATATATATATATATATATATATATATATATATGTACATAGACTCCTCCCATACTCTTCTCGCCAAAAGAAGTTGCAGAAAGCAACCAAGAAAACCTACACAAGGTAAGCCCTTTGCTATTTCAAAGCCTTCCCAGAGTTTCTCCACAGCTATAAAGACATGCACACATAGTGCACACATGAGAATCCCAATGCTACACAAACCCTCACCTGCCAGACCGGTTTCATTGCTTATTGGTGAATCAGCAACAGCGCAGACAGAAATGCATACCAAAGTTCCTCCTAAGCATGTACCACGTGCAAATGTCAAAAGCAGTCAATTTATAATAAATAAAGTGGACCACAACCAACATCTTCCTGTCGGTGGCTCGGATTATATAAATAAATTCTCAGGTTATAACAAATGTTATATGTTATAACAGCATGAAAGTACAGAAAAATTCTCATGTGTGGACGGTGGAAGAAATTCTTGTCATCCTGTACATTTGAACATCTATTCAACATAGAAACAAATACATATGCGCATATGGAGTGATTAGAACACAGTCTTGCTCCAGATCACTGAAATACATGGAGAATTTTAGATCTTTATATAGTGTTCAGTGAGACACAGCTCTTTGTCATTTTCAAACGCTGGTGCCACAGTTTGTCAGGTCAATGTATTTTCAGGTGGAAATCATTTTCATTTTTTGTGCAGCAATCAGCCTAATTTTGAAGGATTGTAGTGTATATATTTTAATATATAATATATATATATATATATATATATATTATAATATATACCGGCGTAGTGGCGTGCGCCTGTGATCCGGCTACTCGGAGGCTTGGGTTGGAGGATCGATCGAGGACGGGAGCTCTGCGCTGGGCTGCGCTATGAGAGGGTGTGGGCAGCCCGGATTCATGGCGAAACCCAATCCTTATCCCTGTGTCGTAAGAGGCGACCAGGGTTGCGTCAGGAAGGGCATCCGGCGTAAAACCTGTGCCAAATCAGTATGCGGATCATAACGGATGATCCGCTGTGGCGACCCCTAACGGAGCAGACGAAAGAAGAAGAAGAAGAAGATATATACATACATTTCAAGACAGATGTGTAAAATCTCTCCCAGCACAGAATGACGTCAAAACTGAAATCCTTTGGGTACACTGATGGATCACATACAATTTATGGTATGGAAGGGGAAAAGGTCAGTCCGCTTCTTAACAGACTAGGGAATTACATATAATGTGAAGCAATTAGAGTTTCGTGAATACATCTGGACATTTCCTAAGATCAACATTCCAGTTGAGTTGTAATAACATTCTCCTCTCAAGCTTGCTGGTACCTCATATCTATCATTTCATAAAATACCTTAGTAAGTAAAATATATTTAAATAACAGGCAATTATTTAATACTGTATTAAAGCTTATTTGAAAGGTCGGCCTGCTTATCATATCGTTACTAGACAGGTCGATCATCTTTCAATATAGAGGAAAGATATGATTATGTTAATTAAAATAAAAAAGATACATGTTCAAGCACATAGAATCACACCATATTTGAGTACATTTTCCATTTCAGATTTAATACATTTATTTTAATATCAAGTTTTAATTAACATTTTATTATTGTTTTTATCATCCTCAAGCCCATTATGCTAATTTTGGAGAAATTGCATCGATAGGACTATTTGTGAATGTCTTTATAGCTGTGGAGAAACTCTGGGAAGGGTTTGAAACAACAAAAGGTTTACCTTGTGAAGGCTTTCTTGGTTGCTTTATGCAACTTCTTTGGCGAGAAGAGCATGGGAGGTGTTAATTTATTTATATAATCCTAGCTACCTGGGTTCAGTTGATTAGGTGAGAGATGATTGGCTATTCCCTCCACTCACAGGTGAGAGATGTGGGTGGGTCTTTCTTTATTATTTACGTATTGACTGCTTTTGACATTCTCACGTGGAACGTGCTTGGGAACCTCGTTGGTATGCATTGCTATCTACTCTGTTGCCGATTCACCAATAAGCAATGAAACCAGTCCGGCAGCTGCCACACTTTTCTCATCCCCATTCCTCCACCCATACCCCCAAAGAAATGAAGTCGTTAGCTTGATGCGTTTATTTAATCTGGTGTTGGTGGCATGCAGGTATGATGGGCCGAAAGGCTTCCTCCTGCATCACATTTCCTTGTTGTAGCTTCATGGCAGGCACACCCCAAGCACAGCAGCTGGTGTCCCAAGCAGTTGACTGGGTCACTTGTGCCTAAATCCAGCCCTGTCTGCAAGATGTTGCATGCACGGCAGCAACCTTCCCCAAAAGAACTTATTTTATATCCCAAATTTCCTCAAAAAGGCTCAGTACAAAATAACGAGTCTATTGTATGGAAAGTGAGCAAAAATTGTGATCTATTAACACAGAAGGGAAGAAAATGCGTTGCAGACTTAAATATTGGCTCTTCCCCGCAGATTTGTTTGTCCATTGCCATATTCCATAACGGGTGGACCCTATTAGGTACTAGGGTTGGGTAAATAGTGAAGTTTTTTTTTTCGGTTAATGTCTTCGCATAGCATTTTCTATGGCCATTTTCGATTCTGAATCTGAAAAGTTGGAATTTTTTTTACCTCCGATGACTTTTGACCCCCGGAACTTTAATTTATTCAAAATGGCGACCAAAAAAAGATATTTTTATGGATTTCTGACCAAATGGGAGAAAATAAGGCTTGTAATATATCAATTTATAGGTTTTTCCGATCAGGAAATATGAAAATGACACTTATGCAACGATTTGATGATTTTTAAAACACAATTTTGAAAACAGCACAATATTTTGCTAAAATTGAACTGTTTTGTCATTCTCAGATCAACATAAGACCAGATCACACCCGTGCTGCCAGCAAAAGTTCATTAATGTTATTCTGCACGGATTCATCGGTTTGATAGCATTCTTATAGAGCTGTGTAGCTCAGTCAAATGAATTTTTGAGTGCGGAATTTCCCTGTCCATCCTTCACACGTCTTTGTTGGCGTATGTCTGGGGCTACAGTTAAGCGTAAATATGTCACTTCCTAGAAGTTCTTTCTCCGATAGTGTACTCAGTAAATCTAGACTGTCTGGGTCAAAGGTCCTTTGTGCTTTTTGCAGTTTGTACAGTATTCAATAGCCTAGTATTTTTCTTTTTCTTCAAGTCTCCAGGTACTGTGTTGGTACAGATCACCAACTACTCCCCGTGACAATTATCTAAATAATGAAACGTTTTCCCATCCTGGGTCATTTTCACACCACATTGGTCTTCCAAACTCTTCTGCTGATCTCTAGCTTTTGATCTAATATCATATGCATTCATTATCATTCTATCATTAAATGATTTTGCCTTTTCACACCACAAATCTGTTTTCGGTTTACTTGTATTTCGTTCATATTTAGCCATCGTTAGGAAAGTATCATAGTCCGATTTTATGTTTTTCAGGTCAAAGAATACGCTAATCACATTTTCAAATTGATTGGATTTTGCATAGGACGAAATCAAGTAATTTATGGCCGAAAATGTGATCTAAAATGATTTTTGACAAAAACTATCCTGATTATGAATATTTCAATTATCCATTTTGTCTTTCCAGATTCAGATGCTAACCAAACTGTTTACTAAACACAATAAAAATGAAGTATACTTTTTTATTGTTGCAGAATCATCAAATCATGACATGACGGACCAAGATCCAGTGTTTCAAAAATGAGGAGAGCGCTCAGAAAGAACTGTTTGGTGAAACGTACAAAGAAGTGCCTGAATATGAACTAAAATCTAAACTACCCCCTGGAATATACTTGCTAGGTCGAATGATTCATTTATGCAGGACAGTAGAAAAGGGACAGAATCAAATTAGCAAGAATGATGCAAGTAATGTGGTAGCAGAAGAAGTGTGTGATGATTGGATTTCAAAGAATGTATATCCCAAAAATTTACGTAGTGTGGCAAAACAAATCAAATCGGACTATGATACTTTCCTAACGATGGCTAAATATGAACGAAATACAAGTAAACCGAAAACAGATTTGTGGTGTGAAAAGGCAAAATCATTTAATGATAGAATGATAATGAATGCATATGATATTAGATCAAAAGCTAGAGATCAGCAGAAGAGTTTGGAAGACCAATGTGGTGTGGAAAATGACCCAGGATGAGAAAACTTTTATTTAGATAATTGTCACGGGGAGTATGTGGTGATCTGTACCAACACAGTACCTGGAGACTGAAGAAAAAGAAAAATACTAGGCTATTGAATACTGTACAAACTTGCAAAAAGCACAAAGGACCTTTGACCCAGACAGTCTAGATTTACTGAGTACACTATCGGAGAAAGAACTTCTAGTGGAAGTGACATATTTACGCTTAACTGTAGCCCAGACATACGAAACAAAGACGTGTGAAGAATGGACAGGGAAATTCCGCATCAAAAATTCATTTTGACTGAGCTACACAGCTCTATAAAGAATGCTATCAACCCCGATGAATCCGTGCAGAATAACATTAATGAACTTTTGCTGGCAGCACGGGTGTGATCTGGTCTTATGTTGATCTGAGAATGACAAGAACAGTTCAATTTAGCAAAATTGTGCGTTTTTCAAAAATTGTGTTTTAAAAATCATCAAATCGTTGCATAAGTGTCATTTTCATATTTCCTGATCGGAAAAACCTATAAATTGATATATTACAAGCCTTATTTTCTCCCATTTGGTCAGAATCCATAAAAATATCATTTTTTTGGTCGCCATTTGAATAAATTAAAGTTCCGGGGTCAAAAGTCATCGGAGGTAAAAAAAAATTCCAACGTTTTCAGATTCAGAATCGAAAATGGCCATAGAAAATGCTATGCGAAGACACTTAACCGAAAAAAAAACTTCACTATTTACCAACCCTAGTACCTAATAGGGCCACCCGTTATGGAATATGGCAATGGACAAACAAATCTGCGGGAAGAGCCAATATTTAAGTCGCAACGCATTTTTCCCTTCTGTGTTAATAGATCACAATTTTTGCTCACTTTCCATAACAATAGATCGTTATTTGTACTGAGCCTTTTTGAGGAAATTTGGGATATAAAATAAGTTCTTTTGGGGAAGGTTGCTGCCGTGCATGCAACATCTTGCAGACAGGGCTGGATTTAGGCACAAGTGACCCAGTCAACTGCTTGGGACACAGCTGCTGTGCTTGGGGTGTGCCTGCCATGAAGCTACAACAAGGAAATGTGATGCAGGAGGAAGCCTTTCGGCCCATCATACCTGCATGCCACCAACACCAGAGATTAAATAAACGCATCAAGCTAACGACTTCATTTCTTTGGGGGTATGGGTGGAGGAATGGGGATGAGAAAAGTGTGGCAGCTGCCGGACTGGTTTCATTGCTTATTGGTGAATCGGCAACAGAGTAGATAGCAATGCATACCAACGAGGTTCCCAAGCCGTTCCACGTGAGAATGTCAAAAGCAGTCAATACGTAAATAATAAAGAAAGACCCACCCACATCTCTCCCTGTGAGTGGAGGGAATAGCAATCATCTCTCACCTAATCAACTGAACCCAGGTAGCTAGGATTATATAAATAAATTAACACCTCCCATGCTCTTCTCGCAAAGAAGTTGCATAAAGCAACCAAAAAGCCTTCACAAGGTAAACCTTTTGTTGTTTCAAACCTTCCCAGAGTTTCTCCACGCTATAAAGACATTCACAAATAGTCCTATCGATGCAATTTCTCCAAAATTAGCATAATGGCTTGAGGATGATAAAAACAATAATAAAATGTTAATTAAAACTTGATATTAAAATAAATTATTAAATCTGAAATGGAAAATGTACTCAAATATGGTGTGATTCTATGTGCTTGAACATGTATCTTTTTTATTTTATTAACATAATCATATCTTTCCTTATATTGAAAGATGATCGACCTGTCTAGTAACGATATGATAAAGGCCGACCTTTCAAATAAGCTTTAATACAGTTTAAATAATTGCCTGTTATTTAAATATATTTTACTTACTAAGGTATTTTATGAAATGATAGATATGAGGTACCAGCAAGCTTGAGAGGAGAATGTTATTACAACTCAACTGGAATGTTGATCTTAGGAAATGTCCAGATGTATTCACGAAACTCTAATTGCTTCACATTATATGTAATTCCCTAGTCTGTTAAGAAGCGGACTGACCTTTTCCCCTTCCATACCATAAATTGTATGTGATCCATCAGTGTACCCAAAGGATTTCAGTTTTGACGTCATTCTGTGCTGGGAGAGATTTTACACATCTGTCTTGAAATGTATGTATATATCTTCTTCTTCTTCTTCTTTCGGCTGCTCCCGTAGGGGTCGCCACAGCGGATCATCCGTTATGATCCGCATACTGATTTGGCACAGGTTTTACGCCGGATGCCCTTCCTGACGCAACCCTGGTCGCCTCTTACGACACAGGGATAAGGATGGGTTTCGCCATGAATCCGGGGCTGCCCTACACCCTCTCATAGCGCAGCCCAGCGCAGAGCTCCGTCCTCGACGATCCTCAACCAAGCCTCCGAGTAGCCGGATCACAGGCGCACGCCACTACGCCCGTGTATATAAATATATATATATATATATATATATAATAATATAATTATATTATATTAAAAATATATACACTACAATCCTTCAAAATTAGGCTGATTGCTGCACAAAAAATGAAAATGATTTCCACCTGAAAATACATTGACCTGAACAAACTGTGGCACCAGCGTTTGAAAATGACAAAGAGCTGTGTCTCACTGAACACTATATAAAGATCTAAAATTCTCCATGTATTCAGTGATCTGGAGCAAGACTGTGTTCTAATCACTCCATATGCGCATATGTATTTGTTTCTATGTTGAATAGATGTTCAAATGTACAGGATGACAAGAATTTCTTCCACCGTCCACACATGAGAATTTTTCTGTACTTTCATGCTGTTATAACATATAACATTTTGTTATAACCTGAGAATTTATTTATATAATCCGAGCCACCGACAGGAAGATGTTGGTTGTGGTCCACTTTATTTATTATAAATTGACTGCTTTTGACATTTGCACGTGGTACATGCTTAGGAGGAACTTTGGTATGCATTTCTGTCTGCGCTGTTGCTGATTCACCAATAAGCAATGAAACCGGTCTGGCAGGTGAGGGTTTGTGTAGCATTGGGATTCTCATGTGTGCACTATATGTGTGCATGTCTTTATAGCTGTGGAGAAACTCTGGGAAGGCTTTGAAATAGCAAAGGGCTTACCTTGTGTAGGTTTTCTTGGTTGCTTTCTGCAACTTCTTTTGGCGAGAAGAGTATGGGAGGAGTCTATGTACATATATATTTAATTATATATATATATATATATATATATATATATATATATATTTGTGTGTGGAGTGTGACAAGTGCTCTCCAATCTCCATGGATGGACGCAAGTCCTGTGCATGGTGCACACCAAGCTAATGGGACAGTCGTGTTGGCCTGTGTACTTTGGCCCTGTTGTGAAGGTGCACGTCCAAAGCTGTTTAAATGTTTGATGTTCTTTTTTTTGTTGTTGTTAACCTTTTTATGTAAAATTGCACCTTCAAAAGAGGTAAATAAGCCTAAAATCTGGATAGGCAGCTCCGTTTGTTTGACCAATGGTGACCATATAATCTGTCTTTTGACATGAGTGGCCGGGCTAATGCCTCCAGGTCGGAAGTGATGGTTTGGTGTGTGCATGCGACAGGACTTGCATAATCCACGGGGATCGGGGATCACTCATTACACTGCACCTATTTTGATTTTTTTTTTTATCTCTGCCTGATCGCCCGTGCTTCCTGGTTTCTTGGTTTGCATTTGCGGAACAATCGTCTGAGTGGCAGACCAGCTTTTGTTCTTTGCAGATTATGCGGTTTTACCGGTGAAACGTAATCAGCGGCTGAAGCTCATCATAACAGCCAGGAGGTGCTATTGGAATATATATATATTGTGTTCGTTGTGTGGGGGAGGGGTAGATATCGCCAAAGAGTAGCATAGTCTGTGTAGTAGTTAGCATCTTGATGTAAATAGTAGGTAAGGACATGTCGGCTTCAGAATTGTCTTTTTGAATGTGCGCCATACAGGGGGTGTAGTGTGGTAATAATTAGTTTGGGATTATGGCAAGGAAATTGTGTGCAAAACCTTTGTCAACTTCTACCGGGTGGTGCCGGGAGACTCAGCAAGAGAGAGAAAAAGGGGATGGAGTTTGGATGGCCTCGAGAGTGAGGGGAGGAGTGGTTGTCGCCTCCGAGGGGGCGTAGCTATGGATCGCCTAAGAGCAGAGTGCTGCCCCGGGAGATGAAGGAGGAGCCTGATCCGAGGGTTAGTCTGAGGAGAACTGAAGGACTGTCGAGGTCTGGAGAGAAAAAAAGGTTCTGAGGAGAACAAATTGTGGGAGTGTTGAGGAGGTCGTCCTGTCTGTCTGCCTACCATTTCATTGTTCCTGCTTGCTCCGTTTGTCGACCTGCCCTTGTGCCTTCGTCTCATCGTCCTGGTCTTCGTCTGCTCGCCGCATCGTCATCATCCTTGTCCCTCCTCATCGCCTGCTCGTCCCCGATGCTGCCAGAGCTGAGTTCCCCGGGTTTTTTTGTCCCCTTACTGTCAGTGACTGAGTCTGGTGTGTGGCACCTTAGATTTCTTTCGATTCATTTTTATTCTCGTTGTATGTCATTATTTAATCACTTGCATTCCCTTCTTCCCTCCAACCCACCGTTGCAGTTCTTTCATTGGGTCAATCTTCCCTGGTTGTGTGGGTTTATGGGAAATACACCCGTTGGTTTTGCAAAAACCATTAAGTTTTTCGTGTTTCATCACAACCCATGCACGCGTTGTCCACCATGAATGCTGAGTGTCTCCTCAGGAGTTAAGCCACTCGGGACATTGCAGGACTTTAACCTCCCGCCACGACGAGCTCGACATTGGTGTCCACTTGTTCAGTTCACTGTAATATGAAGGCTTCCCTTCAAATGTTTGCAAATATTGCCCAATCAAGGTGTGCAAAGTTGGTAGCGACCCTATCTCAACAGACTCACAGCTGTAATTGCTGTCAAATGTGCTTCCACCAAGTATCAACTCAGGGGTGGACACTTATTCCAACCATTATATTCTAGTTAGGGCATCTCTACGAGATGACCTAATAAAAGCCGGACCAAATGTCCGTCCGTACGTCCGTCCGTCCGTCAACAATTTTTCTTTCCGATCTTGATGAAACTTAGTATGTGGGTAGAGGTCGATGAGTGTTGCACAACGATATAACTTTTGGCCGGGTTCAAGGTCACGAGGTCACGTAAGTTATAAAAATCGCCATTTTCAAACCTATCTAGTCTGCCATTCTACAAATATTCGCAACTGTTTATTGATTTATGATAGTAAAAAAATATTATCTTGTATCTAACCGGACAGATTTTTGAATTTCTGTCCCGTTTGGCCGCCACGTAACCTGGAAGATGGTCAAAAACACTCCCGGAACAAAGAAAACTTTTTACTTCCGATCTTGATGAAATTTGGTAATGTGGGTAGAGGTCGATGAGTGATACCCAACGGACGTATTTTTTCCCGGATTCGAGGCCAGGGTCAAGGTCACGAGGTCACGAAAGTTGTGAAAGTTGCCATTTTCAAAAACCTATCTAGTCTGTCATTTTAAGAGATATCTGGCAACGGTTCATCGATTATGATAGTAAAAAACATTATAGAGATGACCGTCACCCCCACACGGGGGTAATTTTTATTTTATATTTGTAATTAATTTTCTCAAATTGTAGAATTTGGTTTTCATTTGGAAGTTGTGGTTCCGATATGTAAATAAAGGAGGAAAAAGTCTGATTTCATACACTTTAATTCCAGGCTATAAGGTAACAAAAGGTGAAAATTTGAAAGGGGTGTGGGACTTTGTTTGGCACTGTTAATCAAACAACCAGTTTAAAATGGAGCACTTTGCCGCTATTAGAGCATTTAAATTGCATCAGATATGGCAACAAAGGCGAATTGTTGCTCCCAGTTTGCCGGCTCGATGACAGAAGACTCCATTTGCATTTTTGCCACCCCTATCCTGTTTAGAATCCTGTGCGGGCGTGGGCAACTTGCTAGTATACTTAAAAGCTAAACAGAATACTAAGATATTGTTTCGAATCTTGGAAACCATGCGCACTCAACATTCAGGTCCCAAAGTTAGTTATGTGGATAAGTATGTGTACAGTTAGAATCCATCCCTTCTGTCTCATGGGAATTACATGTGTGCGCTACGGGTTTTTTTTTTTTAGTTAGGTTTTTTACACATCACAACGATTACTACAAGATGATATCAACACCGACCCATTGCCCACGTGTGTTCGCCACACGACTGGGCGGAGATTTTCATCGCTCAGCTCTGACTCCACCCCTTGTCCAGTCACGCACAGAGGGACTTTCTCGACACCCCAGCCAATCGGGTGATGCAGCGAGGTTGCCGTCCTTGACCAATGGGACTCCTCCACTGTGTGAAGGGGCGGTCCGCGTGATGTCAACAGCCTCCCGGACCAATCAATGGACTTGTTGCCCGTTTTGGCCAGTGACAGAGGCGACGAGTGCATTTGCGCGCCAAAACCGTTCAGGAAGAGAAGAGCGGGTGTGCGTGAGGAGGTCTGTTCTTTTTCCCTTGAGCCTGTCCCGAGAGGATCGCCTGCCTGCGAGTCTGTCAGGACGAGAATCGCTTGCCTGTCTCCTCTGCTGGCGCTCGCTGTCTCATCGCGTGCCGGAGGAGCGTGCTGGAGCCCGATGCTGCCCTCCGTACTCGTGCTTGCAGCGGCATCGAGTTGCGGGTTCAAGTCCCGCCGAACCGGATCGTCAAGGGCCGCACGAGGCGGGAAGGTCCAAGCTAGCTTCTGGTCTCCAGCTCACCTTTCCTCGAGCTGGAAACCTTCAAAAAGACCCGACAGGGTCCATTTCTTTGGGGTGCGTGTCTGTGTGTGGGCCGTCTTCAAGTAGAATTGTGAAAGTGCTTTCTTTTGCTCATTGTACATTACTTTCTTTATTCGTGATAACTCTGCTCTGTGTTCCCCTCCCCGATTACTGTAATAAATAAATATCCCTTTTGTTGAATTACCAGCTCGTTTCTGTGTTTCTTTCATTGGCTTAGCCACGCTGTGTATTGAGAGATAGCGAGGGTAAATTGTTCATTTGGTCCGGCGCGGCTCTGGTAAGTCCGCTCGGTTACGCCGGATCCGAGTGTTACCTGCGACTCGGATCGGACAGAGTCGGCTGAGGGTGTAGTTCCCCGGTAGTTAGACTGCGTGGGTATTTTAGGTTATTGAAATTGGCAATTGACCCTACCCACGTGGTCGACCTATTGGCGATCTTCGGTCCGATAAGGGACCCGTGACCTTTCGGATTTATCTGAAAGGTACGCCCTAAATTCCGGGTGTTCAGTGGAGCCGACTCTACTGTGCCCCTAGCGGTCGTGCTCGCACCGAGACCCGCACCACAACAATATAACTAGCGTAATTACCTCCGCCCACCGAAAGTGGCAGGACGGAGCTTGTTTTTACCCCTCTGTCTTTGTTACTTGAAAATCGAAGATTTTTATAGTATGTTGGTCAGTCATTTTGTTATTCTGTCTGTCTGTGTCTGTTTATCACCTACAGGTCACAATTCTACAACTGATCATCATGAAACTTTACCAATTGGTCTCGGTAGTGTAGAAGAAATTTCTAAGTCATCCTGTACATTTGAACATTTATTTAACAAAAAACATAAACAAACACAGACAAACACATACATATGCGCATTGGAGTGATCGGAATACAGACTTGTTCCAGATCTCTGAAAAACATGATAAAGTTAAGCCTTTTATATAGAATTAGTGTGACATAGTATTTTTATTTATTATTATTATTATTCAAACAAGCTGGCCCACAGTTTGTCAAGTCTTGACATTTCCTTGGTTGGAGCTTATCTGCTGCCGCCAACTTTGTCAAGTCTTGACAATTCACCCAGGTGAAGCTTAGCTTCAGCCTTCGTGCGCCCCAGCTCGACCTGGTTGAATTATTGTCACATATATTCAATCCAGATGTGTTGATCCTCTCCCAGCACAGAAAAATGCACAGAATGCTAGAATGACGTCAACTTCAACTCTTTGTGCATTTTGATTAATTTCTCATCATATGAAGGTTAAAAGTCAGTCTGCTTCCCCAGGCTTGGAAAATAATTTATCTTGAAGCGATTAGAGCTTAGGAATGCATCTAAACATTTTCTTCGACCCACATTCCAACTTGTTGGTGCCTTTTATAAAAAAAAAATCCCTGAGAAGCAAGATAGCTTTTAAATAATAGGCAACTGAACTAAACTTATTTTGAAAGGTCGGCCTGCTTATTATACCTTTACTTATTCAGTCAACATCTTTCAATACAAAGGAAAAGATATGATTATTAAAATGGATAACATGTTCAAGCACATAGACTCGTATCATATTTTGAGTACATTTCTGTGTCAGATTTAATACATTTATTTTAATATCAAGTTTTAATTATCAACATTTTATTATTGTTTTTTATCACCCTCAAACCCATTATGCTAATTTCGGAGAAATTGCATCGACAGTTGTCTCAACTGAGAAGCCTATTAATTTTGAGGTCAAAGGTCGAATTTTCTAAAATCATTTTTTCATCCTATGATTTGAAATTAAACACCAATTACATAGTGCATTACTGATTAGGAACCAAATGTTTTTGGATCAAAAGGTCAAGGTGAACTCAAGAGCAAACATCTAAAATCAATTTTCACACTGAAAAAATTGTCAATTTACATCCTATTAACTTGTAAATTGAAACAGGATTTGCAATAGTCCATGGCTGAATTGGGAAAGCAACCATTTTGAGGTCAAAGGTCAACTAATAACAACTTCAATCTGAAAAATAATCAATTTTCATCCGATTGACCTGAGCTTTGATTGTGAGTGTCAATTTTAATCTTAATGAAATGGACAATTGATGTATCCATGGCAACCTTTAGAGAGGGGGGTGGATTATGCAAGTATCGTGCCCTGCACGATATCTTTTTCTTGTTTTGTGAAGAAGTATCTCAAAAAGGTGTGGAGCGGATTCGACTAAATTGTGGAGACGGATTGGTGGAGAGCTTGGTTATGTGACACGGACGAAATGATTCGATTTTGGTGAAGATCCGGATCCGGATCCGAGAATTCTTTACGGTGATTGTTCAACCATTTGAGAGATAGTGTTACGGATTTGGAAGCCATTTACACACAAACAGCCAGAGTCCCCGTAGGCTTAGTTATTTCGATAAGTATGGTGTTATAGTTAGGAATCCTTCCTTCTGTCTAATGGGAATTTCGTGTGTGCGCTACGAGTTATTTTTTAGTTAGGTTTTTATACAACAACAACAACAACGACACCACCCTCACTCAACCCGGTCGCCATTGCCCACGTGTTTTTTGGCTGAAGGTTGTGGCGCGAGCCTCCCATTCACCTCAGATCCGACTCCGCCCAGAAAGGTGGAAGTTGCCCCCTACCGTGGGCCTGTCCATAAGGGACGGCCAGCGGATCGCGCGATTGGGACCGTCCAATCAGGAGGCGAGTGGCGAGGAATAAATCCCTCTCAACCTGAAGAGGGTTCTGAGTGGGGAAAGTGAGCTCTGGATGGTTTTTGGGGGCATTCGTTGCAGCTGTGCGTGGGGCGTTCGTTGGAGTTTTTGCTGGGTCCTGTCCGGACCTCTGATTCTCGCCCTGGGACTCG
Source organism: Eptatretus atami (assembly GCA_035128595.1). Classification (NCBI taxonomy): domain Eukaryota; kingdom Metazoa; phylum Chordata; class Myxini; order Myxiniformes; family Myxinidae; genus Eptatretus; species Eptatretus atami. The sequence goes on from CM068954.1 coordinate 152,980,032, forward strand.
ACTACCCGACTCGAGTTCCTCGCGGGCACGAGCCCCACGCGTGTGACCGTGGCGCCGTTCTTGGTCCTTGTGCTTGGTGCTGCATTGTTTGGCGGCGGGTCCGAGTCCCGCCACCGACAAGCTCGAAGCAGGCCGCACGAGGCAGACAGGTGCTAATACAGGCCGTGGCCATCATTTTTCTTTGGGTGTGTGTGTGTGTGGTGCCAGTCGTTATAAGTAGAAATTGTTAAGTGTTTTTTCATTTTTACATGCTTTGTATTTCTTTTTATTCGGATAACTCTCCTCTGTGTCTCCCTCTCGATTAATGTAAAATAAAACAGTGTTAAATGTACCAGCTTGTTTTCTGTGCTTTCTCTCATTGGCCTAGCAAGGTGCGTATTGAGAAGTAGTAAGGCCGTTCGGGCCGGTAAGTTGTCATTGGGACAGGCGCGGCTCTGGTACTCCGCTCGGTTACGCCGGATCGAGTCGTAAACCTGCGACTCGGATCGGACAGAGTAGGCCGAGGGTGTGGTTTCCCCCGGTAGCGAGACTGCGTGGTTATTTAGGTATATTGGATCGAGACAATCAGCCCTACGCCACGCAGTCGAAATATTGGCGACCACGGTCCGCTAAAGTACCCATGACCTTCAGAGTTGTTTCGAGGGTCACGACCTAAATTCCGGGTGTTCGGTGGGAGACGATTCTACTGCTCCATCCACCTAGTGGTCGTTTTCGCCACCGAAGCCCGCGCCACAAAATAGGCCAAAAAACGATATATAGCACGATATCTCAAAAAGTTATGCACTGATTCGGACGAAACTTGGTGGAGGTTGGTTAGGTGACAAGAACGAGTGACAAGGTTAGGTGATGATTAAATGTAAGTTTTCGGTCTGAATCCTGGAATACAAAACGTAACAAATCAGCTGGCGGAGGTTATGCACTCTCCCGAGTGCCATTCTAGTTATATTTTGTAGGTGCTGTTCGTTTTTCCTTGGGGTTCACCACCATCACAATATTACACACAGGTATGGAAGAAATGAGGAAAAGGAATGGCCATGCATCTGCACAGTACAAAGAATCATTCGGATAATTCACGGACCGGTGTGTGTGTGTGTGTGTTTTTTGTTTGTCGCGCTACTTCCTCCTACAGTTCTGGCCTGATTACATCCAGACTTACAACATTGGATCAGCATGGCCAGTTAATGTATCGGGTTGTTTTTTTATCTTGGCTGGTGGTCTTGGGAGGGGTTGATGGGTGGACGAAAATTCGCCATGTAAATGTGTATCATGTTGCGCCGCTTCAGGTGGGAGGGGTATTACAAGTCCACCATTTACAGTACAGTAGTCCCGTCAGCACGCTTTCCGTACAGTGAGGTGGTTTTGAATTACTAGTATGTGTCCGTACGTGCAAAAATAAAAAGAAGAAAAAAAGAATTGTGACGTCATAGCACCGTGTCTGTCATTGGTTTGGTAATAAATGGCCATAACTTGGGAACCACTTGTCCGATTAATATCAAACTTGAAAAAGGCACATCCACAGGGCCCAGCAATATACCTGGCAAGTTTCAATTAGATCGGACCAGTGGTTGTCGTGAAACAGCGGTCACAGACAGACAGACACACACAGATTGCTGGAATCTATCTATAATTCCAGCAATGTGTGTGGTGTGTGTGTCTGTGTGTCTTGTGTGGTGTGTGTCTTTTGTGTCTGCGACCGCTGTTTCTCGACAACCACTGGTCCGATTTAATTGAAACTTGCCAGGTATATTGCTGGGGACCTGAGGATGTGCCTTTTCAGTTTGATATTAATCGGACAAGTGGTTCCCAAGTTATGGCCATTTATTTACCAAACCAATGACAGGCACGGTGCTATGACGTCAGATTGACGTCACAACTCTTCTTTATTTTTTTTGTTTTTCTTTTCTTTTTCTGCACGATACGGGCACGAACGTACTAGTTATATATATAGATAAGCGTTATGTAGCTTTTTGCTTTCCATGCACTAACCCCGGCTTATTGTTTTTTTTGCCTATACACGCCTAATAAGGTATGTGTTCAGAAAGAACATGTGCATGTTTTGAACAAGAGTTCGCCCGGAGAGTGGGTACTCCGCTCGAAAGAGGAATTTGGTCGAAAGGGCGAGAACAAGGTTTCCCGCAGATGTCATAAAAGTCAGCATTGGAAATGGAAAGACCATGAGGTAACTGTGGGCAGCACATTGAAATCTGTAGGTTGGGGAATAACTTGGTACAGAAGACAAGTTCCACAGATGAAAACGAGGGGTGTGAAAATAGGGAGGTTGAGTTTTGTGTTTACACCTGGGAGCCGGGAGGGACTCTTCAGATGTTAAGACTGTTTCTCACTTTGGCCCTGATGTAGAGGTACGCACGCTGTCCTCTAACTGTCTAGCATGGTTTGAATCCCCGACCGCAGCCAATATAACTGGCTGATGTTTAATCGGGTGTCCGCGTTGATATAGTTGGTGGATGAGATCCCCCACGGTGTCATTCCGAGGCAGAGGAGGCGAGCTCTCGCTGCGCATCCTGAGCATAATTCCTGTCATTACCGGTGCGGAGGCAATTATGAACAACAAACCGCCCGCATAATCCCTTTCCATAAAGCTGTTCGGAGCATCGAACGATCCGTAACAGCAACGCGGTATAATCCGATCAAGAATGATTAATGCGTGGCGGTGTAGCGGCGCGACATGTAATTAGGGGGGGGGTTTCGATTTTTTAACGATTTACTCAATTCTTTTTTTATCAAAACATTTAATGTTGCCGTTAAACAAAGATGAAGCAGAACATGAGTGCGTGTGTTTATAAATCTAGAATACGAGAAAACATGACGAACTACAAATTTGGCGCGCGTCAAGAGTCCTCCTTCAGTTTCGCCCTTGAGGTGGTTGGCGTGCGCGGCGCGTGTCGAGGTGTCCTGCGGCAGGATGTCGGAACGCTGGACAGGTAATTTCCACGAGTCTTTCCGGAGTTTTCATTTACTACAGGAGTCGGACTACCGAGTTTGATCGACGTCGTTTAGCAAATGCGAAGTTCTGTCCGTGAGATCACGCGATTGTTGTTTTGTTGTTGTTGTTGTTGTATGTTGTTGTAACCTGAGTTTAGACTTTGCGTTCTGAATTGTTGACCTTGACCTCACCTCTGCGAAGGTTCGATGTTAAGTCTTTTTATCACATCTCGATTAAATTAAAACAACCTGCAAGAGTCTTGTGGACGTATCCCGTTAACTTACTCTACCTTGCTCTTCCTTCTTTAGTACAAACCACTTTCAATAAATTTAAAGAGAAAAGAGCAACCGGAGATTTGCAGACCCTCGCCTTGTTTATGTGGGCAGAATTTATGGAAGGTGTGTTACTAAAGAAAGATCTACAATGGGTCTCGTTGTAAATGCGTAGAGTTTCAAATGGGTCTGAAAAGTTGTAAAGGTCCGTTATGGTCTTAACTGTCTTTCAAAGGTCGAAGGGGTCATAAAAGTATAATTTAAGGTCTAAGGGTCTTGAAATGTCTCAAAAGATTCTAAAGATCAAAGGGGTCTCCAGGGTATTAATAAGCGGTAGGGAAGGAAGTCGAAGAAGATCTTGAAGGGTATTGGTTGGTCTAGGTTTCGAAAGGAGTAACGGGTCTTACGGGCTTTGGGGATGATGTTTTGGTCCCATTGGCTCTTGGGTTTTGTAAAGGGTTTAAGGGTCTCTTGGGGTTCATAATGTCCCCAATGGATTCATAACTGTACATACTCAGACTACTGTGCAGACAAGCGGCAAGAAACAAGAGGGACGTCGTGCGGAACAAAAAGTTTCGAAATCCCCCAAAAACGATTTAACCATAAAAAAATATTTGGTAAATTAAATGACTTGTATAGCATATCCTCTTAAAATTCAAACTCGATCGGATGAAAATGGTATGATTTTTAGAAATTTGACAAGATGTTGACCTTTTGACTCTAAATAGGCTCCTTGTTGTGACATTCCCTACCAATTCCTGAAGATCGGTTTAAAAATTGAGTGACTGTAGGCGTCTGACAGACGCAGACATATTTACACGCAACGCGACAACCAATATACTGTTGGACCGCTGCTATTAGCGGGGGATCCTTCTCTGAAAATGTCCACGATGTTGGAGCGGCATTGTTTTTTTATTATTTTTATTTATTTTATTTTAAATTTACATGGCTTTTAGGCATCATGGAAGATCTAATTACACAGACAAAATTGGGACACAACATAATAAAGGGCACAGCAGGCGAGAAAGGGGAACACCAACAGCGGGGGAGGGAAAACTAGACGGAGAATGGACAACGAGGGATTGATAAGAGGAGGGGGTAGAGGAGACCGCAAAGTGTGGACAATATGGATACATCAGCGAAATTGTGTCTTGACGCAAGTTTTGTATTTTGTATTAGCGGCCTGAGAGGGAAGAGGCTGCTGTCTTGTCAGAAGGATGAGAGCATGTCACGGCAGAGGAAGTGGAGGAATCAGCAAAGAGATAAAGAGCGGATTTTTCCAGAGTCGGTGAGATCAATTTGCTGAAATATTAGGAATAAGATGGACCTGTAAAAAACTCGCTTTGGGTACTCCAACCTTGCGGGGAGAGGAGATGAAAGGGTTCGTTTGGGAAGCCACACAAAAATCGTCTAACAGAGTGAGTTGGCCTTGGATTCCATGCGGACCATTTGGAGAGCAACGGTTGGGATGCCAGAACTTATTAAATAAGCTCGAGATGTGTCCGAAGAACGGCCCTTATACTCATGTCTGATATTGAGGCGCTCCATTCATTGTGGGAGAGTAGAAGCAGCATGTCCAAGTTGATAGAGTGACCATGGTACTGAATCTGATTGATGATCTTGGATTAGAGCTGTTGGAGAAGAAAGATGATTTCTAATGTCAACTGTGATGATAAGATTCAGATTGCCTTGCTGAATTATTGAGAAGTACAGTAAACTAATTGGGCTGTAATGATGGGATCTGTGTTTTTCACCTTTTCTATGTAATGCTGTGATGTTGGCTCATTTCCAATTTCCCAGGTGGGATTTCGGAGACCAGTCCTGAAGTGTAAAATAATAATGATAAATAAAATAACTCGAAATGCAGAAAGCAGAGACCTTTGTGGGGGTCCGCAAACAGCTAATCCGCGAATAGCAGAGGTCACAGTACTTGAAAAATGTTTGATTTTTGCAAAGTACCAAACGACCCAAATGCAATACCCTTCTCCTCTGGCAGAGGAATTAATTTATAACTCTAAAATCGACATGACATCCTCTTTGTTCTATCATTTTTATTCATTATTCTATTTTATGAACGTTTGTCTCTACAACTCCTAGATATGTGTAGTGATAGTTAGAAAAAATCGTGCAAACTTATGATTACAAGCATCAACATTTGGCATTTCTGCTTCTGCAGGGCTTTCTTGATCAATCTGCCGATTGCCATTTGAAAATCCAGATTTGGAAAAATTTGAAAAAAAACAAACTTCAAAAAAATTTGAAAGTCACAGCTGGCTGAAAATTCTTGAGCGCCAAGTGAACATCCCAGACAGGAACCAAGGGGAAGATGCAGTCATCATTGATGGCTCAGCACTTATCAATGCCCTAACCTCATGCACTCAAAGATATCTTGATGACTATGCTAAAGAAAGACATCATCCCAAGGTGGATATCTATGTGCAGTTACGAGAGGTGGACGTAGTGCTTCGATGTGTACAAGAATCAAGTCTGAAGTCCGAGCAAGGTGCCGAAAAGGGGCAAGGAATCAGAAAGAACGAGTGACATAGGACATAAGACGT
>CM068954.1:153028453-153038756 GCA_035128595.1 Eptatretus atami
GGCCGATCGCACGCCGACGGGCGCGAATTCGCAACAATATATATCAGTACATTTCTATATATGTGAACCAAGTAATTGCAACATGACAATGGATGTTTCATTTGACACTTGCTTGGCTTTAGTCATTATTGCATTTTACTACTACATCTGAACTTGCAATATCCTACCAAAAGTTATGGGACACATCTTTACATAATTGTGGGATTTGCTCACACGTGTGGCCGTTTTATAAAAGCATGATTATCACAGTGTATAAATAGTAATCAGTCTCATTGCTTAGTTATAAAAGCATCAAGTTCCAGATAAAGGAGTTAAGAGTTCCAATTAGGGGTAATAATCTGCTGCTAGAGAGTAGGCACAACCATTGGGAGTTTTGAAGCTGTCCTTTCAACTATGGGTAACGTCAGAAGATAACGTGAAAGATAACAGGTAACATCAACCGTAACCATCAATCTGGCAGAAATCACATCAAGAAGGAAGAAACTCCTCTGATTAATTGTTCTGCAGAACAGACACGACGTGTTTTGGCACATCAAAACAAAATGTGCTGAAAAAATTTGGGGAATCATTGGGATGTCAGGTAAGTACCAATAAAGTTTGTTCAGCATTGTATTCCCATGAATATCACTGAGGAACAGTTCAATGGTGGCCTTTCCTCACTGTGGTCAATATACAACTTCAGAGGATGCAGTGAAAAGAACAGACATCTTGGGAACCTGAAATGTGGAAATATCTTTTGTGAAATTACAAAGTCCTGGTGTTCCAGAGTTACAAAGATTGCTCAATTCTAGTGTAAGTGTTTGTGGAGTGTTGGTACAACAATTATAGGCTCAACAATGATGACAAAATCTGAAAGAACCAAGGAGACATCATGTAAGGAACGGTTGAGAATTCCACCTCTAACTTATAAAAACCTGGTTGTAAGTATTTAAGTAAGGGGATGCCTGCAACATTGGGCGTCACGAGGTGGGGGATGGGAGGGTGGGCATGTACCGCCCCACCTTTTGGAGGAAAGTTGGCAGCATATCGATTCCCCTCCACCCCCACATTTTTTTGGTCGAAAAACAAAAATTGTGTAACTGTATACTCACAAAGGATTACAAAGCAGTTTTCGGTGCAATTGATTTAATATAATTGAAAGTTTGAATGAGCAATTAATTACTTGGTGAGTGGAATATTAATAGATGATGTGCTTTTTGGGAACAGTGTTTACCTGAATGCCATACGGCTCAAACATAATTAAATACATTCGGCCGCAACTTCTGCACATTGCGTAGTGCTCCATAGCACACACGGACTGGCACTTGAGAGCACTAGATGACAACCCTTGAGGGCTTGTCTCGTTACACCATCATCATCATAATCACTATACTAAAATGTGCAATTTGGCATCTGTCCTTGGTCGATGCATTTGGTTGCGAGTTATCCAATCTCAACCAAACTTGCCAGGGGGATTAAGGGACTGTCATAGCTCATCAGACGAAGGTTGTCGATACTTTAGTCCCCAACCAGGGGGTTCTGGAAGAAGAGGGAGGGAAAACAAATTCTCGATGTAAATGTGTAGCGCTGTTTCGCATGGGAGAGCATATGACAGACCTTCCATCTCGATCGTTTTTGTTTTAATTCCACATTTTCAGACATTATTTCCAGTCCACTACGTTGCCTTAGGCTGGACTGCAAAAGATCCGGAGGAATTCTTGTGTTTTATTTGCTTTTTCCGTCTTAGAAAAACGTTGGCAGCTTGGAACGTCATTTGTGATGTACAACTGCTGTTCTTACCACTTGCTCACCTAATTGGATTTTAGGTCATTTCATTGTTGTTCCGATTCCTTTCTTGCCTACTTCGATGATTTTTTGACCCTATTCCTTAATTTTTTTGGACTGTACGGTGCACAAAATAAAGTTGACTCCCCACCATCCATCTAAAAATAACTTTCCCAGAAAAGGTAGCACAAGCGAGGAAGGGAAGGGGGAGGTGGGGAGAGCGACACCTCACGAAACATTGCTAAACACTGTGAGAGGGGTGAGGTGCGAGAGAAAGGTGAGAGAGGGGAGAGAGAGGGGGGGGGGGGGGGGGAGAGAGAAAGGTGAGGGGTAGAGGTGGCATTAGCAAAGAGAATGATATGTTTGCTTAAGGCCCTGTCACACCTTGACGATTTAGCCAGCGTATGCCGACGTATGAAAAATTTGGCTAAAACGCTGGCACACGTCGAATACGTTATGGGTAAGTTTGTATACGTTAAGAGCAGCTGGCATACGTGTAGTACGCGTGGCATACGTCGTAGTACACTGCATACGTCGAGAACGCTGGCATACGTCGTAGTACGCTGGCATACGTCATAGTAACGCTGGCATACGTCGTAGTATGCTGGCATACGTCGTAGTACGCCGAGCTGTTAGACAAATTTTCCATGCTTGAAATTTTCCGACGTATGCCAGAGTATGACTCACACGTCCACATACGCTGGCATAAGTTGTAGGCACGTTACGCGATCGTTGACACACGTCGACACACGTTACTTGTAAGTTACTCATAAGTCGAAACACGTCGAGGTAATGTTTAGCATACCCGAAACATTTCTAACCTATGAGTAACGTGTGTAGGCACGTTACGCGATCGTTGACACACGTCGACCACACGTTACTTGTAAGTTACTCATAAGTCGAACACACGTCGAGGTAATGTCTAGCGCAGTGGTTCTCAACCAGTTGTAGCCGCGACCCCCCCCCCCCCCAAAAAAAAAAGAAAAAAAAAAAAAGAAAGAAAGAAAAAGAAGAGGATACTTCTTCCTCTTCGCAGAAGAGGGGGAGGGGCGTCTCCATTGTGTTGGGATCGCTCCCTAACTATTAAATTTAATCACGGCGCATCTAATCGATTTCTGCCCATTAAACAATGGAAGGTGAGCTATCTAGGGAACAAGCACTTATCGACATGGGTATGGTCCACTGGACAGATGGGTCATCTGATTTCAAACCTACAAAAGATGGTTTGGAGCATCGATCAATGGCAATGAAAATGGCAATCTCCATATTGTGGCAGACATAGTTGGCTCGCCGGCGTGTGCAAGCACAAACTCTCCTATGCAGGGGGTAAGAGACGGTCACCGATGCGTCCATTTTTCTATCGTTTTCCCAGGATATCTGCTTGCCGAGATGTTGTTCACACTCTCGTAGATTCTCTACCATAGATCTTGCAGAGCTTCCTTCTAAACACATCCATTACCGCATCGGGATCGTCAACTTTCCCAATGTGATCAAGCCTCAAACAGACACATCAAGGTACTTGGGATCTTTTGCAGGAATGTGAAACAGATTTTCTTTCCCTTTCGAAAAAGCAGGCACACAATCATTTGCCTGCAAGGCATTTGCAGTCCAACTCAAAAGCATATCTGGCGCTCCCTCAGAGGCACATTAGAGGTCACGCCTGGTCTGCATTCATCGCTGCTTCGGGGATGGAGGGAGTGCAGCACGGATTAAGGGAAAACAGCTTGGTCCATGAGTCGTGGATATTTTCTGTGGAAGAAGTATCGATGCTTCAATGCCAGGAGGCTCCATTTGGCACAGCGCAGAAATATAAGGAGGACAACTTGGTCCATGATTTGTGGTTCCTATGCTGTGGTAGAGGATGCTTCAGGAATGGGAAGGTAGTTCAGTCTTCGTGACACTCTTGAGTGGAGATGACGGTGGTGAAGGCGCCGTCACATGCACACACACATACATGAATCGTGATTTACCACATATACATGCCACTATTGTGATTTATACACATATCTATATTAAATACAGTCAATACATTGATCATACACGTTATACGTTACATATTATACATAACAGCCGCGCGCACACACACACACACACACACACACACACACACACACCACACACACACACACCACCACACAGCACACAAACACACACCCTCTGGGGGAAAGAATAAATGGCTGGTTTCTAAAAAAATATGCCAATGACCATCAGGACACAAGAAATGACTTAAAAGGACACAGACCCCTCATAGCTGAGGGCCCTAGAGTTCCGTTGCGGCCACACCGAGCAGCTGTAATGTGCTGCTAAAAAGGATAATGAATTTTCACCTGCACTAAATGAAGGGGGGATCCATCATCAGGATAGTTCAAGAGCTCGACACAAAGCTAAAAGCTAAAAATTCTCGCTGTTCTCAACCACAACTTGCTTAAGTTCCAGACGAATCAGCGAATATTAAATGAAGAGAGCTGGATCTTTAGAGAAAGGAATCTCCTCCACTGCAAAGCACATTCTGTGCATAAACATGGAGAAACTAATGGGAAAGGAGAAATATTCATGAACCAGTTGAAATCAGTTCATGAATAATGGATCCTTTCCCAAAAAAGAGGCGGAAGATTTGAGTTCTAGGGAAAAACTTCATCCCACGTTTCTGAAAACCGCAAAAAAAAAATATGGGACGATTAACAACAAAAGGGAGAAAATAACAAACCATGGATGAATAGTTGCGTCTCTTTTTGCGTCCTGCAAGCGAGAGTTTGGTTCTGGCACACCCAGGAGCCAAAGATGTCTGTCGCAATGGAGATTGCCATCTGTTTGCCTTGGTCAATGCTTCCAAACCCTATCCTTTTAGTGGTGTAGAGCTGTCTGATATCTATGTCTATTCTCTGTTGTGGAGTATGGACGAGGCCTTTGCAGTCGTTAACCAAGCAAGTTTCAATCTCGTGATTACAGTGTTCTTTTCGCGGTTTAAAAACCTGTCAAAGAAATGAGTGGTTACCAGACAATCAGGCATGAATTATGCCAAATAAATTTTGGAACAATAATCTATTACACGTGATTAGATGCACCTTGGTCTGGCATTAAATCTTCAAAGCCACAGTCGAATTTACGGATTCGTACAAGATCCAGCACATGCACTGAATCTGCGAAAGTGCCGCAGCCGTTTAACATGCTTGAATGCCTTGCTCTTCAGAGCCTCCGTCTGTCCCTGCATCGACTTTTTTCTCCCTCGCCTTTCTCGACGACACTTGCCTGGACACAAAGGAAGGGTCCACATTGATCTTAAAAAATTCAACGTCAAATGAAAGTATATATATCATTTCTTGTTCAAAGTAAGCTATATGAATCAAAAATTATGATACATGTGCATACACACATGAAATACTTTTGAAATTCATTGAAATCATTTGAAAATCATAAAACCTAAAAAATATACATATTTTAAAATGAAACCAAGTTAAATGCAACATGATTGGATGCTTTCATTTGACGCTTGCTTGGCTTAGTATTATTGCATTTCACCACGTCCACATATCCGAATTTGCAATATCTACCAAAGTTATAAGACAACAACACCACATGAATATTATCAATCAAACAATGAAAATCATTTCAAATTCACGCTCTCTTGTGTTTATATTGTTAAATCTCCCATAGCTGTTTTTAGGGAATTGGAATTCAGAAGAGCACCTTTGAAAAAGGAGGAGTGGAGGGAATACAGACTGTTCTGCTGTGGGCTGGCCTCAGCTTCGCTGGATTTCTCAAATCTCAAGCTCTCAAAATTAATGAATCTTCCTGTGATTGAGGCTGAAGCACATGGTTCTGTCACTCCTCACAGTTCAGGCAGTGCGTCGTGTCTATTTTCTAATTATCCTTCTCTAAACATTGCTCCTCAATACTGGCAGTCCTCTCGGTGCATCGAGCAGACTGCCCAGTCCAGGATGCAGTAGGTTGCAACAGTTCTTACAGTAACCCCCTTCTGGTTAAAACTTCCAAAATCCAGGCGATGCACCTTCAACTCTTTTATTCCTCGCTTCTTCAGGTCCATATATCCACTTGCCAGAAGGCTGTTCTGTCTGATTCTCTCCCCCTCTCTGACGTTCAAGTAAGCAGTGCACCACCATCTTTTGTGATCTCCCAATTACTGATTTCTGCCATTGTCTTTATTCCCCATTAATTTTTTTCTAACCCCAAACATTCTTACTTGCGTAGTATCAGTGTTTCCTCCCATTCCGCCCCTTCATCTTCATCGTTTCCTGTTCGTTCTTTGCCTTGATGTTGTCCCACTAACAGTTCTACCTTGCTCTTCCATGAGCTCACTCAATTTTCAAAAACAAAAACATAAAACACATATAGATATGAAACTTAGAATGCATTCAGCTGAGGAGACCTCGCGCCAGATAATAAAAAGTTATGTCTGTGTATCTCACTGGAAAGGCGATTCGGATCTGGACCTTAAACCAAAATTGGAATTGGCTTTGTTCGTCTGCAGCTCCACTAACCAACCGATCCACCAAAGTTTGTTGGGCATAATCTATCCATAAACTTTTTGAAAAATATCATGCTGCATTTCGTTTTTTCGTCCCATCACTCAATGGTGAAGAATCACTTAAAAAATTTTTAATCTACGTATCGGATCGATGCTTCCAGAAATTAATCAACTTCTTCGTACAACCAACCATCCATTTATGCCGAATGCAGTGTGCAACTTTTGTGAGACATCATGCTTTATATCGGTTTTTTGCCCCATTTCTCACTGGTGGAAGAATCACTTAAATCGCCTGTAGCCAGACCCGGGATCTGGATCTCTACCAAAATCTAATCAGTTCATCCTTATACACACCCCAAACTGTTCCACAACTTTTTGAGATATTGCTGTTCACAGACAGACCAACAGGGGTGAAAAACATAACTTCTGTCACCTTCGGTGGCAGAGTATAAAAACTAATATAGTATATATATATATATAATATATATATATATATATATATATATATATATATATATCAGCTACATTTCTATATATGTGAACCAAGTTAATTGCAACTTGGACAATGGATGTTCATTTGACACTTGCCTTGGCTTTAGTCATTATTGCGATTTTACTACTTACATCTGAACTTGCAATATCCTACCAAAGTTATGGGACAACATCTTTACATTAATTGTGGGATTTGCTCACACGTGTGGCCGTTTTATTAAAAGCATGATTATCACAGTGTAAAATAGTAATCAGTCTCATTTGCTTAGTTATAAAAGCATCAACGTTCCAGACTAAAGGAGTTAAGGTTCCAATTAGGTAATAATCTTTGCTGTAGAGGTTAGGCACAAACCATTGGGAGTTTGAAGCTGTCCTTTCAACTATGGGTAACGTCAGAAGATACGTGAAAGATAACAGTAACATCAACGTAACCATTCAATCTGGCAGAAATCACATCAAAGGAAAAACTCCTCTGATTAATTGTTTCGCAGGAACAGAACGGACGTGTTTTGGGCACACAAAACAAATGTGCTGGAAAAAAATTTGGGGAATCATTGGGAGGTCAGGTAAGTACCAATAAGTTTGTTCAGCATTGTATTCCCATGAATATCACTGAGGAACAGTTTCAATGGTGGCCTTTCCTTCACTAGTGTCAATATACAACTTCAGAGGATGCAGTGAGAACAGAACAGACTCTGTGGAACCTGAATGTGAAATATCTTTTTGTGAAATTAAAGTCTGGGTGTTCCAGAGTTACAAAGATTGCTCAATCTAGTGTAAGTGTTTTGTGGAGTTTGGTACAACAATTATAGGCTCAACAATATGACAAATCTGAAAGAACCAAGGAGACATCATGTAAGGATACGGTTGAGAATTCCACCCTCTAACTTATAAAACCGCTGGTTGTAAGTATTTAAGTAAGGGGAATGCCTGCAACATTGGGCGTACGAGGTGGGGGATGGAGGGTTGGGCTTGTACCCGCCCCACTTTTGGAGGAAAGTTGGCAGCATATCGATTCCCCTCCACCCCCACATTTTTTTTGGTCGAAAAAAAAAATTGTGTAACTGTATACTCACAAAGGATTACAAAGCAGGTTTCGGTGCATTGATTTATATAATGAAAGTGAATGAGCAATTAATTATTGGTGAGTGGGAATATAATAGATTGATGTTGCTTTTTGGGAACCAGTGTTTACCTGAATGCCATACGGCTCAACATAATTAAATACATTCGGCCGCAACTTCTGCACATTGCGTAGTGCTCCATCAGCACACACGGGACGGCACTTGAGATGCACTAGATGACAACCCTTGAGGGCTTGTCTCGTTACACCATTCATTCATCATAATCCCTATACTAAAATGTGCATTGGAATCTTTGTCCTTGTCGAATGCATTTGGTTGCGAGTTATTCCAATCTCAACCAAACTTGCCAGGGGGATTTAAGGACTGTCATAGCCTCTCAGACGAAGGTTGTCGATACTTTAGTCCCCAACCAGGGGTTTGAAAAGAGGGAGGGAAAACAAATTCTCATGTAAATGTTGTGAGCGGCGTTTCGCCATTGCGGAGAGCATATGGACAGACCTTCCATCTCGATGTTTTTTGTTTTAATTCCAACATTTTCAGACATTAATTTCCAGTCCACTACGTTGCCTTAGCTGGACTGCAAAAGATGATCCGGAGGATTCTTGTGTTTTATTTGCTTTTTCCGTCTTAGAAAAAACGGTTGCAGCTTTGGAACGTCATTTGTGATGTACAACTTGCTGTTCTCCTACCACTTGCTCACCTTAATTGGATTTTTAGGCATTTCATTGTTGTTCCGATTTCCTTTCTTGCCTACTTCGATGATTTTTTGCCTATTCCTTAATTTTTTTGGACTGTACGTGCACAAAATAAAGTTGATCCCACCACCATCTAAAATAAACTGTCCCAGAAAAGGTTAGCACAAGCGAGGGAAGGAGGGGCTAGGTGGGAGAGCGACACCTCACGAAACATTGCTAAACCACTTGAGAGGGTGAGGTGCGAGGAGAAGGTGAAGAGGGGAGAGAGGAGGGGGGTGGGGGGGGAGAGCGAAAGGTGAGGGGTAGAGGTGGCTTAGCAAAGAGAATGATATGGTTTTGCTTGAAGGCCCTTTCACACCTTGACATTTAGCCAGCGTATGCCTGACGTATGAAAAATTTTTGGCTTAAACGCTTGGGCACACGTCGAATACGTATGGGTAAGTTTGATTATCGTTAAGAGCACGCTGGCATACGTCGTAGTTACGCTGGCACTACGTCGTAGTACTGGCACGATTACGTTAGTACGCTGGCATACGTCGTAGTACGCTGGCATACGTCATATACGCTGGCATACGGTCGTAGTATGCTGGCATACGTCGTAGTACGCCGAAGCTGCTTAGACAATTTTCCATGCTTGGAAATTTTCCGACGTATGGCCAGAGTATGACTCACAACGTTCCACATTACGCTGGGCATAAGTCTGTGGCAGTTACCGATCGTTGACACACGTCGACACACTTACTTGTAAGTTACTCATAAGTCGAAACACGTCGAGGTAATGTTTAAGCATACCCGAAACATTTCTAACCTATGAGAACGTGTTGTAGGCACGTACGCGATCGTTTGACACACGTCGACCACACGTTACTTTGTAAAGTTACTCATAAGTCGAAACACGTCGAGGTAATGTCATAGCGCAGTGGTTCTCAACCAGTTGTAGCCGCGACCCCCCCCCCCCCCCCAAAAAAAAAGAAAAAAAAAGAAAAAGAAAGAAGAAAGAAGAGGGATCTTCTTCCTCTTCGCAGAAGAGGGGGAGGGGCGTCTCATTGTGTTGGATCGCTCCCTAACTATTAAATTTAATCACGGCGCATCTTAATCGATTCTGCCCATTAAAATGGGCAAGCGTGAGCTATTCTAGGGAACAAGCACTTTATCGACATAAACTGACTAAAGGAACCTCAATTTGTGGCATTACGAATTACCAAATTGGAACAATATATTTGTTTGTTTATTGTTTTGTACAACCTTCCCCGACCCCCAAAAAACAATCTCGCCACACCCCTCAGGTTGAGAACCCATTGGTCTAGCGTACCGACTTATTTTTTCGTAACC
The DNA here is from genome assembly GCA_035128595.1 of Eptatretus atami. Taxonomy (NCBI): domain Eukaryota; kingdom Metazoa; phylum Chordata; class Myxini; order Myxiniformes; family Myxinidae; genus Eptatretus; species Eptatretus atami. The sequence continues at coordinate 153,038,308 of CM068954.1, forward strand.
CTATGAGTAACGTGCTTTGAACCTATGTGTAACGTATCTCCAACGCCACATTGACGTAGTAGACGTATTTGGACGTCTTTCCGGACGACCACAGAACTTTTACTTGAACGTGTTTCTAACTTACAGCTACCATATAAGGCGTATTGGCAGCGTTTAGGGGGATGCTAATAAATATGGGGTTCACACAGGAGGAACCCGTCAGTGTTTCGACTCTGTGGTGAGTACATGTCCATGTCATGGGAGAGAATGGAGGACCCACAAGGCTGAGATGACCAATTACTACCTGTCCTCCAACATCAAAATGACCTCATCGATTGACAATTTACCCAGTTGCGTGCCAATAGAGCCAGGAGAGAAGAGCTGAACGGAGGACAAGAAACTGGCGTGAGACCATTTGATCGGAGGCGACGGCAGTTTGGCATAATTGACCATCACTCATGGTTTGGAAC
>CM068954.1:153043083-153067079 GCA_035128595.1 Eptatretus atami
TCCTCCTTGCGTCCACGTCCACGGCCACGGCCAGGAGACTTCTTGGCAGCATTCTTTGAAGTTTTTCTCGGCATGACGATGATGTTGATAGTTCGATGTCTAGCTTGGTTATGATTAAAATGTTCGAGCACCAGCGTCCATTTTAAATAGTCGAGCGGCAGCGGTTTAAATCGTTGAGCGGCAGCCTATGAATAGTCAAAGCCACGTGATCGTCGACGATACTTCGACATGCTGAAAATTTCTCGACGTACTCGGCGTACTACGACGTATGCCAGCGTGCCTCTTAACATATACAAAACTTACCCATAACGTATTCGACATGTGCCCAGCTTGGTTCGGCAAATTTTTCATACGTCGGCATACGCTGGCTACAACGTCAAGGTGTGACAGCGGCTTGACACTTCGATTCTAGTGCGGTTATGATTTGAATCGTCGAGCCGCTGCTTTTAATAGGCTACGCCACATGATAGTCGGCGATACGCTGCCGCGCTATGCATAAGTTAGACTATCGTTGGGCATAGGTTGTGAACGCTGACAACACGCTCAGCATTCGTTGTATAATTATCTATATGTGATTGAAACGTTCTGTGTACGTTACTAATACGTTATGCATACGTCCAACTCGTTATGAATACGTCCAAAACTGGGAAAAAAAAACATCACTAGTTCAGCGTACGCCAGCGTTTTGCATACATTTTGATACCTTGCCATACGCTGGCTAAAACGTCAAGGTGTGACAGGGCCTTTAATGGCCGAAACACACACACACACAAACACACACACACACACACACACACACACACACACACACACACACACACAACACCACCTCATGTCAGAACAGCTGCCACACAACGACCAAACAGAGTTGATAATGTAATCCGCCGGCACATCTGCAAAAACTTTGATGTCCCAGTTCCAGAAAATTTGTGGGAACATGAACCAAAAGTAATCACTGAAAACAAGAAAGTACCTCCGCTCACGTACGAACAAATGATCCCATCGAGCGTGACCATCGAAAACAAAGCATTGCCACCAGATATTATACTTTGTGGTACAAAAAGAGGAGACATTCTAATTGAGGTGTTCATGCCAGTGATTTGGACTAACGATGCAGAAATCAAGAAAATGACCAAATACCAAGACCTCAAGAATGAAGTGAGAAGATCCTGGAAGCTGAAGAATGCCAAAGTTGTACAGAGATAGCTTGAGCAACGGAAATGATGACAAAGAACCTCACAGAGATATTAAAAACCATCCCTGGGAGTATTACCACAAACAACTACAGTTGGAAGCTGTCTTGGGCTCAGTGACAATCCTGAAGAGACCGCCAGAACAAAACTTTGAGAAAAAAAAACAAAAAAAAACTTCACAGGTCCATGAATCGTGACCCCTTACCAAAATGAAGGGAGAAACTTTGAGCCCACCCTGGGAGGACTGCATTCCATATTCTGAAACTCGCATAAGTAGATACCAATCAATGACACACACACACACACACCACACCACACACACACACACACAGTCTCTTTTTCACCTCCTGAAACCCATCCACCTGGTGTGGAAATAGCAGGCAACAGCAGCAACTTGTGCACGCACACATGCACTGAGACCTGGGGCAGGAGCATTTACAATCCACGCTATCTTCCTGGCAAAGGTCTGCCTGCATGTATGCTCTTACATGCAGCTACCTTTGCATCTACTGGTCGGCTCACTCCGAATCTGATTTGTACATGCTACAGTCCCTCAACGGAGGGGGAAGGGCGGGGACCAGAGGAGGGGTTGGGAGAGAGAGGGGGAAGAGGAAAGCGGGGGGAGGGGAAGGAGAGGGCTCAGGTCAGACAGAGGGAGAGGGGAGGGAGAGAGGGGAAGGGTTGGGAGCGAGAGGGGTGATGGAGGAAAGGGGTGAGGGATTCCGGCAGATGTGACACCCAATTTATCGTCCATCAGAGAGACGACACCACATTGATGAATCACCCGCCTGTGAAAGATTGGGATGACAGTTTATAGCTGTGTCGGGATTCAAATACAGGCTACACAGAGTGAGCATGCTACCTCTTGGTTTCCTGCTGTGATATTAGTCCATGGGCCCAGGCATATATCGGTACCATCTGAGAAAACAAACTTTAGGGCTACTAAGTTATTGGTAGGGACTATATGATTATTTCAATATGTGATAACCGTTCGAGAAGAGCAGCTTAGTGTATGTATTTTTGCATTTTACCATTTTACCATTCTGAGATATTGACGTTTTGGGGGAAAATCAAAAAAAACAACAACAAAAAAAGGACCACTGGAGGAAGTGGCAGAGCTGAAGTCACGCAGGAGGAAGCAGACACCCGAATGCTTCTGCATGCTCTGCATGCAGCAGAGGCTGGGTACAAGGCTATGGTGATCACTGCCGAAGATACAGATGTCCTCGTGCTGTGTTCTTGCCTTCAATAAGGACATCCCATGCCCCGTGTATCAGAAGTGTGGTACGCAAACCCGCACACGGTTCCTCGACATTGACAAGCTTGCTAGATCGATGGGAGACAGTGTCTGTGATGCCCTGGATGGACTGCACATGTTCTCCGGTTGTGATACAGTCAGTGCCTTTGCAGGCCGGGAAAGATGGGCGCCTTGAAGCAAATGAAGTCGGATAAGACCTACCAAGAGGCCTTCAGTCAGCTCGGTCATTCATGGGAAGTATCCACCGAGCTCTTTCAGAAGCTGCAAAGGTCACCTGCCGCATGTACGTGCCGTCTACCAACACCACGAAGTAAATGAACTCCGACATCAACTCTTCTGTGCCAGACGGGGAGAGATAGAGTCCAGTCAGCTTCCACCATGTGGAAGACTGCCTCTTCATGCACGTCCTCCGTGCAAACTACCAGGCTGCTATTTGGAGGCGCTGTCTGCAATGCCAACCCTATGTTCCAAGTCCCAAGGTTGTGGATGGACCACTGATGATGACGGGAAGCTGGCCATCGAGTGGATGCAGGGTTTCCAGCACCGGATGCAGTGTTGCAACTGCTTTCCTGCAAGTGTGGACGGTCGTGCAAACTCCCAGACTGCACGTGCCTTGCCAATAGCCTGAAGTGCACTGACATGTGCAAGTTTCGAACCTGCAGCACCAGCCCGCTGATGTCGAGGAAGAGGTTGGAGACCTCGAGGACTCTGATGCTGATAACAGTGATGAAGACTAGACTACTGATCCATGGTGTGAATGTTTTGGCACAATCACAAGGACATTCATGGCTACAAATATGCATGAGTAAAACATAGTACAATAACATGCCACAGTAGCGTGGTGAAATTTGGGTTATCCGTAAATTTCACATTTTGGACGCTTGTTGGAACTAGGGTAGGGAAGGGCAATTCCTTTAACTGTGGTAAAAACTTGTTAAATGTTCATAAATCTTTTCCTCATACAAACATGTGCATGTTGTAGGCTACTGCGGTTCAGTAGCACTACCCAGGGAACTTGTATGACAATATTATAAATTAAAATGAACTGAAAATCACTAATCAGCAACATTTTGATAGGCCCTATTGTTCGCCCCTTTCTGCCATAAAACAAATTCTCCTTCAGGAATGACAGAAAGGATTATTCGGATAGTATAAATAAAGCATTTCAGACGTGTATTTGTGGTTTGCAGTTCATTCTAGCCCCATGTGGAAACACAATTGCATCATTAGTGAATGTTTCTGAGTTTGCCTTTTCGCTTTCATTATGCGGAGGTGGGTACATTCCAGAGATGATAACTACCAATAAGTTGCCAGTCTGCAATGGTTATCACATCAAATATGATCTATATATATACACCAATTCAAAAATCATAACTAGGATTGGTTTCCTTAGATGGTACCGACAAGTGGAATTTCTGGCCTGGGCCCATGGACTATATGGCGATTTCTTACTTCATAACTGAAAATATTTGTTCTCATTATGATCATATCATTTATTTTGCCTTCCCACCTCCGGTATAGAACTGCGGAAGCGCAATTGAAACTTGAAGAACATGCGCTAAGTGGCTGCACCACACAACACACAAAATGTTTGAAGAAACATTTAAAAGCGAAACATTTAATTTTTATTTGTATTAATCTTTAATGTGATGGGTCCTGTAATGGAAGTGATGGGTCCCATAATGGAAGAACAAAAAGGGGAAACGTAGTGGAAAATATAATTTCACATTTTCAGCAAGCCAGCCACCGCCTGTTTCACCGCAGAACAACACGTGGCCAACAACGCACGCGAGTGCCCCTGAACTTTGTTCAAGTCAATCGACATACAGTAAGTATTCAGCGACAGTGCGAATATTGTAGAGCACTTGCAAAGTGGCTTAAGAACTCCAATGAAACGGTTGATAAGAAATGGCTCGCTTGGCACGCAATTAGCAATCACCAAACCGGCATAGTAAACATAAACCTCCTGGACTCCAGAGAGGCCCAAAATATCAAATATGTCCGAATTGGACAAATGAACACTTTTTTTTTAGGAGTCGGAACTGCTTATAAGTTCGATTCTGGAGCTTAAATTTTGTAATTTGGCTTAGTTTAAGAGATTCTCGAGGTTATGGCCATGTTCGGAAATGAAATAAAGCCACGAACGCTGCCGTCTCCGGGCGTTTATAAGCATTGCAATGTACCCAGCGATTCGTAGCTATGATGAACAGGCATTCGATAATATAATACGAGTGAGGAAAGTGAAAACAACAACTTTATCGTTAAGAAATTGTTGTGGCCTGTTCCAAGTGAAGGCATGGTTGAGCAGGCCAAAAAACATGGTGGCTTCAGACCCCAGCAAAATTACCTGGGATACGCCTTAAGACCCCAAACAGCGAGGTGGTCGAGGATCACCTAATGAAGGATATAATTAAATAATGCCATTAATTATCTTCAAAAGGGGTGTTTTAATTAACCAAAACACCCAATTTTCACTCTTGCACTTCCTTGGAGTTTTCTTGGTGTGCATGCAAATTTTCAGGCTGCTAGGTTTTATAGTTTTGGAGTTATGGAGGAGACACACTGATGCACGCACGCACGCGCACACACACACATACACACACACACTAGTATAAAAAGATAGATATATTTTAACAACTCATTATAACACGAACTAGAGAGCATACCTCCGCCAGGCTGAACAGTTTACGTTTTGTATCCCACTGATAGGCCGATCCGGATCTGGACCTGAACCAAAATTTAAATTGGCTCTTGCTCTTGTCACCTATTCAACTTGTCCACCTAGTTTTGTCATAATCCGTCCACAACTTTTTAAAATATCATGCTATATTGTTGCGGGGCCGGGCGTCGGCTGCGAGCACGACCGCTAGATGGAGCAGTAGAGTCGGCTCGACCGATCGCCCGGAATTTAGATCGTACCTTTTCGGAAAACTCCGAAAAAGTATAGGTCCCTTATTGGACCGTGAAGCGTCAATATTTCTGCCACGTGGGACAGGGTTATTGTGTGTGTCATCCCAACACACACACACAACCCAAAAGAATCGGACCAAAGTGGTCTTTATTCGGAACTCCAGCCCAGAGGACAGTCGAGCTGGAGGTGAGCCTGTTTGACCTTTTCGCCTCGTGCGGTCTTCAAGGACCAGGTCCTCGGGGCAGAACTGGACCCCCAGCACAATCCAGACGCCCTCATGACCGGGCTCCAGGCGAACGAAGTCGGCAGGGCGAAGGCTGGCAGGAGAAGACCCTCCGTTGCACCGACCACTCCGTGCGCAGACGCTTTCGCACTCAACCACCTTGCGCGCAGATGCGCACTTCTTGCCAGAACCCCTAAAACTCCCCGTGCGCAGACCGCGCCCATAATTATACCCCCCTCTTCAGAGGGGGGGGGGCCTCCTCGCGACCCTCCCTCACTGGCTGGTTTCGGCACGCAAATCGCTCGTCGTCTCTCCCACTGGCCAGCTTTGGCGTGCAAATCGCTCGTCGTCTCTCTCACTGGCCAAAACGGGCGGCAAGCTCCTTGATTGGCCCGGGGCGTGGTGACATCATGCGGACCGCCCCCTACACAGTCGGGGAAGTCTGATTGGCCAGGCAACGGTCACCTCACTCGTTGCACGCTGATTGGTCGAGGGCCGCCGCGGCTCCTCCTTGAACTCCGCCCACCATGACGTCGGTGTGAGCAAGGTGAAGGAAGCGAAGTGAAGGTGAGGGTGATGCGGTGTTGTCGGCGTTGATGTTGGTGGTGTAAAAATAAAAGAAAAACCCTAACTATCAAAATAACTACGCAGCGCAAGTACATTTAATCACCCATTAGACAAGGGACGGGAAGCTATCTATCCACATTTACTTATCAAAATAACTGAGCTATAGGACCTGTATGTTGTGTGCTCATGGCTTCCAGATTCGCAACAATATATCCTTTTTGGCCCTATCTCTCAATTATGACGAATCACTTAAAAAAAAATCAAAAAATTCCAGTATTTGGATCCAGATGTTAATCAAAATTGAATCTATTTGGCCTTGTCACACACCCAACCTGTCCATCAAGTTTCGTCTGAATCCGTCCATAACTTTTTGGGATATCCTGCTCACAGACAAGACAAACAAACAAAGGGGTGAAAACATAAACCCTGTCCAGGTGTCCACCTTCGGTGGCGGAGGTAATAACTTGCTTGACAACAAAGCTCCACATGCTGATGAAGCAGATTCAAGAGGCTGCATATATCATTTGTATACACCATCCATTTTCCTACAGTATGATGCTGTTTTGGAATACGAATACAGCATTTTTCAACAGAGATGGCATTGTTATCAATCACATGTCTCAAATTGGCTATGCAGTTTACATTATGTGATAAATGGTCTGTGAGAATCCCGTCTCCAGCAAGCATTTCACTGCTATCTCAGGAACATTCTGTTCATATACAACTGGATGAGATCTGTAGTACTTCAATGAAAATTTAAAACACGAACTATGTGAATGTTTGAAAAATAAAATTTGAACAACAACAACAAAAGTCAATTACGTGTTGCACAAGCTGCACATTTTCCATGATTTGCACAAAACGGCATGCATATTAAATCGATTTGTCAACTCCAAGTTGCATTCAATGAAGAATGGTAGGTTCGTTCTACTATCCTTCCGATAGCAATGCAAAATGAAATTATTGATATGTTGAGATCCAATCATTATCAGTTTTTTAAGAACTGATTTTTGTTTAACTTCTTAAAAAAATAAAAAATTAAAAAGTCCATAAGAAACAGTTAAAGAAACGGGTTGAGAATTATCAGATTCATTTCAGAAATCCAATAAATGTTTCTGTGGAATGACAAATAATAGTATGTGTCAGGCACTGGTTATCTTCACAGTATCACTTGGCTTAGTCAATCATCTATACAAAAACAAGCATTACCTTCTCAGTTCTCGGTTCTCTTCCCACTGCTGTTGTCTTATGAGCTTCTTCTGCTGCTTTTTGGAGATATGACCTTCCGCCTTACTACGATCCAGATTATTCATTGCTCCCTTTGACATCTGCATCTGTGTTAGAGATTGAGATTCTGTTGCTGAATGCCCTGTACAGGTCTCTGTTTTAGGCTGCGACTCTATCAATGACTTATCTGGATCTAATTCTGGGAGCGACTCGAATAGTGAATGCTTTGATTGCACCTCTATTCTAGTCTGTGACTCGGTCGGATGCACAGAATGTGTTTCCGCTTCAGGCTGTGAATTGGTCGGGTGCAAAGAATGAGTCTCAGCTTCAGGTTGTAACTCCATGGGATGCACAGTCTGGGTGCCTGCTTCAGGTTGTGACTCACTCGGATGCACCAAATGAGTCTCAACTTCCGGCTGCAACTCCAGCGGATGCACAGCATGTGTCTCTGCCTCAGGATGCGACTTCAACGGATGCAGAGTAGGTGTCTCTGCTTCAGGCTGTGACTCAAGTGGATGCACAGTACGTGTTTCTGCTTCTGGCTGTGACTCGAGTGGATGCACAGTACGTGTTTCTGCTTCTGGCTGTGACTCGAGTGGATGCACAGTGGGTGTCTCTGCTTCAGAGTGTGACTCCAGTGGATGCAAAGTGCATGTCTCTGCTTCAGACTGTGACTTGGTCGGATGCACAGAATGAGTCTCTGCTTCAGGCTGTGACTCCAGTGGATGCACATTATGGGCCTCCATTCTAGTTTGCGACTCTGCCAAAGACAGAGAGTGGATCTTTATTCCAGATTGCGACTCCTCCGATATTTGCTTCAACCCATTGTTGTTTGAATGCTTCTCCATTTGCTCTTCTGCACCTGTATGCTTCTCTTCCACAGTGCATCTAAAAGGTAAATCAGGGTGGTATGAAAAACAGAATTTAGGTACAAAATACAATGAAGTACAACAATATAACATTGCAGCAATGACAGTTTAGAAAAAAAAAATAAAAAAAAAACCATCTATGGTGACAATGGACTGGCATCTTCAAGATTGTGGGTTCAAATCCAATTTAACCATTCGGATCAGATTTTAAAGATTGACAAACAAAGCTTATCTCGAAGTCAAAAGGTCGCTTTTAAAACTTGGCGAACTAATTAACTATGACAACTACAACTTATTAATAACTCCAATTAGTCCTACATTGTTGTGGGGTCAGATAGGGAAAGATTTTGACCCAAGACTTTTAGGAACTGCCTGGTTAGGCCTGCCATTCAACTGTAGGTGATTTGGACAGGAATTCGTAATCTTTTCAGGGTACAGGTGATAACTTGCCTGCTCTTTGCAAAAGACTGTGGGATCTTTAACATTCACCAACTAATGCTAGTGGATGGGACGTTCAGCTTTGCGTACATCTGAGGGATGGAGCACTTTGAGATGCAATGCTCTGCCTGCAAAACATCAATCTAACAATTTAAAGTTGGATCGGGAATTTAACCCAGGTTAGGCAGCTGAGCGGCAGGTACATCGTTCTGTCAGAACGCCCTTCAGTGAGGGGGGTAATCTCACTGTCCAGCCTGGTTTTATCTACACATAGTGCAAGTTCACACTGTATTAACACAGTGACAGCTCATGAACCATAGGGAGCCATTTAGTTAATATCATGTGTACTCTAATTGATTCCAGGATAGAGTACTGAAATACTGTACATAAAAAGGCTATGGCGCATATATCACCCTCACTGTAAAAAAGAATTAAAAAAACAAACAAACAAAAAAACAACAACACATGACTACAAGTCGACAAGATTATATATATCAAAGAGATTTAGCATTATTTGATAAATTAGAAGCGACAACAAATTAAATTGTCAATAAACATTACACAAGGAAATACAGATGCACGAAGCCATTCGACCAATAATTGAGATCCCGATGACATTAAGAATGTGAAACAAGCCCAACGTTCGCTTATTCAAAAAATACATTGGAATCGTTGTCAGATCTCAGTGAACGGGTTTAAACCTGGACTAGATGGATGCCTACATGGATGAGGTATAGAGGGGTACGTGGACATTGGCAAAACATGTGGGCAGCTTACCTAAGGTTGGGTGATTGTGTATACAGTACATCTAGATATTGTGACGTTTGCGAGAGGGTCTCGTTAAAAGGTGAAGGTGCTCTCGGTGTTGGTTCGTTCTTCACCCTACAACTTTGATGACATATATATACGAGATTCTTCAAACTACAACTCAAATACAGTCATGGCCAAAAATATTGGCACCCTTGCACTTTTTTCAAACAACTCACAATTTCTCTAAAAATAAGTTGAAATTGACAAAAGTATTTGTCTCCAAAATTCTTTATTTCATTGTTAATATCACAGAACCTTTGTTTTTGATTCAGAACGTAATATTGTCGCAGCGCTGGTAGTCAGAGTTAAAACCGCCAGCCCGGATGGTCGAACTTCTCCCTTGGAGGCAGAAAGCCAAAACTCGGAGATTATCACGTGTGCGCGGGAAGGGTGGCGCAATGACGGAGGGAACGGAGGCATGGGGAAGCACAGCACAGGGGGGTTTATACTCGAACCTCATCACAAATACACACATACAGTTTCTAAAAATGAACACATTTAATGAAAATAGACAAATATTTACAAAGGACAATAATAAATGTAATACTTATAAATACGTGAAGTAAATTAAACTCTAAGTTGAAGCACCTCTACACACATACTTAAATACAAAGGGAAACAAAACAAAAAGAAAACACCTCCTTTACTCTGGTACTTAGCTTGGCCCGGAGATGGTCTTTGTGGAACTTGGAATTGAGGCGCTTCTATTTGCATGTGTAAACATGCACAAAATGGCGCCAAGTCGCTTCTCTCGTAGCGGGACAAACGTACGCCAGCCAATCCACGAGCGGCACTCAATACCAAGGCTCATAGACCCGTGCAGTTGCTTTGTGCATCGATCGTCCTCACCGACCCGCTATTTGACATACACGAGGCTCGGGGTCCGTTCCTCATGACCCAACCAAGAGCCAAAGGCCACGGTCTTGCTTCACCATGCGAGTCAGTTCGCCTCAACACGAATACGAGAATCGTGCCGTCCTCTTCGCGTGTCGAAGGAAAGCCAGCTGTAAAGCCCTGTTCTTACAGGCTATCTCTTAACTACGTTCTTTCTCGACCGCGTGCGTCCTTCACTCCACACTCAACCTCTCTTCCAAAATCAACTCTGCCTCGTGCGTGCACTCTCACTGAACTCCACTCTCCTCTCACTGATTAACGTCGCCGAACCACCGTTTCCTACTCCGGGGCATAGCTTGCTCACATGAAACCCGGGAAGGCAGGGCCTCCGCTTGCTCGGCGAGCTTCTGACGTCACAGCCCATCAATCCTCCACCTCAGGGGTGTGGCCTCACCCGCAATCACCCTTGGAAGCGGGGCTTCTGCCTGCTCGGCACATTTGCTTGTTTCATATCATGGTTTTGGTTATAAAAACATAGGGAAAAGTCACAGGGGGGCAATTACATACAGGAGGAACTAATTCTTGCTCCCTAGCTAATAAACACCACACCACCCCCCGTGTGGTGACACGTAACACTGAACTCACAGTTTCCTTACTTAATTACATCGAGATGTCTCCTACACGTCCACGGACCAAGCCACTCTATTCAATCCTAAATTTCCTATTAAATTCCTCCATTTACAGCCACAACCGTAACAGTATATCCTTTTAGATCAGAAAATAAAAATAAATGGCATTGAAACCCTAGACTTAATATTTGGTAGCACAGCCATTGGACAAAATAACTGCAGTCAAGTGCTTCCTGTAGCCATGAATGAGCTTCCTCCACCTCTCTATTGGCAGTTTGGCCCACTCTTCTTTTGCAAACTGCTCCAGTTCTCCCAGATTTGAGGGGTCTCTACTCACAACTGCTGTTTTCAGATCTCCCCACAGGTGTTCAATGGTTTTTAGATCTGGACTCATTGCTGGCCACTTCAGAACAGTCTAGCATTTTGTCTTGAACCATTCCTGGGTGCTTTCTGAAGTGTGTTTGGAGTCATTGTCCTGCTGCAAGATGCATGACCTTCGATGGTGACCCAGTTTTATGACACTGGGTAGAACATTGTGCTCCAAAATGCAAAAGTTTCCTCTTGCGGCCACGTCCAGGGAGGTTGGTTGCAGTGCCATGGGCTTTAAATTTCCTGATAACATTGTGTACTGTGGACACATGAACATCAAGGTCTCTGGAGATTTACTTGTAGCCTTGAGATTGTCCATGCTTGGCTACAATCTTGTGTCGAACATCCTCAAACAATTATTTGGTTTTCTTTCTTTTCTACATGCTCATCGCGGTGCACACAGTGACAGAAAACAGCAGAATGACTCCTTTTCTCCATTCAAACTGATTGAATGATCGATTTATGTATTGAAGGCACCTGCAACTCACCATAGGTGAGTTCAAATCCAAAGGAAAGGAGAATCACCTGCTTGAAATCTAATGATTTCTTACATCTTCTAAAAGGTGCCAATAGTATTGTCCGAGCCATTTTAGAATTTCTGTGTGCAACAAGCTTAGATTAAAATAATTTTTTCACCTTTTTTTGTTTTGCTCACTGCAAACAGAAGAAATATATATGTGAATACCAAAATACTCTTTAATTTCAACAATTTGCTGGAAGAAATGGTGAATTATTTGAAAAAAGTGCAAGGGTGCCAATATTTTTGGCCACGACTATATATATATATATATTGTGGAGGTGAAGGGGTTAGTTTGTTGAGTTATATTGTAATTTGAATGTTTGGAGTATATTTATTTACACCCCAATTTAGGTGAGACAAGACCATGTTTCCTCCAAGTAATTGTTTCCTCCATTTACAGATGAGAGATGCGATTGGGGATTTCGAGATATACATCGAATATATATAATATGTGCATGACGTCAGCGTTACGTCACATTTTGAGTCAGTGTTGCTCCTCTCGTTTTATCTCTGCACCCGAGTAGTGATATCCCACTGCTTCCCCCACTCTTCTCCTCCCTGCTCCTTTACCTCTCCCACCCTGAATGAAATGAAGCCGAACAAGCTGATCGATCGCATCAATGTGGGGGTAGATAAATCAGCCTCCTTCTGCCAAAGTTGCTTGTACATCCTCGTCCCCATGTAAACCCATAAAAAAAAAACACAGGTAGTACGTGTCTGCGTCGATCAAAACGAGTTTTTTAATCAGAAACATGAATAATTCTAACGCACAAGTAGCAATGCAAACCCCCTCACCTGCACCCAGCAACCTCAAGGAGCACGCATCACCTACTTCCGGGAAGATCAACGCGCGCGCTTAAACTACTTCCGGGAAGATCAACGCGCGCGCTTAAACTACTTCCGGGAAGATCAACGCGCGCGCTTAAACTACTTCCGGGAAGATCCACGCGCGCGCTTAAACTACTTCCGGGAAACTTTCCTTGTGGAGCAAAACGCGTTTGTAAAAATAGTTCCACCGAAGAGTGTTCCCCATCCGGAGCACCGTGTGTCGCAACGAAAGCAAAAGGTACGTAATAATAATTGAGATTTTGTCCGTGAAATAATTTTGTGCGATCATAAAATAAAACGTGACATTACCTCACAGTGAAGAATTAAATAAAAAAAATTTTTTTAACTCCTCACAATTTGGATTCTGAATTAAATGTAAATTAGGCAAATTAAAGATACGTTTGTAAATGCATTTTTTACAAAACACCGAATAAATAAAACGGTGTAAATTCCCAACATTCGTGTTTAATAAATACTAGTGCGTGGCCGTACGTGCAAAAAAAAAAAAAAAAAAAATAATAATAATAATAAAAAAAAATATAAATAAATAAAAGAATTGTGACGTCGGTTGTGACGTCATAGCACCGTGTCCTGTCATTGGTTGGTAAATAAATGGCCATAACTTGGAACCACTTGTCGATTAATATCAAACCTTGAAAAGGCACATCCACAGGGCCCCAGCAATATACCTGGCAAGTTTCAATTAGATCGGAACATTGGTTGTCGAGAAACAGCGGTCCAGACAGACAGACACACAAGCGATTGCTGGAATTATAGATAGATTATTGAACGGTTTGGAGAGAAGTCCAAATGAATTAAATAATATGTTCAAAAGCGAGAGATTACGAAGCCATATATTTATTACGTAAAGTAAATATCACATGGTGTCAGTTTTCGGGAAAAAGGAGGTGGAATCCTGTCAAATATCCCGGTCTGCGCTTCTGCGTTAACTTTCAACTTCGCATGCGCGAAGGACTTTACGTGTGACGACACAATGGTTAAAAAAAACAATGTGTTCCTAACTTGTCATGTGGACCTGGTCTTTTGCAGTTTGGATCGATGGATGACCTCTTGTGGCTTGTGACCTTGATGACCTTCATGAACTTGTGCACAGTAATCATGTCACCCCCTTTGACGTGTATAATGGAGGGAATGCACATTCAGTGTCTTCAAGGCGCTTCTCGTGTGATTGTGACGTCATTCAGGAACCTAACGGGTTGCTCGCTCTTGGACTCTCTCTATCTTATTTCCATCAGTCTTGCACCGCTAAGGTCTTTGTCCATGATGACTACTCGATCTTTTTTCCTGATTAACTTTCTGTAATGGAGTTTGGTTTAAATGGTCGGTGTTTGTTGAGTTAAACGTCCCCACGTATGCAGAACTTTGCACTTACTCTCATTAAAAGGTGATTGGCAAGTGCTCGAGCGAGACCAATTCTGTGCCTTGTCCGAGTCATCTTGCAGTGATAAAACTTGGTTCCAAGAACAGTCACTGGTCCAAAGATTTTGGTGTCATCAGCAAAGATGTAGACGCGGTTTTCAAGGACCTCTGGTAGGTCATTGATGAACATAATAAAAAGCAGAGGTCCCAGGATGCTCCTTTAGGGAATGCCGCTCCTCACTGGAGTCAAGTCCACTTTGAGATTGTCCCATGAATGGTTACTCTCTGCTCTCTATAGATATGGCAGAACCTTTGAGCACAACGCCTGATCCAACACCATGTCTGTTCCCTTCAATCCGCATAACATCATTTTCCTCCTCAACCCACTTTTTTGTACAACATCCTACTCCTCCTTACTCCACCCTACTCCTCTCCCGCTCCTCCCACACACACCCCGACTCCTCCCGACTCTTCCCTACTCCTCACTACTCCTCACTACTCCTCCCTACTACTCCCTCGCTCCTCCCACACTCTTTCCACACACCCCCCGACTCCTCCCGACTCCTCCCTTTTCCTCCCTCGCAACTCCCACATTCCTTCTCCTCCCACACTCCTCCCTCGCTCCTCCCTTGCCCAGATTCCTCTCACAATCCCCTACTCCTCCCACACTTCTCCCTCGCTCCTCCCACGCTCCTCCCATATCCAATCCTTCCCTATCTCCCTCCTTGCTCCTCCTACATCTCCCCACTCCTCCCTCGCTCCTCCATGCCCAGATTCCTCCCAACATCCCCTACTCCTCCCACACTTCTCCCTCGCTCCTCCCACGCTCCTCCCATATCCCAACTCCTCCCAATCCTCCCTGCCTCGCTCCTCCCACACTCCTCCCTCGCTCCTCCCACACCCTGATTCCTCCCACAATTCCCTACTCCTCCATACTCCTCCCACGCTCCTCCACATCCCTACTCCTCCTCATCCTCCCTCCCTTGCTCCTCCCACGCCCACATTCCTCCCACAATTCCGGTACTCCTCCATTCTCCTCCTCGCTCCACCCACAATCCTCCCACGCTCCTCCCATATCCAACCCCTCCTCCATCGCTCCTCCCTCACTCCTCCCTTGCACCTCCCACGCCAATTCCTCCCACAATTCCCTACTCCTCCTTCTCCTCCTCGCTCCACCACGCTCCTCCCATATCCCAACCCTCTCCCTCCTCCCACACTCCTCCCTTGCACCTCCCACGCCTACATTCCTCCACAATTCCCTACTCCTCCATTCTCCTCCCTCACTCCACCCACACTCCTTCCACGCTCCTCCACACTCCTCCCTACTCCTCCACGCTCCTCCCTCGCTCCTCCCAAGCTCTCCACACTCCTTCCACACTCCTCCCACGCTCCTCCCACGCTCCTTCCATGCTCCTCCCACACTCCTCCCTACTCCCTCCCACACACCCAAACTCCTCCCACACTCTCACAGACTCCTCCCACACTCCTCCAAGCTCCTCCCACACCCCCACACTCTCCCAAACCCTCCACACACCCAACTCTCACAGACTCCTCCACACTTCTCAAGCTCCTCCACACCCTCCCACTCCTCTCGCTCCTCCCATGCCCAGATTCCTCCCACATCCCCTACTCCTCCACATTTCCTCGCTCCCTCCTCCACGTCCTCCCATATCCCAATCCTCCCTAATCCTCTCCCTCGCTCCTCCCACACCTCTCCCAAGCTCCTCCACCTCCCACACCTCCTCCAACCCCTCCACACTCCTCCCACACTCCTCCCACACCCCTCCCACACTCCTCCCAAGCTCCTCCCACACTCCTCCCAAGCTCCTCCCACACCCCTCCCCACTCCTCCCACACCCTCCCACACTCCCAAATCCCCATCCTCCTTTCAACCCGGTGATATCACATCCTGATCCCTTTTACTCCCTTTATTCAATTTTTGTTTTATCAACCCCCGGTATGTAAACAGTAGATGTGATGATTCAAAGTGACGAACTATGATAACCTTCATTTCCAGGTACTGTATTATAAACGTGTTTCGGGACGATCTGTGTATAAAGTGCTGCGTTCATTTGAAGGAACATCACATATGTTTATTGTTCGTGCGTGATCGCCAACTCTACCCCAAGGTAGTTGGTTTCCAAGGCACGGACAAACAAACCTTGGTTCGTCCGAATGTACACGTCATCAGAGAGAGAGAGAGCTGTATTAATTACAATAAATATAATATATAGATAATAATCTCTCAACGTTGGTGCTGATGTCGATTCGTTTACATTTTAATATCGTGTTCATTTCTAAATTGTCTGTTTGGAAACATGATTTTAATTAACGGAAATTAATTTATCTTGCGTGTCTTTACCAAGTGTGGTCGATTCCAAAAAATGTCTCATGGTTTGTCATTCGCTGTTGTGTCTCTTCAAGCAAGCAGCTTCCTGTTGCTTGCCAAGCGGCTTGCTTGATTCAAAGCGCTCAAGCAAGCACTCCAACGGAACGGAGCGCTCGCTACCGCTTAACAACATCTCGGTCTCCAGGGAAACGATGCTGTCCGGACCGTTTTAAGTTTTTACTTGATCCTCTTGTGACAATTTCCCCAAATTTTGGTTTGATTTCCCATCATCAGTTTGGTTTCAGACGGGGTCACTCTACCCTGGACATGCTGCTTCTGCTCTCCCAACAATGGATGGAGGTCCTCAATGCCAGACATAAAATCAGAGCCATATCCCTGGACATATCGCGTGCCTTCGATACGGTATGGCATCCTGCCCTGCTTACCAAACTCTCTTCCTGTGATATCCAAGGACATCTCCACTCATGGCTCGCAGACTTCCTCTCCTGTCGCAGCCAACGTGTGGCCCTTAATAGAGCTCTCTCATCCCCTCTTCCTGTCCAGGCTGGAGTTCCTCAAGGTAGCGTTCTGGGCCCTGTTCTTTTTCTGGTTTTCATCAATGATCTCTCCGACTCTCTGAAAATCCTCCTTATCTCTTTGCTGATGACTGCACCATCTGCCGTACTATCTGTCATCCCTCAGATCGGCAAGCAGCAGCCTTTTCACTCTCTGCAAATCTGGATAAAATCACAAGCTGGTCCATTACGTGGAACATGTTCTTTCACCCCTGACAAATCTCACACTCTCACTATGTCTTTCTGAAAGGACCGTCTGGAACCCCCCCCCCCCCCATCTACTTTCTCAACAATCCTCTGAAGAAGTCCTTTCATTAAAGCTTCTGGGTCTCACTATCTGCCATGATCTTTCCTGTGAAAGCAACGTTTCCAAGCTGGCCTCCAAACCAACTGCCGACTGGGAATCCTTCATCGTGCAAAGTCCTTCCTTAGCACACATGAACTCCTGACCACATGCAAAGCTTTCGTCCGCAGCCTGATGGAGTACTGCTCTCCCCTCTGGGCTGGTACTCCTGCTTCTCACCGTTCTCGGCTTCACGATGTGGAAACCAAGGCATTTAGAATCATTGGTATCTCCAGCGATGAGGCTGAGTCTTTGGGTCTCTCACTCTCTCACCGCAGGCAGGTTGGTGGTTTTTCTTTCTTCTACCGTCTCCTCTCCAGCCTCGCTCCCCCTGCTCTGTCTGAGAAATGTCCCCCCCATATTTCCGCAGGGCGCTCAAGGTCCACCAGCAACCCCCTTCTGGTGAAAGTACCAAAATCAAGAATCACTGCTCACCTTCACTCTTTCATTCCTCTTTTTCCCCACCTTTGGAGTAAACTCCCACACTCTCTTCAATCCCACTCTTCCCTCCAGGTGTTCAAAACAGCTGTTTACCACCATCTCTTATCTTCCCCCATCCAAAACCACGATCTTTTCTACCCCCGCCATCTTTTCAAGTGGCTACAGAGTACGAGGAAGAGGGAAAGACAAATAACAGTAGCAAGAATTGCTTTGCAATACACGTCCCCTACCAGTCCGAAGGAATATTTGGGAGATAAGAATTTTCTTGAGTTTAATGCACGCTCGAGCCGATACACGAACCAATTTCAAGAAGAAGAAGAAACTCTCCAAGCCACTGTGTTTGGGTCGATTCAGCAAAATAAAAGGAAAAACAATTTTCATTTACTGATCTTTTGTAGACGAGAAACCAATAAAGACAACCGGGACAACAAACCAGAGATAAAAATTAGTTTGCTTTTACGCACACTCAAGCGGATACCGGAACCACAATGAAGAAGAGGAAACTTTCTAACCCACCATGTTTCGTTCATTTCATATTTTAAAATATCCCGATGTACATACATGATGCAAAAACATGCGTATAGTTTATGTGCATATACTGTATAATACATCATGGTTATATACCTGGGATCATTCCAATTGCACTGGGCCATGGACTATAACACCCAGGCCTGAGTCCTGCTGACCTGTGCTGCTTCATGCAATGATGGTGCATGATTTTATTAGGGTGGAGTCAGGCCAGCTGGCCAGCCAATGGGTGTAAAGCGGTGGGGTTGAGTCAAGGCAGTTGGACACTGACCCATGTATTATATGTGATATTTACTAAGTTCAAAAAGGGCATAACTGTGAAAATTTGACGAAACGCCCTGAAACTAAAACTTTTTCTGTAACTTATCATAATAAAGCCATGTACCAGCTTTCAGTTGAACATGTTCATGGGTATGGGGAAAACGTCTGAAAAACCACAGGTGGGATGGACTGACAGACAGATGGACCGACGGAGAGCAAACCTATAGTCCCCTCCGGTGAAACCGGTAGGGGACTAATAAATGGGGAGTCAGAAGGAGTTCTTGCCAAGCTTATCTATGGACCCTACTGTTTATTTTGGGGAGGGGTTTTGCATGTTTGTAGATTTTGAAGGATGAAACAATGAACTAAGGGAGAGGATTCCTCAATTGTGAGAAGAAGAGAATGAATGAATGCAGGTGGGCAACCAGCCTGGACTTTTGGAGGGTGAGCAGATGAGTGTTTCTTGAGGAACATGTGTGACCTCGGGTGGCATGGAGAGGGAAAAGGTAGGAGAGAGCAGGAAGAACAAGGTCAGATGTAAACTTTAATAAAATAGAGAAACCACCAACTTGCCATTGTTGGGAGAGTGACAATCCTTAGGAATCAGCCTCCTGCCTTGGGATATCAAAAGTACAAAAGGCCTGGTTTATGATGGAAGGTCTGGTTATGAGGAGCAAGGTGGGAAGTCGGAGCACCAGCCCAGAGAGGGAAGTCATACTTTGTGTAGTTCCGTATGAAAGCCTTGTATATCACGATGAGCTTGGTGCGGCTCAAGAATGCCTTAGCTTTATGGAGCATACCCAGACGGTGACTGGCTTTTGCTGGTTCTGGTGGTTCTTGGTTCTTGGTGATATTATCCTTCCATGAAAGGTTATGGCAGCTAGTGAGGCCAAGGAATTTCTGGGACTGTCCCTCTTGCAGTGGCTGTCTCGAGAAGTGAATTGGATAGTTTGATTGCCAGTGTTGAATGTCATGTCCCAATGAGCAGACCAGCAGTTTATCTTGCCCAGGTTTGATGAAAGGGATTCAGCAGCAGCCAGCATTTCACAATTTTGATGTATCCTTCTACACAGGATGGAGTCATCAACAAAATGGTAACGCTGGTTTTCAAGGAAATCAGACATATCATTGATATGGATCAAGAACGTTGGTTCAGCCATCGAGTTGACAGATCTGTTGTTATCCCATGCCACATCACCGTGCCATATTGTTGTTGTTTGCCGACGTCATTGTCACCATTGTGGCTTGTCTATCATGCACCTGTTGGTGGCTAAGCAAACTGATGGCTGAGCGGCACACCACTGAGCATCGATTGAATGGGTGGCTGCTTGGCGCAATAACCCGTTCTTTCCGACGGCTTCTGCGGTACTTCAAGTCTTCCACCCGCGAATGCTCACACTGATTCACCCTCTCTTTGCACTCATCACGCCATTTTGACCTGTCAAGGACGAGGACCACAAACGCGGTGTCCGACATTTGGAATCGCTTCAAAGTGGCCTTCAACTGATCTTTATACCGCTTCTTGGGGGCACCGATATTCCACAGGCCATCAGTCAGTTCACTGTAAAGAAGGACCTTTGGAAATCACGCATCACCCATTCTGATCAAGAATTAATGTAGGTCCTAAGACCTCTCTTTGTAGAACACTACCCTAAAGGGAAATATAAGGGGAAAGGACACCATCAAGGGCCACCCACTGTTCTGCTCATAATGGATCCCAGACAACCACTTGAACAGAGGGCATTGAATACCAAATGAAGACAACTTAGAGATCATGGTCGGATGCCAGATGATATCAAAGGCTCGAGAAATATCTGGCGAGATGATTCTAACCATTTGCTTATGGTTCAGGGCTTCCATACACTGTTTTGTCAGTAACATATCCAAGGTGGAATGGCCAAATCAGAAGCCAAACTTGTTTTCGGAATGTAGTGAGTCGTGTCTGAGGTCAGCCACAATGAGGGACTCTATTACTTTGCTTGTGATGAGGAAAAAGGCTGATAGGTTTGTCGTTACTAGTTAAAGAGATCAGTTTTGGAAGCTTATATGGACAAGAGTGATGTTTGTAACATTCCAAGAAGGACGAAGTTTCCCATCCAAGAAGGACCTGTAAAAGAGAGAGGAGAGAGGGTATGATACGTAGGATTGAACGCACAGTCCCTGCAGATTAGATCACTTATGCCATCACAGGGTCACTTAAGGAAGAGGTGAAGAGCTGGGTAAGAAACCTGTCTTCTATGGAAGGGTTGAAGGCCAGATACTGTCGTTAACATTCTGTAATGGAGAAATGGATGTGTGCAGAAAGTGATGGATTTGGGACCTTGATCTGTTGAGTGAAGACAGAGTTCAACAACTCTGCTTTTCCTTGAGCAGTATCCAGCATTACGTCATACTTTAGAAGGGGAGCAATGTACGGGGAATGTTTACCAGACACAGGCCTGACCAGCTCACACCAGGCTTTGGAGCAGGTGAGAGGCTGGAGAATTAGGATCGCAGGTGAGCTTAATGTTGGGACCTATCTCTTCATAGGATGGTTTTAATTACCGTATGTAATTAAAAACAATCCACAATGGTTCTGAGTTGTGCTTAGAGACTGCAAGTTGCCATCAGTATGGGGTTTGTCTTCCAGGAGGCGAATATGTATTGTTTTCTTGTGATGGCCTTACCACATGTTTCAGTGTACAAAGGTCGAGATGATGTGCAGAAACATTGAATGCAGGATGGGATGAACTTGTGAAGAAGATAAATTAGTCCCTTGGAGAAGAAATTCCAGGAGCAATGAATGTTAGCTGATGATGGACCAACATTGACCTGAGAGAGCAGATTTTAGGCCAGCCCAATCAGCTTTATCAAATTGCCGTACTAGTCTGCACATTGGGTGTTCTCTAATAGCTGCCAAAGAGAGGCCCACCTTTACCAACCCATGGCCAGAAGAGCATCGAAGAGTTGAGGAAGAGCAGGACAAGTTTGAAGAAATGGTCCACACGGCAAAGTCCAGTGAATAAGTTTTGCCATTTGGAGAGGTGTGTGTTGGAACAGAAACAAACTTCGCAAGTCCAGTTGTTTCACAGAACGACTTAACTGCTCGGCAATGAACTTAAATTTATGGGGAAAATAGAGGAAAGACTGATAAGAACAGTCAAACATACAAAGACAGGATTATATATATTTTATTTTGTATGCAGTATGTGGCTGCTGGTTCAATCATTGCTGGGAGCGAGGCTGTGTCACTGATGCAGTGCCCCCTGTTTCCAGTAAGCTGGTACTCATTTTGCCAACCTCAGAAGGATGATAGGCTGGGTCAACCCATCTGGTGTTATGTCACGGCACAACAGGGGCTCAAACTCAAGACCCTAAGATATTAAGGCAGTCACCGTAACCATTAAGCCAACACCAGGCTTAACAAAGGACTAATATGACAATAAAAACATAACAACCATTTTAAAATGAGTAAAACTAGTCCTGCATTCTGCACTGAAAGATAATGCAGCGTATTCCTCACAATCCTGCACACTCTTGCTGATAGCAGTATCAATACATGGGTGCATCATGTTTGGTAGAGGTTGCGTTACTTTGCTCATATTTCTGATAATTCAGTTAACATTCTTCTGTGCTTCTTCTAAAGTGTAATCTTTTAAACAAAATTCTATCCATTTATGAATAAACAGATCTTTTTATTCAGTCATTTTATTTATTTTTTTGGAAAGAATTGCTGTCCTTAAATAATGACCTATTTATTAGGTTGTCCTTAAATTATGACCTATTTATTAGGTTGGCAAATATGGTGGAATTTCAGCAGTTTCATCAAGTTTGCTTTACTTTCTGCCAACAGAGTGGTGCCATCAGCATACCTTAAGTTGTTGATACACCTTCCTTTGATGTTCCCTTGCTTTTTCTCTGATCCATCTCAGATTTGCGAATTGATTTCTAGTTCCTCTTCCTCTTTTGAAACCTGCTTGCTCAATGGGCATTTCTCACTTAATGAGGTCTTCTGTTCTGTGTTGAATGATCTTTAGTAATGTCTTGCTAGCATGTGAAATCAAGGCAATGGTTCGGTTATTTGAACATCGTCTTGGATCCCCATTCTTTGGGAATGGTATGTAGACTGACTTCTTCCATCTTTTAGGTCATACAATCCCACTCCAGATCTATGTACAGATATCTGTTAAAATTTGGGCTGCCTCCTCTTAAGGACCCCAATCCAAGACTGAAATGTTCCTGTCATCTCCCTGATCTTTGAAAAAAATGATCTCTTGTTTTCTCCCACTCTGTTATCACTTTCTATCTTTTTGTGTGCCTCTTTGAAATATTTATCTTTATCTTTCCTGGCTTGTCCTTGGAAGTCAGTATTTAGCTATTTTATGTCCTCTCTTGATGTACCTTTGCTTTTCATCTCTCTTCTTCTGTCTGCAATCGTTTTTGCCTCTTCTGACAGTCATTTAGAGTGGTGTGCAAAAGTGTTCAGCCCCTTTGGTCAGTACGTGGTGGAAGCACCTTTTGCAGCAATAACTGCTATGAGTCGTTTTGGGTAGATCTTTACCAGCTTTTCACAGTGAGATGGTGAAATCTTTGCCCATTCTTCACGCGAAAATTGTTCTCGTTCTGCCAAGTTTGATGGGGATCGTCGATGGACTGTAATCTTCAAGTCTCACCATAAATATTCAATTAGGTCCAAGTCAGGACTTGGATTGGGCCACTCAAGAACATTTATTTTCTTATTATTCAGCCATTCCAGTGTAGCTTGAGCTTTGTGCTTCGGATCATTGTCCTGCAGAAATGTGAATCTCCGACCCAGTTTCAGATTCATGGCCGATTCCAGCAGGTTTTCATCAAGGATTCTCCTGTACTTTGCACTGTCCATTTTCCCTTCTATCCCGACAAGCTTGCCAGTCCCTGCTGATGAAAAGCAGCCCCATAACATGATGCTGCCACCACCATGCTCAACAGTGGAGAGGGTGTTGATTGGGTGATGTGCAGTGGTAGGCTTGTGCCAGACATAACACTTTTAATTTTGACCAAAAAGTTCAATTTTCGTCTCGTCTGACCACAAAACCTTTCTCCACGTGCCTGCAGTATCATTAATATGCTTTTCCATGAACTCCAAATAAGTTTTGAGATGTAGTTTTCTTCAGTAATGCCTTCTTTCTTGCCACCTGTCCATAGAGGCCAGCTTTGTGAAGGGAACAGGATATTGTTGATTGATGCACACTGACTCCCATCTCAGACATCTCGGACATCGGGAGCCTTGCAGATCTTTCAGTCATTGTTAACTTTACAGTGACATTCAAAACTAGTTTCCTGCTTGCCCAGCTGATGAGCTTGGATGGGCGACCTGATCTGGGTAGAATCTGGGTGGTATGATACCTCTTCCACTTCTTAATGGTGGATTTCACTGTACTCAAAGGGATAATGAGTGACCTTGAGATCTTCTTATAACCCTCTCCTGAATGGTGCTTCTCCACC
>CM068954.1:153069097-153110442 GCA_035128595.1 Eptatretus atami
TTCATCGAGATATGGAAGTGGATATGAAAATCGTGGTGCAGCAGTACAATATGAGGAAGCAGGTGTTAAACTTTTTATTTATTTCATAATTAGGCCCTTTCAAACAATTTAGACTCTTTTAGAGAAGGTCAAAGCACTGCTGTGACGAGAGAAAACACATATAGTGGTGCTACAGCTGCAGGAATGTAGCCGGAGTTGGAGCTGTGCTGGAGCTGAGTGGGACTGCAGCTACGTTGGAGCAGGAGAAGGCATTGAACTGGGATCCGCTGAAGTGGGTTAGGCTGCTGAACATTATTATGCAACTAAAGAGCCGCTGCATTAACAGTGGGTATCTGCACAACTTTACAAGTGGGTGTCTGCACCGCTTTACAAAGCCACTGGCATATTCGACACCGGTTGAGAGATTAAATCTTCTTTGTTGTTCCTTTCGAGTGGATCAGGTTTTCCTTGCATCCGAAAGAGGTTTTTCCTTGCCGTGTGAACTCTGAGTGGCTGTGCCATCCCAGACGATCATATGAGGACAGGAGGACCGGCTGTTCCACCACTCTTCACAAAAGGGCCCAATGAGCAGTTTGATTTTATGTGAGAGCAAAGTGTAGTCCTCACTTTACTTACCCTCTCTCTTCTGTCCATTATACATCAATGTTTCACTTATGAATCCATACCTTTTGAGCATAGTCATTGATCTTCACAAAATTTTGTGCGAGCACACATTCGAATGCCCTTGAGCCGAAGGACATGTCTCCTAGCACTCGTCCTCCTCCTTCATATGCAGCACACGGCTTCAGGTAGCATCATTTGCTGAGGGCACAGCTGTGCCGCTGAAGCAATGCCCCTATTACCAGTACACTGGTACTCATTTCACCAACCTTGGAAGGATGACAGGCTGAGTCAACCCCACCTGGAGTTAATTCAACCACTGACTGGGGCTCAAACTCAGGACCCTAAGATCCCAAGCCACCCTAACCACTAAGCCAACAGCAGGCTTATCTAGCACTGGTCGTTGGTAGATCTTAAAGATCCCACGGTATCTTTCGCGAAAAGCAGGTGAGTTATCACCAGCACCCTTAACAAATTACAAATTCTTGCCCTGAAGCTGGGAAGACAATGGCAAACCACCCAGTATAAGCCTTTCCCAGAGATTATTTGTACAGCACCGACGCTCCGGTGCATTTGATTGATTGATTTGGTCTTTTAATGGGCTTCCCTGGCCCTTTGTTAAATTAATGATGTTAAACAATTTAATGTTAGAAATATTTTTTTGTGCAGTGCTGTATAGTTTTAGAGTAGACAGGCATTGCAAATTGATTTGGCTCCTCTTCACCATCTACAAAAATTTCTTCGCTATTGGTTTGTTTTATTTTCCCAGCTTCCAGAATTCAAGAGAGAGATATCGATGAAACAATTCAAATTGAAGGTTGTCAATGGAGATCTTTTCCATGAGCATGCTGCATCAGATAGTTGTAATATTTGTCTCACATGTTTCTGTTTAATTGAATGTTTATTGTCTGTGCACTTGTTCCCTTTCAGTCGGCATTCATCTTGTTGGATTTGCTGTATTTTTTTTTAATCCTCTTTTTTTCTCAACTTGTGAAAACTTCATCTACCTCTTCAAATTGTGGCTATAGCAAGTCACCTTCACATGTTTAATCACATACAGGCTCGACAACAATCCATCTCACCATTGTTAATGGCTTGTTTGAGCTTGCCACATTCCAATGTATCATAGATCATTTTGGAGGAAAGAATGCCTCAAAACATATACAGTAATAGCAAAAAATTAGATAACTGCATGTTAAACTAAAACATACCTCATTAACCACTTGTAGACTGAACTTTGCGTAAACCTCTATCTTTTCAGGACACTGTGACCTGTGTCTGGATATTATTTGCTGACTCCCTCCACCCTCTTCCTCAAAGCGTTACCTTACCCCCAACTCTCCTTCTCTTTCTCTCTTTCTCTCCACACTTCCCCTTGGTGTTGTTTTCTTTGGATATCTCTCTCTCCTTCTCTCCCTCTCTATGGCAGTTCAGCTGGTGCTCTATTCCACATGCTACATTGTGCTGCTCTCGAAGATATGTGCCAGCCCTGAAGGTGGGATTCTGTCTTTTGTACCATCATTACTCTTCTCAGTTGTGCTATTTGTATAATAATGACAGAATATTTTAAACCACAATGATAAACCAGCATCGTCGTTGATGTGCGTTGCATCATTATTGCAACACGGTAAGTTTAATTTACACAATATTTCGTCTTTACATCGCATAAGCAATATCCATCAAGATGGTGCGGCGGTCACGCACTTGCCTCTACCTGGGTTTGATTCTCGACCCGATGATAAACTGTCAGATTAGTGCTTCATGTTGCATCGCAAAGTGTGTCATCCCTTTGGATGGTCGTTAAGCTGAGTGTCCCATCTGTGAGCAATAGTTGGTGGATGTTAAAGATATCACGGTGTATTTCACAATGAGCAGGTGACTTTTTACTGTCATATAGTTCGTGCCATATTGTGCAGTCATTCTCCGAAGTATGTTACATGGTTTGACGTCTTAACTCTGCAAAAACCGGATGAATCCTGTTGCTGTGTAGCAATCTTTACAGGACGAATACTTGCGCCGCATGTGGTATCGAAGTCAGGTACTTAGTGATCAACAAATGACACCCTTGCGGCCTTGCCCCTGCAATAGAGTACATAATAGAATTGTATTACACACATGCACTTTTTGTAACATTAAAATTAACTTTATTTATTGACGTCCTCGTCCTCGCCATCCTCCTATTATCCTCGTCCTCGTCTATATTTGTTGATTTGTTGACTGGCATAATCCTCTCCGTTATTTTTTAATACGTTTTTGTCAGTTCCTTCATTTTCTTTTTTGGATTCCTTGTTTTTCCACAGTCATCTCTCGTCTTGTTTACCCTCTGGTTTCTGTTAGCATTGTGTCTTAGTCTCATTGTATTAATCCTACCTCCATGAATCACCAAGTTTTCTTCTCCTTCCTCTCTTCTTCTTTTGAATTCTTCTCATAATATTTTACTTTTCATCCTTTGATCCCTTGTCATGTCTGGTGCAATGAATGTTACATTCCAACATCCTCCACTCCTACCTGGAACTTCTCTAAAAGCCCTTCCTCAGCCCCAAGATAGATTCTCTCAGCTACTGGCAATTCCACTGAGTGTTCTTGTGTGAATGTTGAAGCAAAACAACTATTTAGTAAGCCTGCCATCTCACTTTCATCTCCAGCCAATTGCCCTGTGCTATCCTTCAATGGAGCCATGTTTATCTTAACCTGTTCTTTACCTCTTATGCAATGAAAAAAATGTCTTGCTGTTCTCTTTAATATTCTCAGTCTATCCTTCTCATATTCTCTTTTGGCTTGCCTAGCTATTTTTTCTTTACTACCTTCTGTTTATTCCTATGCTGATCCAAGTCAGACTCCAATCCTGTTATTTTATACGTAATGAATGCATTCTATGCTTGGTGTTGTCTTCATGGTTAGGTTGGTGGCTTGGGATCCAAGGATCCTGAGTTCAAATCCCACTCAGCTGTTGAATTAATACCAGGTGGGGTTGACTCTGCCTGTCATCCTTCTGAGGTTGGCAAGTATGAGTGCCAGCTTGCTGGTATCCTGTGTTGGAGTGGTGACCTCTCCAGGATTGTGCCCAATAGCCAAGGAGACTACTTAGGTAGCACCAATGCTCTGCACAGAGTATGGTCCCAATAGATGAATGGATGAATGGATGGATGGATGGAGAGATGGAATGCATTTTGCTCATCCTCAATGGCAATCCTTACCTCCATGCTCAGCCATCCTGATGTCTTTCTGCTTCTTGCCTAATACCTCACTGGAATATACTTGTGATGCATATTACTCCATATGAAGGTTTTCATTTTGTTTGAGGCTGTTTGCCATCTTGTTAGTTCATCCCTATCTGGGTCACCTCTTTCCTCATATCCTCATCGTTTGCCTTCCTGAAATATAAGAGCCTTATACTTTACTATCCTGAACAAACTCTAACTCTTGACAGAATCTTTGCACATATAAAATATGTTATGGTCACTTGTCTCTAAATGCTTTCCTTCCTCCACCAACTCCATCATATTCAGATCATTAAGTAAAAAGAGATCTAACACTGCACTCCTCATTGGGCATATGATTTCATATATTCAACCATTTATCCACCACTACTAGCAGAGTACCTGTCCTACGGGCAATCTTGTTTCAAGCATTCAACACGTTCTTCTGACACATCCCTTTATTTGGATGGTGTATGGGCAACAGACCGCTGCCTCAATTGCTCACGAAAATAAAAATAACCTGAGTTACATATATGAAGCAAAAACCTGCTCACTGCTTATGTGCATATATAATACATCGTGGTTATGTAGCTCAGATAGTTTAAATAGCGAGGGCCATAGTCTGACATGAGTCGAGGCCTGAAGCTTGAGGCTTATGTATACTGTCGCCTTCACAAGGCCCAGAATGACGCCTCTCGGCTCCAACCTTTCGATATTTGATGGTCCTTTTAACAATCACTTAGATTGTTTTACACTGAAAAGAAAACTTATAGGGAGGGCATGGCGATTGTGAATACGACATTTCGGAAGATGTCTTTGGTTTACATGTGCTGTTAGGCTTAGGCTTCCAAAATGGTGGACGTACTATATGTTTTTGTTTTTGTTTAGGTTACAATTGTGGGTGGCATCAGGCCAGCTGTCCAACCAATGGGTAGAGAGCAGACATACATACATACAAACACATTCCATTATGTATAGTTTATGTAAATAAATACAAACTGTTTTGTTTCGGAGAAGAAACATCAAGCCAAATAAGCCTGGTGTTGGCTTATTAGTTAAAATGGTTAAGGTGGCTGGCTTAAGTCTTAGAGTTTTGAGTTCAAGCTCCTGTTGTGCTGTTGAAAGAACATGAGGCAGGTTGACTCAGCCTGTCATCCTTCCAAGGTTGGCCAAATGAGTACTAGCTTTCTGCTAACAGGGATACTGCATCAGTGGCACAGCCATGCTTCCAGAAAATGATGCATTCAGCAGCCACAGGCTACATATGAAACAACAACAAGGCAAATATGTTTGAATGATGTTGACAATGTTTCAAACATGTTTCGTACTGAATGCATTTCTGTAAACTGGGCGTAGTAGCGTGCGCCTGTAATCCGGCTACTCGGAGGCTTGGGTTGGAGGATCGCTTGAGGACGGGAGCTCTGCGCTGGGCCGCGCTATGAGAGGGTGTAGGGCAGCCCGGAGTCATGGTGAAACCCAATCCTTATCCCTGTGTCGTAAGAGGCGACCAGGGTTGCGTCAGGAAGGGCATCCGGCGTAAAACCTGTGCCAAATCACTATGCGGATCATACGGATGATCCGCTGTGGCGACCCCTAACGGGAGCAGCCGAAAGACGAACAACAACTGAATGCATTTCTGTGCTTTGATGCACAGTTTTGCACGGCTGTGATTACCACAATGGTACCATGAATCTAGTCATGTATTATGAAATTCAAACACTCATTTTAAATATCTTGGGGTACCCCTGTAACTCACATAAACATGTTTTTTTCAGGATCCCACTGTTTGGTTCATGTGAAAAGGAAGCAGAGTTGGTGAAATTTATTAAAGTGAATAAAGCAAAAACATGGATGGAAAATGCAGCATAAGTCTTTTTCCATCAACTTTACTTTCCAGACTCATGGGATCGTCTAGTTCCAAGTCGTGGAGAGACAAGAAGCTACTACTATAAAACAGCGGTAGTCACAACCCAAAATGGATATACCCCAAGGAACACTGACTTGCAGCTGGAAGCACGGGTTGATGTTGCTGGGTTGTGGGATGGAGAGACAGAGGAAGGGGGCAAACTACTTCGACTTATGGTGAGTGGTCTTCAACGTAACTTTAACGTTAACATCATAAAGTGTGGAGTGTTAATTCACTTTTAGTCAAATGTATTGCTTGTCAGGATTTGTTCTTTTCAGACAGTTTAAATTGGTATTACTCATTTCATTGAAAATACACAAAAATAATGTTAGTTTATTTGTTGTGGATAAACTGGGAGGGGCATGGCCAAATTGATGCATCTGTTTCTTCAGTGGCAGCATGATAAGACTGAGTTGCTTTGAGTTTTCTGATTAGCCTGAATTGGCTGATACACTCTGCAAATTTGATGCCTGGGAGCTTTTCAATATGATACATCATTATTCACTTCTGAAAATAACCGGCAAACTTTGGCAGTGAAAATCAGCACATTTTCTGGACTTTATCATGGTTACATAAATGATCCCTCTGTGATTTCATTGCATAAATGTTGTTCCATTATCATAGTAATCAAAAACATTGCATTTGATTGCTTTATTGACCTCTTTGTCTGTTTCTTTGTGTCACTTTTCTGTAATAGTGCCCGACTTTACTGTGAGCAAGAAAACGTGTTAATGCAAAGCCACACAATCTTGTAGGCCTTATATCCATAACCTGTCTGGATCATCATATGACGTACCTACCAAACCAATTAAACATCCATGCAAGCACTCTCTAACTACACCTGCTTTCTTTGGCTGATTCAGCAGTAACTTTTTATTGGCTACCAGACTCGGTGGTGTAATGGTTAGTGTGTCTGCTCTGAGCCTGGGAGGTCAGTGGTTTGAACAACCGAGTCCTACCAAAGACTTTTATTCAAAAAATGGTATGTGTTGCTTCCTTACTTGACGCTCAGCATTTCAAAGGATAGGGCACGGACAAACAACACTGGGAAGGTAATGATAAACCACCTAGCATAACCCTTGCCAAGAAACTGCTTCGGCAGCACCGACGCTCTGTACATAGATTAGCACGGCACAGGTTTTTTCATTGGCTAAAACACTATCACTGGTTGTCATATATTTATCATACATGACATATTGCTCCCAGTCTATGCTCATATGTGCAACTTTATTTTCGTGGCTGAACTAACTTCCTCATTTTCATTCACTTCCTCATTATCCCTGTGTACTACTATATTGCTGTGTGCCTTTTGTGTCTTTTTAATGTCTGCTCTATTTGTATGTGATCTACAGTACCTTCAGAAAGTATTCACACCCCTTGAGTTTTGTCACATTTTGCTGTGTTACAGCCTGAATTTAAAATGGATTAAATTAAAATATTTTGTCACTGATATACAAAAATACCCCTTAATGCCAAAGTGAAAACATGTTTTTGTAATTTTTTTACAAATTAATTAAAAATGAAAGGCTGAAATGTTTAATTTACATAAATATTCAACACCCTCTGAGCCAATACTTTGTCGAAGTGCCTTTGACAGCGATTACAGCTTCATGTCTTGGGTATGTCTGTATCAGATTTGCACATCTAGATTTGGGGATTTTCTCCCATTCTTCCTTGCAGATTTGCTCAAGCTCTGTCAAGTTGGATGGGGAGCATCGGTGACCAGCCTTCTTCAAGTCTTTGTGCAGATTCTCAATGGGATTCAAGTCTGGCCTTTGGCTGGGCCACTCAAGGGCTTTCACATTCTTTATCGGAAGCCATTCCAGTGTTGTTTTTGCTGAATGCTTGGGGTCATTGACCTGTTGGTACATAAATCTTTGCCACAGTGTAAGGTCTTTTGCACTCTGAAGTAGGCTCTCCTCAAGGATTTGGCTGTATTTGTCTCCATTCATTGTTCCCTCTATCTGTACAAGTCTCCCAGTCCATGCCTCTGAAAAGCATCCCCATAGCGTGATGCTGCTACCACCATGTTTCACGTAGGGATGGTGTTAGGTGGGTAATGAGCTGTGCTCGGTTTCCCCCAGATGAAGCGCTTTGCATTCAGGCCAAAGAGTTCAATTTTCGTCTCATCAGACCACATAATCTTTTACCTCATCCTCTCAGAGTCTTTCACGTGCCTTTTTGCAAACTCCAGGTGTGCTGTCATGTGCCTCTTTCTCGGGAGTGGCTTCTGTCTGGCCGCTCTCCCATATAGCCTAGACTTGTGAAGTGCTGCAGAGACTGTTGTCCTTCCGGCAGGTTCTCCCATCTTAGCCAAGGAATGCTGTAGTCCTGTCAGAGTGGTCATTTGGTTCTTGTTCACCTCCCTGATCAAGGTCCTTCTTGTCCAGTTGCTCAGTTTGGTCGGACAGCCAGCTCTAGGAAGAGTCTGGGTCATTCCATATTCTTTCCATTTCTTAACGATGGAGCTCATTGTGCTCAGGGGGATTTTCAACTCTATATAAATTGTTTTATACCCTTCCCCAGATCTATACCTCCTCACAATTCTATCTGAGGAGTTCTACAGACAGTTCCTTGGACTTCATGGGAGAGTTTCTCCTCTGACAAGCACTGCCAACTGTGGGATCTTGTATAGAAAGGTGTTTCTTTCTAAATCATGTCCAATCAATTTAATTGGCCACAGGTGGACTCCAATCAAGTTGTAGAGACATCTCAAGGATGATCAAAGGAAATTGAATACACCTGAGCTCAATTTGGAGTGTCATTGAAAAAGGGTTGAATACTTATTGATGCAAGACATTTCAGCTTTTCATTTTTAATTGATTTGTAAACATTTCTAAGAAACAAAAATTCCACTTTGCCGCATTGGGGTATTTGGTAGGTTTTGTCATTATGGGGTACATTATGAGGTATATAATCAGAAAGGCCATCTCTTATGTCGACAGCCTTTCTGTTTATATCCAAGAGGTTGGATTTTGGACATCCTCTTGCATTTCTTTTCATTACTTTTCAGGTATAGAATTTTTCAATCTGATTTTAAGGTAGACACTGAAACAATGTATAGTACTGATTGGGCCTTGGTCAAAAGGTAGCTTCAAATGTACTAATTCTGAAGTCATTAGACACTTGTGGAGAACCATACCTTCCATTCCAATCCAATGAAGTTTCTCCTTGAACAAAAGAGAACATGTTGCTGAATAAATCTCTTGAATCAATCTCATTGAAATGAGTGGTTGCTTTTGCCTTCACAGCACAAACAAATGAGGAATCTGAACATTCTGGATCTGAGAATAAAACCACCCAAATGTGAATGGATGCTGATTCGCAGTGCAGTGCTTGAATTGTAATACGATTAATTTTTTTGTGGTGTATGTGCCATCTAGTTCAATGATGTTAAAATCTCATCTGGGAGGAAGAAACGCATGGATGTGAGGAACAGGCACACTACGGAGCTGGATGTTGACTTGGTGTTTGGTCCAGGAGCGGCAGAACACCTTTCTGCTGAAACAGTGTTCCGCTGGAGGCGTGGCCAGGCAAGGAGTTCAAGGGGGACAGGTCAGGTCAACCTGATCTATAACATTCTCTTGTTTTCTGAACGTTTCAAGGCAAAACGGCTTTATCCATGTTAATTACTTTCCTTTTTTTCCCCACAACTATTCACCAAGACATCCACCTGCACAACCATTGCATATTCATTTAATATCTACATTTCAATTATGACATCTACTTCGGAGCTGTACTTTATAGATGCTTATTGAGGGGGTGGGGGGATAATCAGAAAACGAATTGAGATAAGGAAGGAAATGATGGAGGATATGACATTAAAGTGTAAGAGAGGTGCGGAGGAGGGGAGAGAAAATAAATGAAAAGAGGTTTGAGGATGACAGAAAAATGGGACATGGGGGAATGATCGTGGTGGAAACGTCCCAGGTTTTGATTATTGTACATATTATCTAGACGGCCTTTCTGATTAATGTATCTAAAGGGAGGATCTATTTGATCATGTTACCCACATCCGTAAGACCATTGTGAAAGGTACATTGGGAACTTTTAAACTTTGTGTTATGGATGCATCATTCTGTCATCGATGTTCAGAATGTATGGCACGTTATTTAACCAATTTGGCACAAAAATACATCACATGGAAAGCAGATAAAAGCAAGGTGCTTGGCTGCTTTAGGTTTATTAATTATAGCCAGGGGAGCTTTAAAAAAAAACCAAGAACGATGAAATGGATTTCATCTGTTGCATCAACATATGAAGCATGTTTATTGGTTCCATGCACTGTTTATTTTGTGCTTTGTTCGTGTGACATTCGTTGAATTTGTCAAGCTCACTTTGAATTGTAATGAGTTTAAGCTGTGAAGATGTTTGTGCAGGTGCAAGGAATCTATGTTTTGCCAAACGAGACAGAAGTAATTACAAATATTCGACGTGGCTTCATCAGCCTGTTCCAGTTCCAGCTGCAGCCTGGAGAAGTGAAGGAGGTGAATATGGGACCTGGGAATTCAGAGAGAGAGAGAGTGTGTGTGTGTGTGTGTGTGTGTGTGTGTGTGTGTGTGTGTGTGTGTGTGTGTGTGTGTACACACGCTTGTTCTTACGCTACCTTTCATCATAAAAGTTGTCTGAAATACAAAGCTCAGGTTCTCATTTGACTTCTGATGATCTTACAGGGACCAGTATCAGAACTTCCATCAACACAGGGGTGTATTAATCCCAAAGTATTACGTTGGTGCACTTAACTCGGTTTGGCCTTTGATGTTGGCTAGCCTGGTTTCCTTCTCAGGGTCTGTGACATCCTCAATGTGTGAAATGTTTTTTTTTCTTCATTTTTTGAAATCTTCTTGCATTTCCTTAAATTACCTTTCAGGTTTAGAATCACTGTTGTTTTGCTGTGGCACCCTGCAAATGGTCTTTAAATTTTACATAATGCGACACAACACTTTAAATATTAAATTCACGAAATAGCAACAATGTTGTTCATAATGGGTTAATTATATATATATATATTTTTTACACTTTATGACTTAGAAGTTCTTCTTGTGACAGGCTGGATTGTTTGGGGTGTGCCGGGTACGGTATTCAGTCCAGCCGAACCAAGTGACAAAGCACATCATTCCAGGCAGCTGTCAACTCTCCCACCTTAAGTCGGCAGGACTGAGTCAGGTAAAGAGATGTAACTGTTTTACCAGCACTCATAAGACATGTTAAAATTTCTTATCTTTGAACAAAATGTCATGCTTTATATTGATTTAATTGCTCGTTAAACAAGTACTTTTTGTGATTTTTTTTTTGTAAACACTCAGCTTAAAGCCTTAAACCCTTCCCTTCTTCCTCACCCTTGCCAATGTACATGTGGTTCTCTTTTGGACTTACTCTGATTTGTGAAACCCCCTTTCCTTCCCAAACACCCACATGACTCCATCACACAGTTTATCATCATGATAACAGTTTCCAATTTCATCCCATCAGATCCGGATTCGGATCTTCACCATGATAACAGTGTGCAGTGTAAAGGCCTTTCAATGAGGATTCGATCACTTGTATTCTATCAAATATCTTTCAATATTTACTACCGGTTTGTTGCAATTTTGAATTCACAAACATGTTGGGGCTGGCAATAGGTCAGACACGAGGAATTATGATGAAGGGTGGGAGGTGGGTCTGGGGATCAGGAATTAATAAATCATACGATATATAATTTGAGAAGTATCCGTTTGTTTGTTTGTTTGACTTCTATGCACTCCTGAATCACTGGACGGAATGAGTTGAAAACTGGTGGTTGTACTCACGGAGTGCACGATTGGGGAGGTGGTGGGGAAAGGTGGGGTGGGGGTGGGGGAGGGGTTGAAGAACCCAATTCTCTCTGTAAATATGTATGACATAGTGCTGCTTTCAGTGGAAGGGGGGATTACAAGTCACACTAACATAAGCCAATTCAGGGGGAATACGTGACTGTTGAAATGACTTATGAATGCTGATGAGGCCTTTTGCGTACGTGCCGTGTGTGCGTTTCCTGTAACTTGCTTCTGCTTTGGCGGGCACTTTTAACCTGCCATTGATAGGGAGAAGTGTGTAAATCAAATACTCTTTTCATCATCATTTTCAGCCTTTAAATGAAAGAGTGGCAATTTAAAAATGGTAAACCATAATTGTTCCTGGATGCAAATCAGATTCACGAAAATATAGGAATACTAGAAGGTCACTTGGTGGAGAACATACCTCCACCATGCAATGCCTGATCCACGAGAACATATCAGGCCCAATACATTTTTGAATACAAATTTAAAAATTCTCGTTTCCAGATCTGGATTCGGACCTTCACCATAATCGAATTAATTCGTCCTCATCACACACCCAAAGTGTCCACCAAGTTTCGTCCGAATCTGTCCACAACTTTTTTGAGATATCGTGCTCCATATCGTTTTTGGTCCTATCTCTCAATGGTGAAGAATCACTTAAATAAATTATAGTATTCGGATCTGGATTCAGATCTTCACCAAAATGTAATCAGATCGTCCT
Organism: Eptatretus atami; assembly: GCA_035128595.1. Classification (NCBI taxonomy): domain Eukaryota; kingdom Metazoa; phylum Chordata; class Myxini; order Myxiniformes; family Myxinidae; genus Eptatretus; species Eptatretus atami. The sequence goes on from CM068954.1 coordinate 153,081,326, forward strand.
TGTCACACACCCAACTTGTACACAAAATTTCATCCGAATCCGTCCACAACTTTTTAAGATATTCTGCACACAAACAAACAGAAAAACAAACAAGCAGTCATAGACTGGTACTTACGAAATCGTCAACTTGACCTCTGACCTTGTCTAATAAAAGCTGTCTCTAGAGAAGGTAGCGACGCAAACCAGAAGTTTCTACGATGATTCTGTACAAAACCATCAAAAATCGAATGTTTGACCTCACTGTGACCTTGACCTTTGACCGATTTTGACCAAAATCTAATCAGCACTAGCCATCACCCTCTTGAATCACGTGGTGTAATTTGACATTGGTAGCTTCTTCCGTTCTCGAGTTATCGTGCCTACAAACAAACAAACACACAAACACACAAACACAAACAGAGGACGGAAGTCATCAATATACTTACGAAATCTTTAGATTTCGTAAGTAACAAACAGACAGGCGTGAAAACATACCTCCTCCCACCTTCGGTGGCGGACGTAAAGGAGAAATATCCGTCGATGAGACCTTCTTCTTCTCCTCCTTCTTCTACTTCTTCTTCTTCTTCTTCTTCTTCTTCTTCTTCTTTTTCTTCTTGCATTTGGCCAATATGGGGTGCACTAAAGTTGAATGTCAAGGTTATGCAGGCATGTGGCTGCCTCAGGGGTGAGTTGGTGGAGGGCTAAAAGTCCTCCCAGTAGCTGCCACAAGGGACAGTGCGATGTGATGTGATCCACTGTCTGGACTCCTCCGCAGTCACAGAGCGCATCCAGCCTCATCCTTCATCGGTGGAGGGTGTTGCCGCCATGCCCCTGTCTAGTGCGGAGTCTGTTGAGGGCTGTCAAATGCCTACGCGGGAGTGTGAAACTGGGTGGAGCAATGGTTGGATCAGGTACATAATGTTTACTAGGAGCTGTGGTAGCCTCCCAGCTGGCCCTTCACAAGTCGGATTCGCCTTGATGGGCTTCGGTAAGGAACTCGGTGCAGTTCCATGGTGGTTTTCGGGACTTGAGGCAGCAGCGCGGATGTTCAACGAGAAGTCGCTGGGCTAGAATTTCAGTAGCCGAAATGCGGCTGAAGTATCGGGATGACAACACTTCCCTTCAGATGGCTGATGGAGCAATGTTGGAGAGGATAGGGAGCCACTCAGTCTTTGTTGACTTGAGGGTTCCAGACTCTGTTCTCATCGTGATGTTGATGGCATTTGTATGGGCATTCACTGACCAAAATGGCACACAATACTCTGCAGTCAAATGTATAAGGGCGAGAGTTGCCATCCATCCGTGCGTGGATGAGACTGAGAGATTTTGAGTTCCTATCATTTCCTGTTAATACAAATGAGCAGCTACATTGGAAAGACACACACACACACACACACACACACACACACACTTCTCTTCGCAATTGACGTAAAAATCTAGTATAGTTTCTCTTGTGGCCCCAGAGTCAAACAAACAATAAATTTATAACAGCCCTCACAGCTCCAATAGCTCCCACTCCCCCTCTCCAAATATCATCATTTAAACTTACCCTGTACAATGTACATTCACAAGCCCCAGTTATGTCCTTCCCATTGGTGTTCAGAACTACCCAAACCAGATACTGTGTCTTGCACAGGGAAGACTACCTGATATATCCGGCTTCCATGTAAATATACCTGGCACAAGCTTTGTGTATTTTCACTTCATTAAAATGTTCTTTGCCGAGTAGTTGGTTTCCGTTACTTGGTAATGACGCACAGCATCATCTCTCCATTTGCAGACATCCAGTAAATAAATCACCAAGCCTGCCATGTTCACAGGAGGCATTTCCGCAAGGTCCAAAGTCCATTCACTGGTAGCGATCTGTCGGGGGTTTGTGTAGCACACGCCCATCCACTCGGGCCTTGCACCGGAGTTTGCAGTACGGGCCACTCGGTGAGCTGAAAAAGTTCTCCAAGTCTTTCGTTGTGCAGAGGCACAGTCCTTTCTCTCAAGTACTTAAGTATTTTCGGCTTTAAAAAAAAGAAGCTTTGTGAGCCATTTTACGTAACAATCCTCATCTCTACACACGATATACTTTATGGCGCCTCGAACACCGCCGTTTCAAGGGGTTGTCGCGCGTGCACACTGAGCATTCTGGGGCGGATTGTGTCATTTTGAAAGTCGTCTATTAACCCATCCCTAATTCTGGTGGAATTATCACTTCCATCAGGACAGGTTCTTCGTTAGTGATTTTTATGCAGGAAATGTGATGTGATTGTTAATTCATTTTAATTTTGAAACTTTCACTTTGTAAAAGCAAGAGGCAATAAATTTCTTCAAAACACACATGGAAGGGGGGATGGTGGTGGGTAGTTGAAATATCAGGTATAATATGAGGAAGTTTCTTTTTATAACAGCAAAGTTGGTGGTAGGGTTGGAGAGGTATCATTAGAGTTTGTGCATGAGTTTATGTGCAATAATTTCTGAACAAGTCAAAATGATGTTAATTATTTTCATGTACTTTAAACTTTGCTATACAATACAAGCAGTTCCTACCTGTCAACTTCACTGATGGACCAATTAGTTGGCATGTTTTCCAAAAATTTTTGGCGAGGAGGAGAAAGAAAGGAAGCAAAATTTACTCGTGCATCGAGTGCTTTAACCCCTCCGCTCACCCCCTCTCCACCCCCCACCCTTTCATCCTGATGTCCGTTCCCACTAAAAATGTCTCACACATGATGACAGCCTTTGACAGGCCCCTCCGGTTTTTGTTTTTGGTGGGGAGAGAAGGGATGGAGGGCAAATTTACCCACACAACGAGTGCTTTGACCTCAGCGATACCCAGGTAAAAATGAAACTTGAATGCCCTCTGCCACCACCACTAGGTGGTGCTACACGGTACACATTTGCAGAGAAAATTTACGTTCCCCCCCCCCCCCACACATACATACACACAAACCTCCGCATGAGGTCATGTCACATAGCCTATGTTACCCCTCACACAAAGTTGTATTTGTACCCTGAGTTTGAAGTTTGTCACTTAAAAGATGTGCAGGTGCATAAGGAACAAAGAGACGGAGGGGAGGGAGGAGGGGGGGATAGAGAGAGAGAGAGAGAGAGAGAGAGAGAGAGAGGAGGAGGAGGAGGGAGGGAGAGAAGGAGGAGAGGAGAAGAGAAGAGAAGGAGAAGGAGAGGAGAGGAAGAGGAGAAGAGAAGAGAAGAGAAGAGAAGAGAAAAAGAAGAAGAGCCGTTTATATATCAATATTATTTTGGTGAAGTTGTGAAATATATGGGTTGCTCAATAATAAGTTTTGTTTAATACACTGTATTTTTCCATTAAATAACTTTTCAAAAAGATTTTCCAATATTCCTCACCCGATCCATTTTCAGCTCTGTTATTAGAAAAAAAAAAATTGTTTTGCCTTAATATAAGAGTTGTTTACCTCTGGTAAAATTACCACTTCTGAATGCAGGTTCTGGAGTGGGAGTTCCTCTCCCAGGTGGAGGTTTCATTTGCTTTCCGGAGTGGTGTGTTAACTACAGCCAACTGTCTTGAGCACCACATCCTTAAACTTCCTATTCAAGAATCTGTCAGCATCAATTCCACATCCTGGTACAATATAAAGTTGCTTTTGTTGGCATTCTTTTCACCGAAATGCCATCAAGTTATGGTGATGGTTTTATGCTTGTACTTCAGTGATTTTGTGATTGAGATTCACTTGTGCTTTGTCACTTTGCTGTACTCTGACAGTCAGTGCACAATCTTATGCAAAAGCATAATTATAACAGGAGGTGAGGTTGCATTAATTCATGTTCCAGCTCAAATAATTCTCACTGTTCATTCCAACAAAACACATTAATTATTTTGAAAAAGCTTAAATTTTTCAACTCTATTCATGGTATGACTTTCTGAGTAAAGGTCTCAATGATTGGCTGTTGTTTTTCTCCACTGATGTACTGAGGGAGACAAGAATGCTTTTTTGATTTATTTTTTTTATCAGAAAATTTAGAAACTTAATGAATCGTATATTTAATGGCTTTGGGATTGCGATGTCAAATTGCATGATATTGGGATTTTATAGGAGGTGGATAAGGCCAAATAAAAAAACCACAAAAAAACAGTTGATCATCCCCACTTGCTTCCTTTTCTGAAGCCGCTTCCTTTTTTAAATTATTTGTTATTTTGTCAAATATCACAAAAAAATCGCACCCATGTCCGAAGGAAGCGGTACAGTAAAATGGCTGAACCGCTTAAAAGTAGCCCCATGGGGGACTGATGGTTACTTCTCCAACAGGCGGGGTGACCTCACTGTCCTGATACAAACTAAGCAATAACACAAAAAAACTAAACAAAAAAAGAAAAACTAAACTACAACAAACTATTAATGAATGAAACAAGGTGGATTAGAAAGGTTCTTCTTCTTCATGTTCTACGGACGTACGAAAGGAAGGCCACACCAAATATTGAACTGGTTTTCACCACTCAAAAATCCATATCTTTGTGAATGACTCTTGCACCATTCTTTGAATCGATCATTTTCCCAATGTTGCAATTGAGTTTTATAGCTTCTCTTTAAATCAATAATTTTCCTAATGTTCATATTGAGTTTTTATAGCTTCTTTTTTTAATCAATAATTTTCCCAATGTCGATACTGAGTTTTCATATCTTCTTTTGAAAAATCATTTTCTCAATATTGATGTGGAATTTTTATAGCTTCTCTTTGAATCGATCATTTTCCCATTGCCAATATTGAATTTTTACTGCTTCTCTTGAATCGATCATTTTCCCATTGCCAATATTGAATTTTTACTTGCTTCTCTTTGAATCAATCATTTTCCCATTGCAATTTGAGTTTTTATAGCTTCTATTTGAAATCGATATATTTTCCCAATGTCAATATTGAGTTTATTCGCTTCTCTTTGAATCGATCATTTTCCCAATGTCGATATTGAGTTTTTTAAGCTTCTATTTAAATCGATCATTTTTCTAATGTCGATATTGAGTTTTTGTAGTCTCTTTGAATCGATCATTTTCCCAATGTCGATATTGAGTTTTTATAGCTTCTCTTTGAATCGATCATTTTCCAACTAGTACGGGCCCGTAGGGGCGGGCCCGTAGGTGCGTGCCCGTAGGTGAGTGCCAGTATGTGCAGCCTCTCTCTCAAACTCGAAAAGGCAACATCCACGGGTCCCCAGCAATATTCCTGGCAAGTTTCAATCGTGCAAAAGAAATAATAAAAAATTTAAATAAATAAATAAACATTAATTGTGATGTCATTCGTGATGTCATAGCACCGTGTCCTGTCATTGGTCGACAGTAAATGGCTGTAACTTGGGAACCGCTCGTCCGATTAATATCAAACCTTGAAAGCACATCCGCGGGGCCCGGCCAATATTCCTGGCAAGTTTCAATCAGATCGGACCGTCGATCGTGAAAAAAAAAAAAAAAAAGAATAAATAAATAAACATTAATTGTGACGTCATTCGTGATGTCATAGCACCGTGTCTTGTCATTGGTCAACAGATAAATGGCCGTAACTTGGAACCGCTCGTCGATTGATATCAAACCTCGAAAAGGCACATCCGCGGGTCCCCGGCAATATCCTGGCAAGTTTCAATCCGATCGGACCGGTGATCGTCGGTTATTAAATAATTTTGGAAAAAATTGGCATGATAAGGTGAGAAGGTGGAACGACACCTTCAGCTGCCATATATACACCTTTTCAACACTGATAAAAGCAGTAAAATGGCCGTAACTTGGGAACCGCTCGTCCGATCGATATCAAACCTCGAAAAGGCACATCTGCGGGTCCCCGGCAATATTCCTGGCAAGTTTCAATCAGATCGGACCGGCGGTCGTCGAGAAACGGCGGTCGCAGACAGACAGACAGACAGACAGACACACACACAGAGATTGCTGGAATTATAGATAGATGACGATATTAAGTTTTTATAGCTTCTATTTAATCAATCATTTTCCCAATGTCGATATTGAGTTTTTATAGCTTCTCTTTGAATCGATCATTTTCCCAATGTCGATATTGAGTTTATTCGCTTCTCTTTGAATCAATCATTTTCCCAATGTCGATATTGAGTTTTATAGCTTCTCTTTGAATCGATCATTTTCCCAATGTCGATATTGAGTTTTTCGCTTCTCTTTGAATCAATCATTTTCCCAATGTCGATATTGATTTTTATAGCTTCTATTTGAATCGATCATTTTCCCAATGTCGATATTGAGTATTTATAGCTTCTCTTTGAATAGATCATTTCCCAATGTCGATATTGAGTTTTTATAGCTTCTCTTTGAATCAATCATTTTCCCAATGTCGATATTGAGTATTTATAGCTTCTCTTTGAATAGATAATTTTCCCAATGTCGATATTGAGTTTTTATAGCTTCTCTTTGAATAGATAATTTTCCCAATGTCGATATTGAGTTTTTATAGCTTCTCTTTGAATAGATAATTTTCCAATGTCGATATTGAGTTTTTATAGCTTCTCTTTGAATCGATCATTTTCCAAATGTCGATATTGAGTTTTTATAGCTTCTCTTTGAATAGATAATTTTCCCAATGTCGATATTGAGTTTTATAGCTTCTCTTTGAATAGATAATTTTCCAATGTCGATATTGAGTATTATAGCTTCTTTTGAATAGATAATTTTCCAATGTCGATATTGAGTTTTTATAGCTTCTCTTTGAATAGATAATTTTCCCAATGTCGATATTGAGTTTTTATAGCTTCTCTTTGAATAGATAATTTTCCCAATGTCGATATTGAGTTTTTTAGCTTCTCTTTGAATCGATCATTTTCCAAATGTCGATATTGAGTTTTTATCACTTCTCTTTGAATCAATCATTTTCCAAATGTCGATATTGAGTTTTTGTAGCTTCTCTTTTGAATCGATCATTTTCCCAATGTCGATATTGAGTTTTATAGCTTCTCTTTGAATCAATCATTTTTCCCAATGTCAATATTGAGTTTATTCGCTTCTCTTTGATCAGATCATTTTCCAATGTCGATATTGGTTTTTTGTTAGCTTCTCTTTGAATCAATCATTTTCCCAATGTCGATATTGGTTTTTGTAGCTTCTTTTTAATCTAATCATTTTCCCAATGTTGATATTTTTTTTATAGCTTCTCTTTGAATCGATCATTTTCCCAATGTCGATATTGAGTTTTTATAGCTTCTATTTAAATCGATCATTTTTCTAATGTCGATATTGAGTTTTTGTAGCTTCTCTTTGAATCGATCATTTTCCAATGTCGATATTGAGTTTTTAAGCTTCTCTTGAATCGATCATTTTCCCAACTAGTACGGGCCCGTAGGGGCGGCCCGTAGGTGCGTGCCCGTAGGTGAGTGCCAGTATGTGCAGCCTCTCTCTCAAACCTCGAAAAGGCACATCCACGGGTCCCCAGCAATATTCCTGGCAAGTTTCAATCGTGCAAAAGAAATAATAAAAAATATTTAAATAAATAAATAAACATTAATTGTGATGTCATTCGTGATGTCATAGCACCGTGTCTGTCATTGGTCGACAGATAAATGGCTGTAACTTGGAACCGCTCGTCCGATTAATATCAAACCTTGAAAAGCACATCCGCGGGGCCCCGCCAATATTCCTGGCAAGTTTCAATCAGATCGGACCGTCGATCGTGGAAAAAAAAAAAAAAGAATAAATAAAAAACATTAATTGTGACGTCATTCGTGATGTCATAGCACGTGTCTTGTCATTGGTCAACAGATAAATGGCCGTAACTTGGGAACCGTCGTCCGATTGATATCAAACCTCGAAAAGGCACATCGCGGGTCCCGGCAATATTCCTGGCAAGTTTCAATCCGATCAGACCGGTGATCGTCCGTATAATAATATTTTGGAAAAAATTGGCATGATAAGGTGAGAAGGTGGAACGACACCTTCAGCTGCCATATATATAACCTTTTCAACACTGATAAAGCAGTAAAATGGCGTAACTTGGAACCGCTCGTCCGATCGATATCAAACCTCGAAAAGGCAATCTGCGGGTCCCGCAATATTCCTGGCAAGTTTCAATCAGATCGGACGGCGGTCGTCGAGAAACGGCGGTCGCAGACAGACAGACAGACAGACAGACAGACACACACACAGAGATTGCTGGAATTATAGATAGATGACGATATTAAGTTTTTATAGCTTCTCATTTAATCAATCATTTTCCCAATGTCGATATTGAGTTTTATAGCTTCTCTTTGAATCGATCATTTTCCCAATGTCGATATTGAGTTATTCGCTTCTCTTTGAATCAATCATTTCCCATGTCGATATTGAGTTTTTATAGCTTCTCTTTGAATCGATCATTTTCCCAATGTCGATATGAGTTTATTCGCTTCTCTTTGAATCAATCATTTTCCCAATGTCGATATTGAGTTTTTATAGCTTCTATTTGAATCGATCATTTTCCCAATGTCGATATTGAGTATTTATAGCTTCTCTTTGAATAGATCATTTTCCCAATGTCGATATTGAGTTTTTATAGCTTCTCTTGAATCAATCATTTTCCCAATGTCGATATTGAGTATTTATAGCTTCTCTTTGAATAGATCATTTTCCCAATGTCGATATGAGTTTTATAGCTTCTCTTGAATCGATCATTTTCCAAATGTCGATATTGAGTTTTTATCACTTCTCTTTGAATCAATCATTTTCAAATGTCGATATTGAGTTTTTGTAGCTTCTCTTTGATCGATCATTTTCCCAATGTCGATATTGAGTTTTTATAGCTTCTCTTTGAATCAATCATTTTCCCAATGTCGATATTGAGTATTTATAGCTTCTCTTTGAATAGATCATTTTCCCAATGTCGATATTGAGTTTTTATAGCTTCTCTTTGAATCGATCATTTTCCCAATGTCGATATTGAGTTTTTATCACTTCTCTTTGAACAATCATTTTCCAATGTCGATATTGAGTTTTGTAGCTTCTCTTTGAATCGATCATTTTCCCAATGTTGATATTGAGTTTTTATAGCTTCTCTTTGAATCGATCATTTTCCCATTGCCAATATTGAATTTTTACTGCTTCTCTTTGAATCAATCATTTTCCCAATGTCGATATTGATTTTTATAGCTTCTATTTGAATCGATCATTTGCCCAATGTCGATATTGAGTTTTTATAGCTTCTATTTAAATCGATCATTTTTCTAATGTCGATATTGAGTTTTTGTAGCTTCTCTTTGAATTGATCATTTTCCAAATGTCGATATTGAGTTTTATAGCTTCTCTTTGAATCGATCATTTTCCAATGTCGATATTGAGTTTTTATAGCTTCTCATTGAATCAATCATTTTCCAATGTCAATATTGAGTTTTTATAGCTTCTCTTTGAATCGATCATTTTCCCAATGTCGATATTAGTTTATTCGCTTCTCTTGAATCAATCATTTCCCAATGTCGATATTGAGTTTTATCACTTCTCTTTGAATCAATCATTTTCCAAATGTCGATATTGAGTTTTTTGTAGCTTCTCTTTGAATCGATCATTTTCCAATGTCGATATTGAGTTTTTATAGCTTCTCTTTGAATCAATCATTTTCCCAATGTCGATATTGAGTTTTTATAGCTTCTCTTTGAATCAATCATTTTCCAATGTCGATATGAGTATTTATAGCTTCTATTTGAATCGATCATTTTCCCAATGTCAATATTGAGTTTATTCGCTTCTCTTTGAATCGATCATTTTCCCAATGTCGATATTGGGTTTTGTAGCTTCTCTTTGAATCAATCATTTTCCAATGTCGATATTGGGTTTTGTAGCTTCTTTTTAATCTATCATTTTCCCAATGTTGATATTTAATTTTTTAGCTTCTCTTTGAATCGATCATTTTTCCGCAATGTCGATATTGAGTTTTTATAGCTTCTATTTAAATCGATCATTTTTCTAATGTCGATATTGAGTTTTTGTTAGCTTCTCTTTGAATCGATCATTTCGCCAATGTCGATATTGAGTTTTTTAGCTTCTCTTTGAATCGATCATTTTCCCACTAGTACGGGCCCGTAGGGGCGGGCCCGTAGGTGCGTGCCCCTAGGTGAGTGCCAGTATGTGCAGCCTCTCTCTCAAACCTCGAAAAGGCACATCCACGGGTCCCCAGCAATATTCCTGGCAAGTTTCAATCGTGCAAAAGAATAATAAAAAATATTTAAATAAATAAATAAACATTAATTGTGATGTCATTCGTGATGTCATAGCACCGTGTCCTGTCTTGGTCGACAGATAAATGGCTGTAACTTGGGAACCGCTCGTCCGATTAATATCAAACCTTGAAAGCACATCCGCGGGGCCCGCAATATTCTGGCAAGTTCAATCAGATCGGACCGTCGATCGTGGAAAAAAAAAAAAAAAGAATAAATAAATAAACATTAATTGTGACGTCACTCGTGATGTCATAGCACCGTGTTTTGTCATTGGTCAACAGATAAATGGCGTAACTTGGGAACCGCTCGTCCGATTGATATCAAACCTCGAAAAGGCACATCCGGGCCCCGGCAATATTCCTGGCAAGTTTCAATCCGATCGGACCGGTATCGTCCGGTTAATTATATTTGGAAAAAATTGCATGATAAGGTAGAGGTGGAACGACACCTTCAGCTGCCATATATACACCTTTTCAGACACTGTAAAGCAGTAAATGGCCGTAACTTGGGAACCGCTCGTCGCCGACTCGATATCAAACCTCGAAAAGGCACATCTGCGGGTCCCCGGCATATATTCCTGGCAAGTTTCAATCAGATCGGACCGGCGGTCGTGAGAAACGGCGGTCGCAGACAGACAGACAGACAGACAGACACACACACACAGAGATTGCTGGAATTATAGATAGATGACGATATTAAGTTTTTATAGCTTCTCATTTAATCAATCATTTTCCCAATGTCGATAATTGAGTTTTTATAGCTTCTTCTTTGAATCGATCATTTTTCCCAATGCTCGATATTGAGTTTATTCGCTTCTCTTTGAATCAATCATTTCCAATGTCGATATTGAGTTTTTTATAGCTTCCTCTTGAATCGATAATTTTCCAATGTCGATATGAGTTTATCCGCTTCTCTTTGAATCAATCATTTTCCCCAATGTCGATATTGAGTTTTTATAGCTTCTATTTGAATCGATCATTTTCCCAATGTCGATATTGAGTATTTATGCTTCTCTTTGAATAGATCATTTTCCCAAATGTCGATATTCGAGTTTTAATAGCTTCTCTTTAATCAATCATTTTCCCAATGTCGATAATTGAGTATTTATAGCTTCTCTTTGAAAGATCATTTTCCCAATGTCGATATTGAGTTTTTATAGCTTCCTCTTTGAATCGATCATTTTCCAAATGTCGATATTGAGTTTTTATCACTTCTCTTTGAATCAATCATTTTCCAAATGTCGATATTGAGTTTTTGTAGCTTCTCTTTGAATGTCATTTTCCCATGTCTATTGAGTTTTTATAGCTTCTCTTTGAATAATCATTTTCCCAATGTCGATTTGAAGTATTTATAGCTTCTCTTTGAATAGATCATTTTTTCCAATGTCGATATTGATTTTTATAGCTTCTCTTTGAATCGATCATTTCCCAATGTCGATATTGAGTTTTATACTTCTCTTTGAATCAATCATTTTCCAAATGTCGTATATTGATTTTTTAAGCTTTCTCTTTGAATCGATCATTTTCCAATGTGGATATTGAGTTTTTAATTAGCTTCTCTTCTTTGAATCGATCATTTTCCCAATTGCCAATATTGAATTTTTTACTGCTTTCTTTGAATCAATCATTTTCCCAATGTCGATATTGAGTTTTTTATAGCTTTCTATTTGAATCGATCATTTCCCAATGTCGATATTGAGTTTTTATAGCTTCTATTAAATCGATATTTTCTAATGTCGATATTGAGTTTTTGTAGCTTCTCTTTGAATCGATCATTTTCCAAATGTCGATATTGAGTTTTTATAGCTTCTCTTTGAATCGATCATTTTCCCAATGTCGATATTGAGTTTTATATAGCTTCTCATTGAATCAATCATTTCCAATGTCAATATGATTTTTATAGCTTCTCTTTAATGATACATTTTTCCCAATGTCGATATTGAGTTTTATATTCGCTTCTCTTTGAATCAATTCATTTTCCCAATGTCGATATGTGAGTTTTATAGCTTCTCTTGAATCAATCATTTTCAATGTCGATATTGAGTTTTTTAGCTTCTCTTTGAATCATCATTTTCCCAATGTCGATATTGAGTTTTTATAGCTTCTATTTGAATCAAATCATTTTCCCAATGTCGATATTGAGTTTTTATAGCTTTCTTGAATCATCATTTTCCCAATGTCGATATTGAGTTTTATAGCTTCTCTTTGAATGATCATTTTCCATGTCGATATTGAGTTTTTATAGCTTCTCTTTGAATCGATCATTTTCCCAATGTCGATATTGGTTTTATCACTTCTCTTTGAATCAATCATTTTCCAAATGTCGATATTGAGTTTTTTAGCTTCTCTTTGAATCGATCATTTTCCCAATGTTGATTTGAGTTTTTATAGCTTCTCTTTGAATCGATCATTTTCCCATTGCCAATATTGAATTTTTACTGCTTCTCTTTGAATCAATCATTTTCCCAATGTCGATATTGAGTTTTTATAGCTTCTATTTGAATCGATCATTTCCCAATTCGATATTGAGTTTTTATAGCTTCTATTTAATCGATCATTTTTCTAATGTCGATATTGAGTTTTTGTAGCTTCTCTTTGAATTGATCATTTTCCAAATGTCGATATTGAGTTTTTTATAGCTTTCTCTTTGAATCGATCATTTTCCCAATGTCGATATTGAGTTTTTATAGCTTCTCTTGAATCAACATTTTCCCAATGTCATATTGAGTTTTTATAGCTTCTCTTTGAATCAATCATTTTCCAATGTCGATATTGAGTTTTTATAGCTTCTCTTTGAATCGATCATTTTCCCAATGTCGATATTGAGTTTTTATAGTTCTCTTTGAATCAATCATTTTCCCAATGTCGATATTGAGTTTTTAGCTTCTATTTGAATCGATCATTTTCCAATGTCGATATTGAGTTTATTGCTTCTCTTTGAATCAATATTTTCCCAATGTCGATATTGAGTTTTTGTAGTTTCTCTTTTGAATCCATCATTTTCCCAATGTCGATATTGAGTTTATTGTAGTTTCTTTTGAATCCATCATTTTCCCAATGTCGATATTGAGTTTTTTAGTTTCTTTGAATCCATCATTCCCAATGTCGATAATTTAATTTTTATAGCTTCTCTTTGAATCATCATTTTCCCAATGTCGATATGAGTTATTAGCTTCTCTTTGAATCATCATTTTCCCAATGTCGATATGAGTTTTTAGCTTCTCTTTGATCGATCATTTTTCCTAATGTCAATATTGAAGTTTTCTTTAAGCTTCTCTTTGAATCAATCATTTTCCCAATGTCGATATTGAGTTTATTAGCTTCTCATTGAATCAATCATTTTCCCAATGTCGATATTGAGTATTTATAGCTTCTCTTTGAATCGATCATTCTCCCAATGTGATCCTGAGTTTTTTTATAGCTTCTACTGAGCCGCACCGTTGATAGCTGTACTGCCACCTTCCTTCCGTTCATTGCCGCTTTCCATTTCCATGCATGATGTGCGAGCAGTACTAATCTGTGTACATGTCTGTGTACGTAAGTTCCATCGCAGCCACTGCAGTAAAATTCATTGCATGCTTCGGATTAAAATGAGGCAAAAAGCATGGTATTGCATCACAGAGTTTGGCATCACAGAGTATGCCAGCATGCTTTGGGTGTGTTGTAAATGCAACATCTCTCTGCAGGCAGGAAGTGCAGCTACAAAGCACAAATACAGGAGTATTCACTGGTGCTTGGGCTAGCCTGGAGGAAGCCCTCAATGCTTCTGTCTCTGACCATGTCTGGAAGCCTCTGGCTGCAGCCACTTTGCCTGGGATCTGCCTCAACTGTGTTAAGGTGATTGTGATGATCTTTTGTAACATCGTTTTAGTGCTGTGATCCAAATTATTCACACACCACATTGGACCATTACAAAATGTTTGCATTTCTTTTTTAAATCACTTTTGCACAGTGATTTCAAAATAATTAGAAAATGACCGTCAAAGTCAAGGAAGAGTTGGGTTATTATTACTTTTTGAAATTTGCCTTTTGTTTAACTTCGCTGAATTGCAGCTAACATTCTAGAGTCCAGACATTACACCAACAAAAGTCGAATTATTTTCCAAATTGTAATTTTGGACTACATGAGAGCTCAGTTGTTATAACACTCCCTTTTTATCCTGGTTTGTTTAAAAATGTGGCTTGGGCATATCAGATTATAATTTGTTTTATTTTGGGCTAGTAGTCCTTCCCAGCTACAACACTGAATGCCAATGTAAGTCATTCTCTCTAACACATACATCTGAAACTCGAGAGTGCATAGAATATGATACTCCATGCAGTGTTCAGGTATATACAGGAAGGCCTTTCTGTTCATGGGGGTTACATTCTTGAAAATTCCCATGAACCGCAAATCCACAAACTTATATCCATTCCCGTGAACCACCAATCCACAGGGATAATGGGGAAAATAGGGTTAGCGACTTCAACTTTAAAATCTGTCCAAACTGTACCTTTAATTAATATGTTTGTGCATTGTTTTTGTGCTATTTATTGTCATGAATAAAAAAGTGATTAAGAACATAAAATAAAGTTTATTTTCTTGAGTTATTATGATTATTATTTCGTATGCTGCCTGTGGGTGCTGGTTGCATCATTGCTGGGAGTGCGGCTGTGCCGCTGATGTAGTGCAGTGCCCCCTGTTTCAAGTAAGCCGGTACTCATTTTTTGTGTTTTGAAGAAGTGTTTGTGTATGTACAGCCAAAAGAAGCTATAAAAGCAGCCAATAAGCTGCTGGCTCCAGAGCATGTGGCCTCAGTCAGTGCAACACGAGCCTTTCTGCAGCTGAGTCAAGTGCTCCGGAGCACCAGTGCCTCTCGTATTCTTACCTTGCTCCGCAAGGAACCTTCAGGCACACTGTAAGGCACCGTTCCTCTTGTTCCAACTCCATTCCACAATAGATCATGTGCTAAGGTGTCCCCATGTTTTTTTCATGTATCCCATGAGATAGATATGTGATTTGGCTGGCTTACAGCTGCAATTTTTTTAATTTTAGAAGAGTGTCAACTGTCAACTGGCAACTGTCATATAGTGCTGATGTCATCAACACTGCTGTGTTGGCACTTGCTTTGCTTACATATTAGCTTGGTAGTAAAGGTGGTGTGGTGTGTGTGTGTGTGAGGGGGATGAGGAAGAATGGGGGATGTTTTGGAATTGAAAATAAAAATGTAAGTACAAGTCAAATACAGTAGTTGGTTGAATTGATGAAATTATGAAATGCCTTATTAATTTTTTTTAAATTGAGTCAGGGGATTGTGGGAGTGGAGGGGGTTTTGGTGAAATTTTTATTGCCAGTATATTGGTGCCCATTCCAAGTTGCTCTGAGAGCAGCCATATAAGTCAACCATAGAGTATGGACTCATGTCACATGGAGACCAGACCAAACAAAGCATTTAGATTACTGACTTCCTGATGGTCATTAGTTAACCATCTGTATTTTACCAACATTGCAAGAGGGACATTGTATTTTCTGAGGACTAGCTCAGTTTCTCGAAGGTGAGATTTCAAATTCTTAATACTTCATTGGGATTGGAACTCATAACCTCTGGTATATCACAGTAGTGTTCTCACCACTTAACCATTTACACTATGCCTAAAATTCCTTTTAGTAATACCAAAATAATGAGAGTACCACGAAAGTAAAATGAACGAATAACTTTGAAGCTCATCTCTTCTCGTTTAAATTTATTTGTTATAAAGTGTCTGATAAAATAACAACGAATGTAAAGTGTATCACTTTGGTGAGATGATACACCAAAGAGATACCCTTTGGTGTATTGCAGTTAAAATAATTACACAAAGAAACTTTAAAATCCCACAGGATGACACAGAAACTACTTCCATCTTCTCTCAATCACCTCTGTTTTTATTCCAACAAGACAAAACTTTGTGAAATTTTCTGGTTGAAGGCACGTTACTTTCTAATCTATCACCTGGAGCATTCAAATGCCTGCGCAGTCGTTGCAATACTTGTGACTTCATCAACACCATGACATCATACCAGGACCAAAGCACACCATCAATAGCAAGGAATATTACTTCCGCCACCGAAGGTGAAGGTGATGTTTTCTCCTCTTTCTGTCTGTTTGTGTGCAGGATATCTCAAAAAGTTGTGGACGGATTCAAACGAAACTTGGTGGACACGTTGGGCGTGTGACAAGGAAGAAATGATTCAATTTTGTTGAAGATCTGGATCTGGATCCGGATCTGATAATTTTTAAGTGATTCTTCACCATTGAGAGATAGGGCTAAACCGATATATAGCACAATATCTCAAAAAGTTATGGACGGATTAGGATGAAACTTCGTGGATAGGTTGGGTGTGTGACCACGACAAATTGATTGGATTTTGGAGAAGATCCGGATCTGGATCTGACTACTAGAATTTTAAAAGTGATTCTTCACCATTGTGAGATAGGGCAAAAAACGACGGAGTACTGTATGGCATGGTATTTCAAAAATGTATTGGGCCCGATATGTTCTCGTGGATGAGGCATTATGGGATGAAGGTATGCACTCTACCGAGTACCCTTCTAGTTTTGCCTGTATGACCTCCAATATAATTTATTGCATTGTATGTTCACTTTGGAACAAACTTTACATCAGTGAAACCGGACGTCGGCTTGGACACTGCTTTAGAGACCACCTTTGCAATGTCAGAACCAATAATGATGATATCCGTCAACTGATTTCTCATCACTTTAACCAAGCAAGGCAAGCTATTCATCATATGTCTGTTTGTGGTTTGATACTCCACCATGTAAGCAATGACTCCCAGAAACTCAACATCCAGTATTTCATCCATAAACTTGGAAAATCAGTCCCAAATGGCTTTTATGAAAAAAATTAATTTCTGTTCGTCACCATGCCTATTCAGGCTCATCCTTCACTCCCTCTCTTCTTTCACTTTTTCAGTCCATTTCCTTCATCATTCCTCATCTTCTACTTCCTCTTCTCCTCTCTCATTCTCCATCTTCCTCCCTTCTATCCCTCTATCCCTCTCAAACTCCATAACCCATTCCAACCCCACCTCCCCCCCATCTCCACCCAATTTGTCCCTTCATCTGTCTTCCATCACTCCATCTACCCTTTTTTCCCCTCCCTCTTTCTTTCTCTCCCCTTTCTCCCTTTCTTTGTCTTCTCATTTTATCTCCCCCTCTTCTTTTGCTTCTTCTTCCTCTTCCTTTCCTCACCTCCAACAACACGTCACTCATGACATTTCACTCTGAGCAATATGTCACACAGGAAGTGTACACCTCTGTCCATTCAGCGTTCCCCGTTCCCAGCACGTCAGTGATGGTGTCATTTGCAGGTCTTATTTTACCAACCTCTGCCCCATTTCTTTTCTCTTTGGCTCCGACGATGGGTAAAGCCCAAAAACGTCAGCTTCTCTTTTATTCATGGCAGATCAATTACTATTCAACGTATTTTAATCCCTTTTTGTTTCGAATATAGTATATATATTATATATATATATATATAATATATATAATATGTGATTTGTAAATGTTTTGTTGTTGCAGGCCTCAAATTGTGGATGCAGTCGTTGCGACCCAATCTCCAGCAGCTTTAAAAGCTTTGCTGAAGTTTTTGGATTTTGAAGGCAAAGCTGATACTGATTCAGAATTGCTGGAACGCTTTCTGTATGCAACTGCTCTTGCGCCACTTCCTTCCCGTAAGGCTGTGGAGCAACTTATGGTATGGAACTTTTGTTTAGAATTCCCATAAGGCTGTGCCACTTGCTGCTTTTTAGCACAGTACTTTATTTAGAATACAGCAGTAATCATTGCGTTTGATAGGGAGGCTTGAGGGAAACTGGGGGTGGGGGGGGGGGGAATGGTCCCTTTATACTGGCATTAGTACAGGAATGAATGAAATTGGGAACGTTAAAACAGCACGTTCAAACGGTCATACAAAACAAACCCCGAAAACTTCTCAAAGACGTCCGTGAGGGGTGGAGGGGCTTTGGAAGGAGGTAAGCATGAGCGAAGGGGAAGAGAAGGAAGGACATTTTCCATCAATCATCAAAAAAGCTGCACCAGTGTTCGTGCCTTTATTTAATTTCCACACATACGTAAGCTTGAGAATCTCTTGACCTGAGACAAATTGCGGAATTGATTCGAGCAGCAGTTCCGACTGCTAAAAAAACACACACAAAAAAAACAACCTTCATATGTCCAATGCGCACATTCTTTGACACCCCTTCCTCTCCTTGACCTCTGGAGAGTTGTATAGTGGTGGGGGGAGTTTGGGAGGAGGATAGCATGAGGGGAGAGGAAGGGAAGGCAGCAAGAGGGGAAGGGAAAGGCAGCATGAGAGGGGGAGGGAGGCAGTGTGAGGGGAGGGGAAGTTAGCGTGAGGGGAGGGAGGCAGCATGAGGGGGAGGGGAAGTCAGCGTGAAGGGGAGGTGAAGGCAGCGTGAGGGGAGGGGCGGCAGTATAAGGGCAAGGGAGGCAGCGTAAGGGCAGGGGAAGGAAGCATAATGGGAGGGGGAGGGAAGGCAGCACGCCAGGGGTGTTACCGGGGTGATAAAACACACCCAAACAGCAACGCTTTGTTTTTAACCACCGTGTTCTATGTAAAACCGGGTGGGAGCATTTAAAAATTAAAACCCATGCTATCTACCTGGCAAAGTCCTGCCTGCATGCATACCCCCCACCCATACACATTCCTCCAACCTCCTCACAGTCCATGCTAACTGTGCACGCGCACCGGTGATATAACCATCCTTTCACTTGCACACATGCACGGATTCCCCACATACACATCACATCGTGGCACGTCCCACATGGCTTCGATGCCACAGCACGTCTGCTCCCCACATAACTTCAGCGCTGCAGCATGTCTGCTCTCCACGCGCAGAAGCACTTGGTTCAGGAGATGGCCGCATTACCTCCTCCACAGCGCCACACACCACAGGCCCGAGTGTGAGTTTGAGTTCAGATCGCGCACCTGCGAAACCTGCGCACCCCACACATGTAACGAAGCATGCAGACATGCACACACCCCACGGAGAGTCATTTGTACCCATTTGTACCACGTCCGTGTGTGCTGTCTACATACCTCTTCATTTTCAGCAACTACCGACTTAATATATGCGGCAAGTACTAGTACATTTATATGAATATTTTGTCATGAAAGCAGATTGCACAAAACAGTAAAAAGAAAACTGCATCTGTAATTGCCGAAAAAAGGACCCCTGTGGATGATATTGTCATGACTTGCAATTTCAGGTTCAAGAGCACTGTGTTGCACCCAATGAAATTACACTTTCTGCACATTCATTAATCTTTTGTTCACGTAATCTGAGCAGTAGAAAAAGTGAAGTTAAATGCTTTGCTTAAATAAATATGCATTTCAATAAATAAACATTATCAAAGCTTTTCGCCTTGCACTCCTCAGGATAAAACCGCAAGCGGATGAAGAAGAAGCACCAAACTCTCATTTAGAAAGTTACAATGTAATGTCCTCAACGTTGATTGGGTGAGAGAAAGAAAGGACAGGATTACCTGATTGGTGGAACCATATCATGAATAATGAGTCGGCGGAAATGAACCATCATGAATAATGATAATATCATTATACTCCGCCTAATCATAATTCATGATGGTTCATTTCCGCCAATCCGAATTGACTTTGTTGATAGGTGTCTGTTTCGACTGTTCTTCTTCATTACTCACTCACTTTGTGCGAATGTTTAATTTTATTCATTTTAAGTGGAGGTTCAAGCCAAAGCATCCAACACTGAGCTGCGCAGCAAAGCTGAAGTGACTTTTGCTCGCTCTATGTATAAGCAGCAAGGATGGTTGATGAAGGTTATGTTAGCCGACTTCCACGCGGATGGAAGATATGATCTCAGGCAAATTATAAAGTGAATAGACCAGAATGTTTGTCTTTTGAATAAATCCATCAGCAAAGCGAGGGTGAAAATGCCTCATGATAGATTAAAACTGAAAAGCTGTTCAGGATGATTGATAGATGTGTTGTCATAGAGAACCACCAGGGGGGCACCCCTGTTGTAAACCATGTAACACTTCCATGTTTAATGAAATCCTTTCTTGAAAATTTAAAGTGAAACAAAGACCAAATTTCAAAAACTGAAAAAGTGAAAGTGAATCAAAAGTTAAAATTCGAAACGATGAAAAACTGCATTTGATCAACGTCACCGATTTCACTTTATAGCCAGCCCCGAAAGAAACAAAATCCACAATTAAAGGCACAGTAAAGACCATTGTTACATTTACACCATCTTCGACATATATATATATATATATATAATCAAGGCAATGGTCTGTTGCCTAAACACCGCCTAAATAAAGGTACGTGTCAGAAGAACGTGTTGCACGCTTGAAACAAGATCACCCATTGGGCAGTTACTCTGCTAGTATATTTAAATTGTGTTCCTAATTTTAGTTATATTCATTGAACATATTGAGAAAAGAAAAGTTAATTTCCAATTTCATGATTAGTGCCATACTGCATAGTTGAGCGTAATCAAGTGATGAGACTCCTATGTGGAAAAAATTTAACTCTTACCTCACAGTTGGTCATTGGATAAGTGGATCAAGCCTGGGTGATTAGCCTAACTGGTGACTTCAATACTTGTCGTTGTTTTATTTTTCTGTCTGGTGGTGACACAGACTTTGAATCAGTTCAGATCAACAGTTCAGTCATAAAACAGATTAAGAATGAATCAACAATATGTCTTAAGATGTTGAGAAATGGAGAAATACTATTGCATATATATATATATATATATGTATATATTGTTGCGGTTCTCGGAACGCATGCATCCAACATACAGTGGTCCCAAGGCAGTTATTCCATGTAGATAGTCCCTTCCCTTTTGTCTAGCAGGACAACAGGGGCGTGCGTTGCGAGGATCTCATAGCTAGGTTTGCTTACATCATTTCTTCTTCATTTCATTTCTAACTTCATTCCTACTCTTCTTTTCTGATTATTCCTGAGGTAAATCTGAGCCACGTGCGCCCTTCGCTGTGAGATGGGCCCTCAGCAAAGGCCAAGCAGGCATTACGCTGGACACCCCTCCGTAGAAAGCACACTCAAACGATGCCCACGCTGCACGGAACACATACCGAGGAGACGGAAGAAACAGCACCTGAGAAAGGGCGCTAAAACACCACATCAGCATCGACAGCACAGAGCTCCCATCCTCAAGCGATCCCTCAATCGAGGCCGATAATAGTAAAATGACAACCACACCACGTTGTACATGATACGGGCGGCACGTACTTTTCAACCCATTTCTGGACTAGCTATATCGGCATTCTTTTTTTCCCCCTCCATTTCTCCATCGAACACATATCTATATCCTTTTCATTCTAAACCTTCATATAATTATTATATTCGAGCATTCCCCTCAATATCTGACACATATCGGTGTTGGCCCAGCGCACACGATCGCAGAATCGGGCAAATGTGCGCGCTAACCACATGGGCCATGGGAAAGTGCTCGAAGCGCCCTGTACGGAATGTGCTCGAAGGCAGACCAGCGCTTAACTCGTGACACCTTATTGGACACATCTTGCTGTCTGTGCATGTGTTTGCCATAACATCGTACCTTCGGTCCTCGCTGGCAGCTGCGGATGTTCCCCACGGATGGCGAGCGTCTTCTCGCCTCTCCGGCCAGTGAAGCTGCGATCAGTCGGAGGCATGTTGTACAGCTCGGGCCGCGTGGCGCACACGGAGCAGGCGCGTTGACCAGTGCTGGTCAAGGCACCCGAGCAGGCATGCAGGACCGACGCC
Organism: Eptatretus atami; assembly: GCA_035128595.1. Classification (NCBI taxonomy): domain Eukaryota; kingdom Metazoa; phylum Chordata; class Myxini; order Myxiniformes; family Myxinidae; genus Eptatretus; species Eptatretus atami. Next base: position 153,103,265 of record CM068954.1, read on the forward strand.
ACTCTCAGCCGGTCATCAGGGCATGGCCTGGGGGTTCTTGCAGGGCAATTCATGGCGCATAGTTCGGTGTGGGTGATTCGTGTCATGTTGTGAGGTCGGAGCGGAAATTTTTACCGCGTGGGGTCATCTTGCCGGAAATGGAATGTTGCCGTTTCCGGCCATCGTGGCCGGGCCGCGCAGGGGGTCGGGGCCAATCAGAGCGCCCAATTCGGGTGATGACACAATGCTACGGGGTGGCCCCGCCCCTCGCCGCGGGGCTTATAAAGGTCCGAGCGGAGCCATTCTCTCGCTCTCTGCCCTGCCTCACCTCCCGCTCAAGCTGGACTTCGACTCCGCCTACTGTCGTCATCGCCAGGACTCCGCCTCCTCTTCCTCGCCCACAAGACACTGACTCCACCCACCCACCTGGTCCCGCCTACCACTCTGTCCACTCGCTCTAACTCCACCCTCCCAACTCAAGCCCTCCTTCACACTCACGGTCTCGACGTGAGCTGCCCGAAGCAAGAGACGACGCGCCAGCTGTCAGGGGGTACCGCACCACAGAGCATCCCCCCAAACGTATTGGTGGCGCGTTCGGGAAATCAATTATACAAAGGTACCGAGAGATCGTAGCCTCAACTCCTCTCCTGTCTTGCTTCAATTCTCTTCATCAGGTTTTGTGTGTGTGTGTGTGGTGTGTGTGTGTGTGTGTGTGTGTGTGTGTGTGTGTGTGTGCGCTGTCCTGGCAGTTGGCACCTGTCTATATAAGTAAGACTGCAGAAGATTATCATTATATTGTTATTATTTTCGAGTTACGTCTGCTCTGCGTCTGCTTTCATAAGTTGCTTGTTATATTGCTGCAACACACCTTTCTTCCCTATCCCTGCACAACACACCCCATAAACCTATTCCCTGTACTACATACTTTTCCTCGCCTGCTTGTAAATAAATCATTATTAGAAATGTTCCCTGCTCGTTTTTGGCTTTTCTTTCATTTATCCAGTATGGTCCGAATCCTAGCTTAGCCGGGACTTTATTCCCAACGATCCATTCCTCTTAGCCGGTACGTCCTTGGCAGTGTTGCTCGGATGCATCCGATCCGGTAAAGTGATCCGGTCCGGTAAAGTGATCCGGTCCGGTAAAGTGATCCGGTTCGGACAAGGCGTACCGAGGGCGTGTTCCCCGGTAATTAAATCACGTGATTAATTAGGTAACCAGGTTAACCCAGAGACGGGAGGACCCTGGGTTACGCAGTTGAGTTATTGGTGTCCACGGTCGGTTAAGCGACCCGCCGCGTCACGGAATTATCTGTGTGTGATGGCCTACAATTCCGGGGAGTCTGATGGGAGCCGAGATACCTTCCCCCCCTCGTGGTCTTCTCACCCGACCCCCGGCCCGCAACAATATATTTGATTTGATTTGATGTCCCATACTCTTTACAGAGCATTGGTGCTGCTGAAGCAGTTTCTGAGCAAGAGGTATACTGGGTGGTTTGCCATTGCCGTCGCAGTGTTGTTTTCCATGCTCTATCATTTTAAATGCTGAATGTCAAGCAAGGAAGCACCAAGTACCATTGAAAAAAAAAGGATTTGGTATGACTTTGGTATGAACCACTGGCCTCCCAAAGTCGGAACGGATGGTCTAACCATTATGCTACCAAGTCTGGTTAAAAAATAGGTAAATGTAATGGCTGACTGTCTCCACACTAGCAACAATCCGGGCCCAGGTGTATATCCAGGCCAGATTGTTGCTAGTCTAGAGTCAGCCATTACCAATCGACTGGCAGAGGAAAAGACCATTATCATGAACCACTTATCTTTGACAATTGGGGTCTTCTTACACATGAGCAAACCCAAACCTAATATCTTGGTGGTAGAACTGTAGACCATGAAAAGTCTGCGAAATAGGAACGATTTGATCTTTGCACCAGCAGACAAGGGTAGGGCAGTAAACGACCACCACAAGTTCCACAATTGACCATTGAATCCACATGTATTACAAAATATTTATCATGTGAAAATCTTATTTCATCTGACCGAAAGTGGAATTCACATATTCATAGTATTACAGCTAGAGCTAATGGTAAATTGTTTATGTTGAAGTTGTTGAGTAAATGTAATTTGTCTGTTGAGGATTTGTATACCATTTATAAAGGTTATTTTGGATCACTCGTTGAATATGCTGTATTCACACATATTGCCTCAAGCTCATGCAAATCCACATTATATTATCACTTGTTTACCATGGCACCTTATATTGATTGGCCCAACAAGTACTGTACATGGATTCTCATTGCTGATTTGTCCACTTGCCTGTACTCCATTCTCCATGCCATGTTATTGTATTACAAAATATATTTACGATTCCTCCCAACAGACAATACTGCAGTTGAAGATAGCCAGTACTGAAGTGCATCATACAGCCATCATCGTGCTCGGCGCTGTGCTGGGTCGTCTCTGTAAGGCTGAGCTGTGCCATGACGAGGTAAAGAGAATTGACATTTCCACCATTATTTTATGCCGTCTCCACCCTCTCTTCCCTTACTAGACATGTTAGAGATTCCCTGCTCTTTAGATGTCCCCCCAAAAAGAGAGCATGATTCCCTGCGAAGTTGATCGATTCATTAAGTTGAACCTGTATCTTTTATCAACACAGCTTGTCTTACAGACACTTACTTTCTTGACTTGTACAGTGATGTTTTGTATCTCTTTATTAATTTCTCATCAAAATGGTAGAATTAGGACAGTCAGTGACATTTAATTTGGTGTTGAAGATTCGCAAATGAGCATGATGATTGACAAGGCCACCTGAGCATTTAGAGAGAAATTCAGGAATGAAAAGAGTGCAGTAGGAAGTTCCCCAGTTAAAAAACAAAGGAATTAAAATGAGCAAACATGAACACATCGGTTTGATTCAAAATAGTGAGGGAAGAGATGCTTTGTCTAGCAATGTGTATGGTCCTTGTAGCAACAGCAAAATAAATGCAGAGTGCTTCGAAGTATATGTGACACAAAATTGTTCCCTTCTTCGTGTTGGTTTGCATTACATTGCATATGAGTTTCACAATCAAATAATGTGTGAAAGCATCGTATTTCAGTTTATTTCCATAAAAACTTGCACAACATCCAACGCTTTGACATGTTGTGAACTTTTCTGAAAACATGCTGGATGAGGCTCTCCGCAAATTCCTCGTATGAGTGTTATATCTCGAATATGCACTCTGAATATGAGAATGAGTTGTCAATAGAATGGGATCAGAGAGTTATGTGATAGAATGCGGAGATCTGAAACATACTGTCATACCGAGCAGTCAATGCCATGAGGTGTTCAGACTCCTGAAGGTAAACCTGTGATGTACATGTGCCACAGCTATTGCTCTTCTCTGCATGCACCACAAAACTAAGTCTGTTAATGGTAGTACATTAGTGAACACGAATCAGAAAATCACACCTGTAGAGACCTTGGGAAAAGGAGCACAATTGATTATTCCCTTGCCTCTATGTAAGCCTCCATTCAAAGTACTTCCAAAGTGGGAGAAATATCAGGTGCATTGAAGTATAACTCCAGAGAAAGAACACCCAATGAAAAACTTGATTTGTAACTTGACTAACTGTTGATCAAGCTTCATAGGGTGTGAGATTTTTTTTTGTTCACAGTTGGTATGTAGGTGTCATGTCTACTTAGTCGGTCAGATGTCGCTGTTGTACCATTCTTCAGTGATTCAGTGAATAAGGTTTTGTCATTCTGAGCTATGACTACCACGAAGATTGTGTCATTATTAAATTTATCCACGATTACCAAAGCAGCAAAATAACATTCCACAACATGGTAGGTATCAGGTATTTTATTGCGCCATTCCTCTTTCACAGCAAATCCAAGTTCAAGGGTCGATTGTAGTCCTTCACAACAAGTGAAATGGTCCATTGTATTCCATTGACTTTTGCCTTATGGTGGAATTCCAAGACTTCCGAGAGAGATTTTATTGGAATTGAGCCAGGGATCTGACCAGGCCATTTCACATTTCATTGTTGTGCTTGAACCAATTCTCTGAACAAACACAGATGTATCTATATATCTATCTATATCCATCTACGTATATATACTGTATATATCTATATATATATATCTATATACGTATATACGCACGCACGCACACACACACACACACACACACACACACACACACACCAAGGTGCATTTTTATTGAGGAGGGCAAAAACTTCTCAATCACAGCATTGTACTGAAGCCAGTTGTGCAGTTTTGTTTAAGATGTCACTGTGAGATACCTTTTTGAAGCACATGCTGTTTGGGAGTGTCAGAAAAATATGCACATGCAGCTTGGAATAGTTAATTTATATTTACTTTCACGTTTGGTTTGTTGTCGTGTGTGTGTGTGTGTGTGTGTGTGTGTGTGTGTGTGTGTGTGTGTGTGTTTTGTGTGTGTGTGTGTGTGTGTGTGTGTGTGGCATTTTTAGTGCATTTCTACTGGAGTGTTCTGATGTGGATTGCGAGCCACCAAAATGATCGTCATGACTGACTGAGTTGGTGAGGCTTATTCACTACAAAAAATCCAGAAGAATTCCCATGTTTTAAATGCATGCCATGTTAAGCAGCTTCATATGTCCTTCCACCATGGCATGACATTGTAATTACAAAATAAATAACAAAACCAATGATAATATTGAAACAAAGCATATATTAAACAAAGGAAAAAGACAAAATTTCATAGCCCTCATTTATTTTAGTAATTTTTCTGTATAACTAAAATGGCCGCCAGTCTACCAGTTGGCCATCTTTTATCAGATCGCAAATTAAATTTAGGTGCAAGTGTATGCCAATGTGTACTGTGTGTGTACCATGTTTGAACAAAATCAGACCATGCATGTCTGAAAAATGGTTGGGGACATGTTTAAGTAACAAAATGGCCGACAGTCGGCCATCTTGAATCTGATCTCAGAAAAAAAGTGACGGGCATATATTAGCTATCATTCATTATCTGTGTCCCAAGTTTAAACAACATTAGTAAATGATGTCTGAGAAATGGTTGAGGACATGTTCAACATCATGTTTTTTTACAAACAAAATGGCCACCAGTCTGCCATCTGGGATCTAATCTCGAAAAAAAAAATGACGTGCATATATAAGCCGTCATTCATTATATGTGTCCCAAGTTTAAACAACATTGGTAAATGCATGTCCGAGAAATGGTTGACGTGTTGAACATTGGGTTGTTTTTACAACTAAAATGTCTGCCAGTCAGCCATCTTTGATTGCATCACGAAATAAAACAATGTGCCTATGCATGCCATCATGTGCTGTCTTTGTGCCAAGTACAAATAAAATCGGTCCATCCAGGTCCGAGATATGGTTGCGGATGCACGCATGCACGGACCCAAAAATCGAGACAAAATCCATGAGCCCCTGTTTCGGACCAAGTTCAATGGGGGCTAGTAATACTAATCATATTTACAACAACAATAATAATAATAACAATACTAGTATCATATGGCAATAATTACAACAACCATATAATCTCTGCATTGGTCCCAAGCACATCTGGACTTAGTGAAAGGCAAGGTAACACTGAAAATTTGGTTCAATGGACCAACAGGCCCACTAGTAGATTAAATGGATTAACTTTGTGGAAAGCAAAGCCTCATACAATGCCAAAGCATGATTATATTCCAGTAATCAGAGATTGTACCTCTGCCTTTCAGGAATTTTTAATCTTTTGTTGAATAATTTTTCAAGAACTTTAAGCTGTTCTGTCTTTTCAATTGTTTAAATCTCACCAACTCAAAATATTTAACTATGACATTCATCCACCTTATTATGTTCCTTATCTAAGCAGCTCTCATTTTGTGATTTCTTTTACTTTCTTCTTCTTCTTGCGTATGGCAGCTATCATTTTGTTGGGGCACGACAATGCCACTGATGCTGTTTCCCTCCCTATAACAGTATTTTGTTGGGGCACGACAATGCCACTGATGCTGTTTCCCTCCCTATAACAGTATTTTGTTGGGGCACGACAATGCCACTGATGCTGTGCCCTTCCTTATACCAGTACACTGGTACTCATTTCACCAACCTTGGAAGGATGACTAGCCGAGTCAACCCCACCTGGTGTTAATTCAGTAGCCAATGGGTCTCAAACTCAGGACCCTAAGATCCCAAGGCCACACCCCTAACCATTAAGCCAACACCATGCTTATTTCCTTTCCTTTAATGCCTTTCAAATTTGTTAGCACCCTGTATGTATGTACTAAGTATGTATATGAATACACATTTTTCCATCCTCGTGCTATTTTGTGTACAGGTGGGAAAGGCTGCAATCTCTTTCCTTTCACATGGAGCAGCACATGCAGATGACACCACTCTACTGCCATTCCTAATTGGGCTAGCGAACGCGCACATTCCGAGTTCTGTCCCTGTGCTCCTGCGGCATGCTGCAGGAGCCTCTCCTCAAGCTGCAGCTCTCTCCATGGCTGCTTTGCAGCGACTCCCAGCAAAATTTATTTCAGCTGAGGTACTGTATGAACGGTTTGATACATGAGGGTACATTTTGGTTTGTTAGTCAAAAAATCGAGGCTGATGGAAAAGTGTGGTGGCAGAGGGCAAAAGCGAATGCTCTTGCAGTGGGAGTAGTGGGGCAGCAGGTGCATACAGCAAGCAAGGAGGTACAACCGATGCACTTACAGTGGGGGAGTGGGGCAGCAGGTGGATACAACAATGAGGAGAGAGGAAGAGGGGAGGAAACCTTTAACTAAGAGGATTGGGTTAGGTTGTCTCAACGTGGGTAGAAATGATCACGAGTAGGAATGGGGATGAAATGAGATAGTGGTGCACTGCCAACTTGAAGTCCTGGAGGGAAGAGTGGGATTGAACAGACTGAGGAGAGCAGTTCCACAAATGGGAGAAAAATAAGGAACAAAAGAGTAGAGATGTGCAGTGAGTCTTGATTTTGGGAGTTAAACTAGGAGGAGGCTACTGTCAGAATGCTTGTGTGTTGGAGGATCAGGGGAGGGTCAAAGGGCTGAGAAAGTAAAGGGAGCAAGACTGGAGGAGATGTGGTCAAAACAGATAGGCCACAAAAAGGCGTTTTGCTTCCCACTTCTTCCTCATTGTGGGAGATGCAATTATTTGAATGGTAGTATTGTTTTGTTGCTTGTTTATCTTTATTCCGAGTACAGTATAACATT
>CM068954.1:153110452-153124732 GCA_035128595.1 Eptatretus atami
TAACTGTCATCATATATATATATATATATATTCTCCACCAGTCGCTCTGTCTGTCTGTCGTGTGTCGCTCTGAAGCTCTGAAGTTCTGTCCGTCCAGGGCGGAGCTTCGCTGGCCTGAATCCTCCCACAATTCTAATCTCAAAAAATCAAATCTGTCATTTTGTTCACTAATTATAGGCCTTAAGCTTCAGGTTTCTCATGTACACTTGAAGACTGAACAACACATTTTCTATCATGAAATAATGGTACGTTGTTATTACAACTCATGCAGAGGAAATGAAGTAAAGCATGTTTTGTTTGGGAGCAATCGAGGCCGCAGTCTACTTTTCTCCGCCCAAAGAAAACTTCCATACAATCAAGAGGACTGCCGAGTTTATTGAAAAACTAAACCAGGCATCGTCGTCTATCATGAAAGAAAGGTACGTTTTCATAATGCAGAATAAAGAAAATCCAAAATCCATTGGGACCATACTCTGTACAGAGCGTCGGTGCTGCCGAAGCAGTCTCCTGGGTTGTTGGGTACAATCCTGGATGGGTTGCAATTCCAACACAGGATACTCAAATGGCTCAATCGTCCCAGCAAGCTGGTACTCATTTTACCAACCTTGGCAGGATGACAGGCTGAGTCAACCACACTTCGTATTAATTCAACGTAAAAGCAGGATTTGAACTCAGGACCCTAGGATCCCAAGCCCACAACAAAGAAAATAGTCATGATTAATGTTTAAAGTATTTAATAAAAAATAAACTTTTGGTTTTCGCCTGAGGTTTCAATGCTGAATTGTGTGCAAATACAGGATTTTATCAACAAATCTTATTTCACATGTGCATCGACATGTAATTGACATATCATGTGAAGTAAATATACATGCGCGGGTTGGTCGGAATCAAAAGCGGGTTTCATTTTATTTATTTACTTTTACCAAACCTGGTAAAAACGCTATGATTTGAGAGATCCTCAGTGACACAAATACACCAGAATACCGAGATAGTCATTTATTGATGATTAATGATCAGGAAGTTCCAAGTAATACAACTTCAAATTCAGTGATTTGCGATGACATGATAATAAATATGTAGTGATCGGTGTAAGAATACACTTTAGCTTTTATGAGCAGAGAAGGGAAAGGGGGGGGGGGAGGGGAGAACAGAATGTTGGGGATTGTCGACCTGAGGGCAGCATCTTTGTGAGTTGCCTTGGGGCAGCGCTCTGGTGCACACAGCTTTCGCCATTGGAATAAACTCTCCTTACGAGCCCTGTTGAATTGTGGATGTGGTGATTTGTGCAGGGTAAATACAACAGGGGGTGGGAGGGTGGGGGGAAGCAAAGATGAGCAGAGTTGGGATGTGTAGGCTGAGGACTTGGGGTTTGGGAGGGGTTTGATGACTTGGGGTTTGGGAGGGGGTGTTGATGACTTGGGGTTTGGGAGGGGGTGTTGATGACTTGGGGTTTTGGAGGGGTGCTTGATAACTTGGGGTTTGGTAGGGGGGGGGGGGAAGTTGAGGAAACTTGGAGTCACATTTTACATTGCGCAGATGTTCTGTTAGTACCTGCTCGTCGATATATAAAAGGGGCCCAGTTTCTCCATCCATAATGCTTTATTATCCTGCACACAATCCTGGTGTTAGCTTAGCGGTTAAGGAGGCTGGCTTAAAATTTTGGGTCTTGAGTTCGAGCTCCTGCTATGCAGTTGAAATAACACCAGGTGGGTTGACTCGGCCTGTCATCCTTCTGACGTCAGCAAAAATGAGTACCAGCTTGCTGGTAATAGGGGCACTGTATCAGCAACACAGTCGTGCTTCCAGGAAAAATGGTGCAACCAGCAGCCATAGGCTGCATATGAAACGACAAAAACGATTCCACGCACGCGATGCGAAAAGCGGTGTTAAGCAATTGGTTCATGTCCGTCCATCCACCTGTACATCTGTCTTCGCAGTTTATGATCGAGGAACAACTTATTTAAATTTAATGTTATATTTTGAACACGAATCAGAACATAAATAGGAAAGGAAGACAAGTCTTTCATTTTACTGTTCTTTGGTTCAGAATTCATCCCAACCTCAAATGCACACAGAGGAGTGAGATAATTTTTTTACTCTGTCTGCCTGTCTGGCAGTCAAACAAAATTTGAAATAACTCCCAACAGGAAACATATTGTTTTAAGGACATCATAATGGACACATACAACAAGCACGAATAACTAATGTAATTTGTTAAATAGGGTGATGTCATAGACGCTGGAGAAAATAGTGGTCGAGCCTGTAATTATTTATATATCTTTCAACCTCTTTAAAGCTTTAAATAAATTGAATTATATATTTGAACAATCTATAACAAAACCTTGATAATACCACCAAGAACCTCCATTTTTGCAGGGGTTGTTCAGTTACCAAGTTTCTTGTAGCGTGCTCCCCAATTGGCTTAAGTACTCAAGCAAGCACTCCATTTGAAACTGTTGATAAGGAACGGCTGACTTGGCAAGCGCTAAGTCTACAGGTTGGACCGTCTCACGACAAGCAGTCAAGACCTATCCAATGGTGGAGTCATGATATCATGTCGAACATCACTACTTCCTGAAAGCACAGACATCTCACACTCTCCTCTACTCGAAGTTAAGGTTATTACAGTAACCACACATTCTAATCAAAGGATGTGTGTTGTCTGCCATCATCCACAGCTTTCAATGTTTACCTTCTTGTCAGAATTAGATGATTACCTCTCAAGAATTCCACATCAAACAATCCCAACTGTTATCCTGGGTGACTTCAATGAAGATCTGGTATCAGCCACTATCCAATTAAAATTGCTCAGGTTCATGGCCTCAAAAGGATTCTCACAGCTTGTAAAAGTGTCCACCACAGATTTGGGTTCTCTACTAGATCACATCTACTAGAACAGCTCAAGCACCAACAACTTTGTTGATGTTGTGGATGTCTACGACTCAGATCATGATGCGTCAATTGTATCTATCTGTATCAGCCACCTTGCCTCTGGTGCAATCATTTGTTTATCTTCTTTTGTTAGTCTCACGCCGCAGGGGTTGTGAGACGACTGCAACGTGTGCGTGTGGGTGTGCACGTGCATGCGTGTATGTCGTGAGTGCGTGTGTGTGTGTGTGTGTGTGTGTGTGTACACTCCTCTATATTTTCACTTGTAATGTTTTTAAAATTTCGTTATTTTGTGGTGTGTGTGGTGTAGTGTGTCTGTGTGTGGTGTGGTATGTGTCTGTGGTGTACTGTGTCCGCGTGTGGTGCAGTGTGTCCTGGTTATAAGTTCAACCCCTTCTCAGCGTGGTAACCAGGTGAACAGTGGTGTATCATCATCTGCCGGTTAATGCGGCTATGGCATCATCATACTCAAGGATTGCAATGAACCGAGGCACAGCTAGTGCCAGGGTGCCGCTAATGCCATCTGAACATTCCCTTGAGTGCTCACCTTCGGCGAAGTTGCAGCACTCCCAGGTGAAGATGAAGTCTCCATAAAAGCAAAGCAAAACTAGACAAGGCCTGAGGGAACTGTATAGACCATAAGACCCCGAGGGGATCACCCCTTGAACTCTTTAGATTTTCTCCTTCTGTTGGGTGTAGAGTGACTGTGTTAGGCAGAGAATGACAGGTATGATAGGTACTGTTGTTGTTTTTACCCCACGCACGTGAAGTGAAAAGCTCTGTCTGTCTACAAACGTCAGTTTATGATAGAGGAACAAGTTGATGTCAATTGAATGTTATATTTACAACACCAATCGGAACATAATCAGAAAACGAACCTGTAGTTTAACATTACTTTGGCTCTGAATTCATCTCGATTGCTCATGCGCAGAGAGGAGTGAGACAATTTTTTTTAACTCTGTCTGCTTGTCTGGCAGTCAAACAAAATTGAAAATCATTTCAAACACAAACTTACTGTTTTTAAGGACGCAACTAGGGACACAAACAACAGGCATGAATAACTAATGTAACATGTTAACTATTAATAGGTAACCTTCATCCCACATTAACATCTCGGCAACTTGGGGTCTTTTGGACCCCCCCCCCCCCCCCCCCAAAGGAAATTTATTTTAGAATTTTTTTTTAGGGCTTGGGGTCCTCAAAATCCCAGGTTACCGTTTAAGGGTTAAACAAGGTGGTGTCAGAGATGTGGTGTAAAAAAAGTTTTCTTGAACCATTAAATTATTTTTTAATTTCAATATACAGTAATTATATACATACTTCAACACTGTAGAACACAAATCGCTTTTTCGGCACTTTCATAGCCCTTCCATTTAGCGGTGCTTGGACAAAATATTACAGCATTTTACGTCATCACGACCAATCAAATTATCTGCTGAAAGACCCCTCACATGTCCCTGTTTCTCAAGAGTGTGCACCTGCATGGTGTAACGTGTTCTATGAACTCTCTAGTTCTAAGGAGTTTCTGCTGTTGTACTATAATACACATGGTACCGTTGGAAAGCTAATCATCAATTTATATGGACCAAAAATTCGTTCCTTTAATCACATTTACTTGCCTGTTTTAAAAGTCTCTTTCCCGTATTGAGGACGAATAAGCAGGACCTGTAGCTTTAATGTAGTGGTTCCAACTGTAACATTTATTTTTGTGCCACAGCAGGAACCCTTTACAAGGACCACGGGGGTTGCACACAGAAGGAAAATATTGTAATACTTCTCAAAGCAATATAAAAATATAACAAAGCACATGGAATGAGTACACAAACAACAATAAATACTTCTTATAAAAAAAAGTCCTTTTTTGTGTGTTTTACTTCACTAGTACACCCACTCCCGATGGGAGTGGCAGCAAGGGCCATGTTTTTCATCCTCTTTGGGGTATATATTACAGTAGATCTAGGCTCGGGTCCGTTAGTCTGTGGGGTCTTACAGAGCCATGACGCATATAATGCCTAAAGAACGTCGGGTGTCCTCCCTTTCAGTTTAGTGTTAAACAGCAGTAGCGACTGTTTTAAAATTTAATCATACGTTTGTGGTTTATAATATTTTTTACTTCCAGTAGGGGTGCCCCACAATATGTGTATAAACACAGCGATTGTCCAAGGAGGAAAAACCCCTTTGGGAGGGGGCATACTATTAGTATTAATATTGTTTTGTCATAATATTAACATTATGCGATAATCATAAGTGTTGTTATTACTTCTGTTATTCGAAGTAGCCTTGGAAAAATGCCACAATTAGCCACCTCAACACGGATATACACTTTAACATGGATTTCGCCCAAGGCGGAAAACTCTTCGGGAGAGTGGGGAAATGAAGTTGGGAGAACCTCCATTGTGTCAAGTTTAGTAAAGATTTGATAAGTAATGACCAAATATATTGCGGGGTCAAAAAGACAGACAGACACCAAATTGCGTATTTTAGTGTGATTTTACATCCTCGTTAACACTCACAGGTAAACATGTAAGATATTTATGAAGTACAACATGCTGTCTTTTGATTTAAACCCGTCAGCGAAGCAACTGGAGGCATGCCTCGTGTTACCGATTACCAAAAGGCTTCTGCACAAACACTCTAATGGTGATTTTGCATAAAAAATATAAATGCTTTTCACTGACCGAAACAACTTACCAATTTCTATGAACATTTATGTTATTTCATTAACTTAGATGTTCAGAAGGCCTGAGGCCTAGATCACAGAGCGATTTAATCTAGTGTTAACTACATGGAAAAATTTCCTGGTTTTTTTTCCTCTTCTTTTTTTTTGTTGTTGTTGGAGGAATGGAATGATTCTTCCACAATATATGATTTTGAGAAGAAGATTGAAAAAGAAGCTAATCAGATTGGTTTCTTATTCAATCCATTTACACTATCATAGATTAGTCTAGACGAGGCAGCAATAAATAATCTTTGCAACGTTTTCCCAGGGGTAAAGTCTGTACTGAGTCCAACAAAAACAAGACAGAACACCAATCTCGCACTGTCTTGGGCCAACTCGGAATGTTCTGTTCCCCTGGAGAGGTCGTGTTTGCTCTCTTTCTTTCCACAGAAGTGGAGAAGAGACTGCTACTTGGTAGCCAATGGTGCCAGTCTGAATCGAATTGATCAGTCCAGCTTCCAGGGTGTCTAGTCATGGTTTGTGCAGTGCTGTTGGCTACCTGGGCTATATGCTCACTCTCTGTCTGCTCTGGGGCTCTATTTCACACTGCACTCTCTGCGGCTCTCCCGCCAACCATCTCTCTTGTTCTCCTTGACCCATGGCTTAGTCCTGTCTTCTATCAATTTTGCAGAAGAGGAAAAATAACTGGCCATCTCACTCGCATATCGGTCCATGAGTCAAGTACCTTCTTTCCATGTACCACTCAATTCAGGTTGAAACCATGCTGCCATGACCCAGTTTCTCCTACAGCCCACATACAGTATGATCGTTTATCTGAGCTGAGTGCAAACCTCTTGTTTCCACTCAGTGGGCTTTGTGATGGATGTGGGTGGTTCTTTCTCAGCAAGCTTTGAGCAAAAAGCGCCATGATGGAAAACTCACCTGGGCTTGCTTGTTGAGTCTGTGGCCTGAGGTAAGCTGCTATGGGCCCGAGAGAAATGGTACATATACTGTACGAGCGATTTCAGACCTTGAATATTTATCACCTTCTAGTGCTAAGCTCACATCTTATCTTCTTTATCTTCTGCATCCTCTCTTTTCTGTTCTGCCTACTCAATGCTTTTAAAAGACACCAAGGAATAATTAGGATTATCATAGGCCAAAACATGGCATCTTTCCTTTTGGTGTGACTCCAAATATATATGCTCACTCTTCACCCGATTGGCCTGCCTTCATTGCATCAAGCATCTGCACGCTTTGGGAAATAGCAGGACGTGATGGATGTGGAAGCAAGCTCGTGTTGACAGCCCAAATTGGGATGACTACTTTACATGGAAAATGTAGTATCAAGAGCAGCATGGTTTTCAACCCAGGTTGGGTGGTGCTTGCAAACAAGTGAAAAGACGGCCATGTTAGGTCGATGCTGGTGCGCAGTCGTGATTGACCAAAGGGGAGGATGAATTTGAGGGGTTTTTAATCAGAAGGAAGTCTGAAGGGGCGACATCTAACCATAACAGTTTGGTCACTCATTTGTTCCTTGCATTATCTAATGGATGTACAAACCAGTGCATTGATCGATACATAGATGTCATAGACAGTATACTGCATCTTAAAATCTCGATAGGCAATCTACTTTCGAGCAATACCTGCATCTCATTGTTATTGGAGTAAATATCATGCAGGACATTGATATTAGGAGATACTAGTATAGTTTTACTTTTTATTGTAAAAACACTGGCACACTAGAACACAATGGATGGATGTATCAATTGAATAGAATTGGAACCTGAAATGGGGGTAGAAGCCCATATCTGATTGGGAGACATGCACTTAGACTGGGACACCTAACACACCCAAAGAGAAATGCATGAATTTACAGTTTTGTATTAACCATATACACTTTATGTGAGAGATTATGTATTAATCAAACACTGATTTACAAGTTATGTCAATGGAAAGATGACACGATGGGTTGGAGTGGGTGGGGGCAGTTGGTTGAATGTGTAACACAGTAACAGATAAGCAGAGGCAGAGAGATGGCATTGTGAAGTAACATAGTAACATAACTGGCAGTTTATAGAATTTTCCCACGAAGGTTGATTGGATAGTTCAGTAACACATTGAGCAGTTTTGAGCTTCTATCAGTTGATTAGACTAACAGCAAAGGCCAAGGTAAGATTATGGGGTATACTGTATGCTTCGCAGATCGAGGCCTTGAAGGCCAAGATTGTATCAGGTTTTTGCAATTACTTTTTGTGTTGAGCCATTTTGCTCAGAACAGCTCCCAATTCGATAATGCTGTTCTAATAACAGAAGGCAACATCTACGAGTTTAGTTTATTGCATTAGTTGTTCATATTCTTAACATGGAGGGTGATAACTCTGCAGGAATAAACTTTAATTTGATGAGAGTTAAGTGAACTTTTTGCAAGTGCCTCAAATTTTTAGTAGTTTTAGAAAAGTGCAAACTACATGATTCATAACCACTTTATTGAATGACATTGTGTCTTATGGCTTGTTGACAAAAAAGGAAACCATAGCTGCATAAAGCAACCCAAGAAGACCTACGCAAGGCAAGCGCTACGCTGTTTTGAACCCTTCCCAGAGTTCCTTAACAACTATAAAGATGTTCACACATAGTACACACATGAGAATCCCAATGCAACACACCCCCTCAGCTACCGGACCGGTTTCATCGCTTATTGGCAAATCATCAGCGACAGCGCAGACAACAATGCATACCAATGAGGCTCCCAAGCATGAACCATGTGCAAACGTCAAAAGCAGTCAATATATATATATATATATATATATATATATATATATATATATATATATATATATATATATATATATATATAAATAAATGCCTCACTTGCATGTCACAGGACTTCATCAGTGATGTCAAATTGGATTGAATAGGTTCTTGGTGGAAAAGGTGATGGAGTTCATGATGGTAAATGTGTTTTTTCCAATGTCATGTTAGTCGGTTCCATTGCCAAACCAGATCTCTGGCTTATGACCTCTGTCTATGAGTCTCAAGTGCCAACATTTTTATTTGAAAATTTTGTTTGTTTTCGTATTATTTTTGAAGGCATGAAGGCAACTATGGCCAATTACTCCAACCAACTACAACTCATTTACAACTGGGAACAGAAATATAAAATATTCCTTGACAGTTTAAAACAGGCATAAGCATCATTTTTGTCTTGCAGAGCAGCCTCTCAGCTATGCTAATAGAAATGGTATTACAAAGGTACATGATGGACATTGAGAATATAAATTTGGGTGTGACCTTGCGTCCATTTGGAAATCCCTGAAGCATTAGAAACTTGATCTTATCAGAATTTTGATCCTAATAATTGCAATGAAAGTTTGGGAGGGTATAAGACAAAATTTGAACCAGGTGGCTTGAAGGGGGTGAGGGTTGGGGCAGGAGCGTGGTAGTGATGAACCGAAAGAGATCACATTGATTCAGTTGATCGATATTCGCAAATTTTCAGTAATGCAAAGCTTGAATCATAAAGTGTAATTGGTGTGAAGTATAAACTTCAAAATAATCTCACTTCTTACCCCCAACAGGCTCAGATCTCTCTCCTAGCCATCTCTCGCGGTGAAGGCAGTACACATGATCCAGCAATCCGTATTTTAGCCATCGAGACATTGCTTATGAGTGAGCCTCCATACAATATAGTTCGTGCATTACTGGCAGACCTTCATAATGCTACATCTGAAATGGCACGCTTTGTCTTGGCCAAGGTAGCTGCCATGATTCGTGCAAATCACCCAATCAGGTAAGGTGTTATTTGCACTGAGGCTGCACTACAACTACAATGCTTGATTAATGTATGGGGGAGATACCACTGTCTGTTAGTTTTGATGTGACGCACAACATCATTTCTGACCACCATTTCATGAAAAAATCCATTAATCAGGATTGCTTTCATTGTTTAATAAGTGCTTTGAATACATGTGGAAGTAATTGCAATGATATTAAGTGAAAGGGATAAATACTTATCACTATCCCAACATAAAGCATATACAAGGTGCTCTCGCCATACTGTCTCTCTGAACTGCAACTACGAGACTCCACGCCACAAACCTAACTTGTTCCACTCCTCCCCAATTGTTTTTTCTCTCTTTGACAGTCTTACCATTCAGAAAGCTCTTCGAGATCCATTTATTAAAAACTATGACTTCTTCTCTCGAGATGGTTTGTCTTCAGCTTGCTGGGGCTTCATCTCACGTTAGTGGCTCACGGCAGACACACACCTTGTACAGTCTAACTCACAATAATATTTCCACGTCATACAAAATGTCACACACTGTCTTCATCGAATTATAGTTCATATTTTCCTTTTGTGACAAGCTGTAGTGAAACAGTAAATTACTTTGTACCCATTGCATCATGTTATAATTTCACAATTGCTGGTAACTCATATAATCAGCTGGTTATTCCAATTCCATGTACCTTATGAAAGGTTTGGGTACCGTCACTCAAACGACCCTCAAAAATGGTGAAGAAACTATTTGTGAAAAGATAAGGCCTGTCCATAAGCCAGCATGGTGTAATCCACCTCTATATGCAAAGCCATTTTCATTATAATCAATAGTTCATGTTATTATACTTGACGTGGAGGTAAGCGGTGAGTCCGGGAGGTGAGCGGTTTGATTCTGACCTTGGCTGAGTCATAAGAAAGGTTTTGAAAATAGTACATGCTGCGTCCTCATTTGATGCTCAGTATCTTGTAGATGGACATCTGTTGGGAGGGGTGGTTGGAGGTAAGGTGGGGGTGGTGGTGTGGTGGGAAGAGAAGTGATATTTCTCCATAAAAATTCCCCGCTAACTACACAGAGAAAATCACTGTCGCGAGATGGCACCGCTGGCATCCAGTGTGTTACGAGAAGCTTTTTTCCCCTGAGATCAACAGATGTTTGTGTGTATGTGTGACAGCTCTTCCACTGTCTTAGAAAATGTAGAAAAATATATGTACAATAAGTCGTTTATGATCAACTACGATATCAAACACTCTTATTTCCTATTCCTGCTATTCAGTTAAATGTGCCTAAGGCCTGGTGTTGGCTTAGTGGTTAGGGTGGTGGGCTTGGGATCTTAGGGTCCTGAGTATGAGCCCTGTTGGCTGCTGAATTAACACCAGGTGGGGTTGACTCAGCCTTTCATCCTTTGGAGGTCGGCAAAATGAGTACCAGTGTTCTGGTAGAGGGGCACTGCATCAGCGGCATAGTTGTGCCCCAACAAAAGCTGTCATATGCAATCAAAAGAAGAAGTAAAATGTGTATTTGTTATTTAATGCTGTGCTTCCATCCTGTGAAAATAAGCTGAATTAATTTTGAGTATAAATCAACGTCATTGTGCAGAATATGATGAACACGCAATTTTAGTTTGGTAGAGAACCGGCGAATCAACGTCCATAGGTTCCTTTACGTTGTCTGTGGATTGTAACCATTGGCTCCCCTAAATACGTCACTGAACATCATTCACAAAAGTTTGATCACGTGTAAGCGATATTGTATTCCTGCTCATTGCCTTTTCTCACAAATGAATTTGCATCTCGATGCACGTGAGTATTACAATTTACATGACGAATGATTGAAGGTAACAGTTCACGGCTAGTTGTTTTTATTGTTGAGCTCACATTTGACAAGGTCGTTTTGTGCGTGGTTCACACTCAGAGGCCAATGCCAGCAATATCACCTACAACTTGGACATCCTGTTTTCCACCAATGGCCTTATGAGGAGGAGTAATATGGATGTCATTCTGCAAGGCCACAGAGATGCTCTACTAGTATCACAGGTGTGGGATCAAGGATTTCTTTTTCAATGGTGGATTGAGTTCTGGCGGCTGTTGTGGTCATCCAATACGTTGAGTTTGGCAGCTATTGTGGTCATGGCGTGGGGGATTGGGGGAGGGCAGGAGAGTGAAGATATGGGATGGAATGGAGATCTGGAGGGGGTGGGTGCCTCCTTCCCTCCAGAAAGTGAATGTTTTTTTTTTTTGGAAATGGAAATAGCTTACATTATATGTTATGAAGTTGCCCAAGTTTAACGACTCATGATTTAAGGTTTTTACAAGTTTAAATAATCAGTTTACTGATTACAGGTTTATTGGTTAAGCTTAACCACTGGTTTCTGATTCTGATGTGGATATCATCTATCTTGAGTCTTGATTAGAACTTTGAACACCTGAAGGAGTTGTACTCGTTCTGTGCTGAGCATGAGGTGAACTCGTTTCTTCCCAAGCTGACATTGACCTGCACTTGCACTCTCAACACTTTCAGTCTGTACATTTGTCTGATGCTGCATTATTTGAATTCTGACTTTCTTCTGGACTCACTTCTGGTACAACCAGCTCTGAATTGATGCATGGTACAAAACTTGTTGCCATTCTGTCTGATTTATCAGAATGAACTGATTCACCCAAACTATCATCTTGTAAATCCAAAAGCAAGATATGCTCAATGTTGACAAACCTAATCTTATCATTACCCAAGATCTTGACTAAATATATGTGAGGCCTACATATTTTCACTACTCTGACTGGTAACCACTTCAACCATTTATAGTGATGGGCTTTCACTCTGACCTTCTCATGAGACCTTCTTATTTAGCTTTACACTTTGTTATTTAACCCCAATCCTGTCACTCTTTCTAAAATTGCTTCTATTCTACCGACTGTGCCAAATTTGGTTTCAACAAAGTAAACCTTGTAAGTGGTTACCTTTATAGAAATATCTTGGCCGGTGTTCTCACAGTAGTAGTGTGAGGCATATTCCGATACATTATCAAACAAGAAGGGCACTCGGAAGAGCGTATACCTCTGCCACGTAATGCCTGATCCACGAGAACATATCAGGCCCAATACATTTTTGAAATATCATGCCATACAGTACTACATCGTTTTTGGCCCGATCCCTCAATGGTGAAGAATCACTTTAAAAATTAAATAATTCTCGTATCCAGATACGGATTTGGATCTTCACCAAAATCGAATCAATTCGTCCTTGCCACACCACTTTTTGACCTGTTCTGGCCACAACTTTTTGAGATATCATGCTATGTATCATTTTTATCCCCATCTCTCAATGGTGAAGGATCACTTAAGAAATTTTTGTTGTCGGATTTGGATCTTCACCAAAGTCGAATCAATTCTTCCTTGCCACACACCCAACCTGTCCACAACTTTTTCAGATATTGTGCTATATATCGGTTTTGCCCTATCTCTCAATCGTGAAGAATCACTTAAAAAATGATCAGTTCCGGATATTCACCAAAATCTAATCAGTTTGTCCTTGTCACACACCGAACCTGTCCACAACTTTTTGAGATACCCCGTACACAGACAAACAGACAGAAGGGTGAAAACATAACCTCCTTCACCTTCGGTGGCGGAGGTAAACATTTGCCAGTTTGTGGTCCAATGATAATTGGCATTTCTTGGGATTTGGATCCAACATCCTTTTGATGAGGACATCTTTGACACTTTGTATCATGTACTCTGCTGCTCCATGAGAATCAAGATGGTACGGTGGTACCTCAGGATGTTTGACACCATTGCTTCTCATAACTAGTGTAAACTCTTCTGAAATTAACTGAGGTCAATAATTCTCAGAGACATTTTTTCTTGCAGTCCATGGAATTCTTAACTTTTAGCCAACACCACCATATTTCAAAACTGTCAATCTTCTTTCCTTCTTTGTCTTTCACTGTCACTGACTCAATCCATACATTGCAACTGGAAATACCAAAGCATTCTCGAATACCAATAGAGTAAAATCTTGCTCACATGCAAAATCAAGCCAATAGTTCGGCTCTTTGAACATTCTCTTGTATCTCCTTTATTTGGCAATGGTATGTAGACTGACTTCTTCCATCTGTTTAGGCCATACAATCCCACTACATATCTGTGTACAGGTAGCTGTTAAAATTTTGATTTCCTCTCCCCAACTACCTGAAAGAGTTCTGTTGGAATTTTGACAGTACCTGGTGCTTTTCCATTTGCCAGCTATTTCAAGGCTCTACGTACCTCACATTATGTCACTGTTAGTTTTTGCTCATTATGTTTCTTCGAAGGTTGCCATCTTATTGTTATCTTGTTTGTATGGAGTTCAGGTGTAGTTCTTTCATCTTTCTTTCACCTGTGTTTCTTCTGTCAGATCTTTCCCTGTTCTACTCGACAGGACCCCAATCCTCGACCGACACTTTCTTGTGATCTCTCTGATTAAAAAAAAAAGGATCTCTTGTTTTTCCTGCTCTGTTGTCACTTTCTGTCTCTCTGTGTGCCTCTTTGAAATATTTCTCTTCATCTTTCCTAGCTTGTAGTTGGCGAAGTCAGCATTTAGCTGCTTCACGTCCTCTCTTCATGAACCTTTGGTTTTCATCTCTCTTCTTCTGTCTGCAATAGTTTTTGTCTCTTCTGACAGCCATTTAGCCTTCTTCTTTCCACTTGCATTTGGGATGTTGTTTTTGGCCTCTTCTTTTACAATGTCTTCAACCTCTTGCCACAATTAATTTGGCATTCTGTCAACCAAGTTCAGCTCTGCAAAATGTTATCTTTTTTTTAACCTTTATTGCAAATTGTTTAGTTACATCTTCAAAGTCATATCTGTTTGGAGTTTTAAATTTTTTTTCACCTTTCTCAGTTTGACTCGTAGTTTAGCCACAAGGAGTTCATGATCTGTCCACAGTCTGCACTTAGCAATGTGTTGGCAGAT
>CM068954.1:153124742-153142358 GCA_035128595.1 Eptatretus atami
CAGTCTATGCTTGGGTTGTTTGAACCATGTGGTTGCAATTACGAGATAATTCTCCACATAACTCCAGCATTCGCTCCCCTGGTTCATTTTGGATACCAAGTCCATGCTTTCCTACAATCCCTGGTACTCCTGCTTTTCCAATTTTTGCATTCAAGTCTCCCGTAATAATAAAAACATCTCCTTTAGGCACCTGCTCTACCAGCTCCTGAATCTTTTCATAATCAGAAAATTCCTCCACATTTTTTTTTAGTCTGCTGCAGAAGTTGGTGCATATATATCTCAATGCTGATGGATGTCCTTTCAACCACACTGATGGTAACCTATCAATGACTGGGATGTGTCCCAATATTGACTGTGCCATCCTCTTATTGTAATTCACTGCCAATCCATTTTTTTTTCAGTTTCATGACCATAAATGAACACTGTATAATCCTCAGATTGAAACTGCCCCAAACTAGTCCATTGAAGTTGACTTATGGGCCAAATTTCAGTTCTTATCCTCTTCATCTCTCTCTCTCTCTCTCTCTCTCTCTCTCTCTCTCTCTCTCTCTCTCTCTCTCTCGTTATTACATCAAACTTTCCATTATTCATTGACCTTGCTTTCCATGTCAGAATTCTGTGGACTTTTGAGAAGCTCAGAGTTCAACTTTCAGTTCTGGTGACCTCAGAAACTATATTTCCTTGCTGGTTTTATCCAGTTCTATCATTCCTGCTGGTCCATCTCATCAAAACACTTTGCTCTTCATCTATGGAAGTGGTGTGTCATTGCCTTCTTCCAGGCAGTGTCTATACTAGATGGGTGATCTTAGTCATTGTTCTCCATGAGAGAGTCCTCTACCTAGCATCAAGGCCATGTAGCCATGACTGGCAATATGTGTCAGCTGCCTCCATGGCCATCTACCACCTGCTGCCATGGCTTCACGTAACCCTGATTGGTAGGCTAAAATGGAGTAGCACACCTTGTCCAAGGGTGACTAATGGGTTAGCAAATGCAAACACCACCTCCTTTAAGAAATATTGCTGTCTTTACCCTGGTAAACCCTTCACCTTTTAGGTTCTAAATCTGAACCTCAAGGCAGCTGCAGATTTTAATTCAAAGTTTTCTTCTCCGAGGTGAGGTGCCATCCAAAGCTAATGAGCCCCATTTGCCTGAATGAACAGGTTTTAACGTGCTAGTGATACACCTTTCACCTCTATGAATGTTAGTGACAAAAATCCTCATATGTGAAGGCCAGTGTGAGGTCAGACTGTTAGAGACTTTTTGAGATGCTGAGCCATTGGATGATTTTACATAACTTGAGAGATTATTCTCAATGTTACACTGGTATAACAACCCACAAGGAACATCCATATATACTGTACATAAGTATATGTACATATATATATCCGTCAGATGTACCTCCTGACTGTTATGGTGAGCATTGCCGTGGATTATGTCTCACATGGTAAAACCGCATAATCCGCAAAGAACAACCGTCTGTCTGCTACAAAGATGAGTGTTCCCACTATTGCAAACCATTCAACCATAAGGCAATCTGATGTGATCGCGGTAAATCGAAACAATTGGAGTGTGACAAGCACTCCCCCGCTCTCCATTGGACATAGTCCTACACCATTGGAGATTGTGGGAATGCTCATAACACTGCACATGTTTCAATTTACCCACCCAATCACATCACGTGCCTTCTGGTTGAATGGTTTGCATTAGCGGAACAATCGGCTGGGTGGCAGATGGATGTTGTTATTTGGATGATGCGTTTTACCGTGAGACATAATCCTGGGAGAGGGGGGGGAGAGAGGTGGGGGGAAGAGGGTGGGAAAGAGAGGGGTTGGGGGGGTAAGAGAGGGGTGGGGTGGGAAGGAGGGGGGGGGGTGGGAAGAGTGAAGAGGTGGAGGAAAAGGAGGAGAGAGGAGGGAAGGGGAGCGAGGATGGGTGGGGAAGGGAAGACAGTGTGAGGTTAGAGGAAGGGAAGGCAGACGTGCAATGGAGCATTAATTACGATTCATACCGTCTCATCAAAATGATTCTCCATAGAATAACTGTGAAGATAGAAACAAAATAATGGCTGAAATCCATTTTCTACTGGTTATATTGTAAACACGGTCCGGATACAAACTCCTGTCCAGACAAGTCCGGAGACAAACTCTCGTCAGACATAAATACCGCCGGACACATCCAGATACAAACACCATCCAGACATAACCACCGTCCGGATATTTCCAGAGACAGAGAGAGAGGGGGGGAGGAAGAGAGAAGAGGGAGAGAGGGGAGAGAGAGAGGGAAGAGAGAGAGAGAGAGGGGGGGAGAGAAGAGAGGGTGGAGAGAGAGAGGGGGAGAGGAAGGGAGGAGAGAGGAGAGAGGGTGAGAGTGAGAGAGAGAGGAGGGGGGGAGAGAGAAAGAGAAGAGAAGAGAGTTAGCAGAGAGAATATGTTATGCTTTATGAACAACGCACGCGCCACACACAACACACACCACACACACACACACACACACACACACTTCTGAATTGTAATCAGTGTAGATTTATAGCTTTTGAACCTTGCGACACATGTCTCAGAATTTCATTCTAATGTGAGCCACAATAAAGGAGTTACTGTGAAGCTAGAACAACTGTGAAGATAGAAACAAAATAATGTGAAGCTATAAAACTTCTTTGCCTCAATTTCTGAATTTCCAGCAGCTGATGGTTTGACTTTTTCCCAAGGTGACTCTGGAAGCTGAGGGTCTGCAGTCCATTTTTGGTGAGGGTTTGGATGCTGGGGGGGAGGATACCGATGCAACTGCACGCATGTCAGCATTGCTTTTTGGTGTCCAGCTTAAACCTGTTGAATTTTTCCGCGGTTACGGTGACCTGCTTTCCAAAATCTGGTCATCAACCGGAGAACCTACAACGGCAGTCAAAGGATTGCTGAGTCTATCTCGTCATCAGCAAGTGAGACAAACGTGTTGCTTTTTAATCACTTTTTATCTGGTTTTCCTTATTAATGGCAATTGTGATATTTAAGTTTCATGGAGGAAGTGCATCATTTTGGACATTTCCTCATTGTTTGATTTTCCCAGGCACAGGATATAATATGTAATCTGTGTACAGTATTTCACTTTCACTATATATACCTGCATGCTCATTGTAAATTATATATATTTAAATACGGTATTCCTGATTGATCTAACTTTAAAGCTATTTGACGAAATGTATTATTCTTCACCACACATGTAAAGTACACTGTCTGTTCAGAGGTTATATTAAGATGGCTGTCTTGCTTGCTTGCATTTCCTGAGGAATGTTACAGATGTCACCATTCCTTTAAAAAAGTAATAAGGAACCCAATGGATTCTGGCATTTTGGCCAAAATTTGAAATTCCTGCTCTGAACTTCTGCTGGGAATGCCAATCCACAACTATGGGAAACTGCTTTGGTAGTTTGTTGTCCTGTCATCTGCAAGAAGGAAGAGAGGATTTTCCAGAACATTAGAGGTTGTTTCTGTCGATGAGAAACAATATTTGGCCCAAAACTGCCTCGGGGTAGCCATGGTTGGGAGATGAGAGGAGAGGCAGGGAGAGTGTTCTATTGATAGCAACACACAGACTGCATGAGTCGAGGGAAGTTGGATGGAAAGTTTATCATTACGACTTTCAGTTGGTTGGGTATGTCTATTATTTTTGCCTAAAACACTCCCGGCACTCATTGAGGTACCTCTGACAGTTTGACGAAGATCCGTTTGGCCATCTCTGAAAAAAATGGCGATACACATACAGACATACAGACAGACAGACAGACAAACATCTCTCTTATCGTAGAGATTTGGCTTTGCCTGTTTAATGTTCCCAACTGAGAATGTCGTTTATGATGCTACGATCTCAAATAATGTAATCGCTATTTTCAGCACAAAATTAGTGATCTGCGTGGGTAGCAAGAGAAGTCAAAACAAATAGGAAAGGAAATACCTTAAATGGCAATTGATCCACCATAAATATAAAAGAAGCTGATGTTTCGGGCCTTACCATCAGGTCAGGATGGGAGCATGCGCCACAGCAGCGCGTCGCTGCGTCCACTTTCCGTCGGTACTCCAGGGCCTCCGTCTGGCCATCCCCAGGCAGATGCCTGGTCCATCCACATCTGAGAGTGCCGATCAACCTGCTGCAACCACGAGGCACGTGGTCGGCCATTGGCCTCCTCCACTCACGAGACTCTCTCACTGAGAGAATCTGTGAGCAGGATCAGCGTCAGGAAAACGAGCCACATGTTCATACAGCCGCAGCTGACGTTCACGGACTATGCAGGTAACAAATCTCATCCAGTCTCTCTCAGCAACGCTCGTTGTACACAAAATCCGACCAGCGATAGCCAAGGATTCTCCGAAGAGACCTGGTACCAAAGGAATTAATCTCCATCTCAGATCCTTGGTCAGAGTCCAAGTCTCACATCATAGCCAAGACTGGAAGCACCAAGGACCTGAAGACTCGCGATTTCATCCTCCCGCACAAGGTACCGGCAGCGCCACACCATTATCCAGTGAATCCATGACTCCCCAGGCCCAGCCAGATGTCTATTGGCCTCTGACTCACAGCCAGCAGAGACATGAATATCACTGCCAAGGTAAGTGAATCTCTCCATGACCTCAACATCCTCACCACAAACAGGCACAGACAGGACAGCAGCATCCAAGATGTCATTGAAAGCCTGGATCTTAGTTTTGACCCAGGAAACCCGTAATCCCAGCGTCTCCGACACCTCATTCAGCACCTCGAGGGCCCCAAAAGAATATCTAAAGTGTCCGCAAAGATGAATGCATCATCTGGAAATCAAGGTCAGAGATCTTGACATTCCCAAATGATGCACCGAAGCTTGATCTCTCCGACATCCTCCCAGAATCCAGTCCATACAAGTGCTGAAAAGTGTGGGGGCCAGTACACACCCCTGAGAACTCCAGTAACAACTGGAAATAAGTCAGAGATGGTACCACCACATTTCACAGCACTCTCAGTACCAGGTAGAGTTCAAACATCAGAATCGATAAGTTTTGTGGCACCCCACGAAACCAAAATCTTCCAGAGGGCATCCGATTACTGAATCAAACGCTTTAAGAGATCACATAAGCTGCAAGCACCCCTGCCGAAACTCTGTCTATGTTCAGTGAGGACCAGAGAGCAAGGATACGGTCAACGTTGACCTCTTTGGTGTAAAGCCTGACTGCTCTGGACGCTGGTGCTCAAGCAGATGGTGGAGAACCCTATCAATAATTATCCGAGCAATGACCTTGCCCGGCATCACCCCTCGGTAGTTGTTGCAGTCTTGGCGATCACCCTTTCTTTCCAGAGAGGACAACATGGCCCTCTTCTCAGTCAGTTGGGATGATGCCTGTGTTCCACACAGAGCAGGAACTGCATGCAACGACACGAGTGCAGCATTTCCACAAGCCTTGAGAAGCTCAGCATGGATGCCACAGATCCCTGGAGCTGTACCTCATTTCAACTGGTTCACCGCAGCCTGTGTTTCCACAAATTAAGGTGGACCACAGTTGATTGGAGGGTCAGCAACAGCTGCCACCAACCTCCTAATAAGAAGTAACCCAACTGGAGGAGGACGCCCGCAGACACAGTTGGGCACTAGATATGGATGGCCGTTGGCTCACAAGGAGCTCTCCGCCCTTGACACGTTTTCTTTTTAATCCTGCTGGGGTCATATCCAAACACCCTCCTCACCAAAAAACCTGGTGGGGAGCGGTTTAGTTGCCGACAAACCGACCATGGAACAGGTCTACAGGTTAACATGGCTCCTATCTTGTCAAGCATAGCATCAGATCTATATCTGGTCTGACCTGACATAAATCTGGCCTGACTTACCGTGAGTCGGAGCAAAAGTGCGATGGTCTCAGACTCAAGAGTCCCACACACGATCTCTTGTGTTAATGTAATTCCCGTAAAAGAACACTCACGTGTCCTAACGTCCTTGTCCAGCATGTGAAGTATGTAAAAGCTCCTCCATCAGCCTCAACCACCGCAAAAATTCCATTCAATTAGCCCCTCTATATGGAATGCAGTAAGACATCCATAAAGAGAGGATGGAAAAAGCGAAATGAAAGGTATAGGAGACAGTCACAAAGGAAGAGGAGAATTCGTTTCCCCAGTTGTTGCCCAACCACGGATCTTTTCCACAAAGTCAGTCGACATGATGGTGTTTGATTTTAGTGGGAAATGTAATTTTGTAACATTCTGTGCTATTCTTGTTTTTCTTTAAGGTGACAGCCAAAATTTATAATTGTTGAACCAATAGTTTGATTTACTGGTGGGGAACAGAAGAGGTTCCGTGTTTGCTCGACATTACTATGTTGTTATTTTTGAATCAGCTATCGTGGGGTGCATTGGATAAGTCAAGACATAAAATTGTTTTACTTGGAACAATGAATGAAATCAATGGAACATTGATTGAGGGTATGCTACCTGTCGTAGGAAGCAAGGAGCAGCTGATATTTTGGGCGTTGTGCATTAGTCGGGCTCTTTTGCTCCAATGAAGGGTTAATGCCTGAAACATCAGCTTCTCCTTGCTTCCCATGTGGATTAGCATACCTCGATCAATGTTCTGTTGATTTCATCCATTGTTCTACTTGTCTGCCGGCACATATCAACACTATCCTTCACATGTAAAAGTACTTATTAATTCTATTTTACTTGTACTTTGCCAGTGATTCTAAGGGCTGGCAGGATGGCCTAGACGTATGCACACTCACCTCTAAGCTGTCTAGCCTGGGTTCAAATCTTGGCTCAGCTTTAAACTGTCATCCTGGTGTTTCACAGGCAGGGTGATTCAACAATGTGTGTGCTGTCCCTTGGATGGATGTTAAAGTGACCATCCCATGTGCCAGCATTAATTGGTTAGTGTTAAAGTCCCACAGTGTCCTTTGCAAAGAGAAGGCAAGCTATCGCCAGCACCCTCACTAAATTCAAAATCTCTGCCTTAACATACAGAGGGCATTGCATCAGTGGCCCACCCTCAGCCAGTGATGCTATCCCACAGTCTTGTGCTGCATATGAAAAGAAGAAGTGCTTTTGAGAAAGCTTGGTGCTCCACTTTTGCTTTTGTTAATAACCCTTATTGGTTCTTCATTTTCATTGGTAAAATATTTCTTCATTCAAATATTGTCTGACTTGCTTAATGGAAGCATCAGCAGGTGTAATGAATAAGAAGCTCACTCTTTATCATCCCTCTTTTTCTGTTTGTTTTCTTTTGGGCAGATTTTTTATGTCCTTTACTACAACTCATTTACATGTATGATTTGTTTTCTTTCACCTTAAATTTTGAAAATATTTTAAATAGTCTTCTTCCTGGAACAAGTATTTCAGTCTATCTGGATGTATTATATTACTATAATCCTACATTAGAACCCTAACTTGTTCTGTTATCAGATATCTTGGCTGAAGTTTGTGCAATAGTCTCACCCTTTTTTGTGACCTTTTCAATGGGATACTCATCTTCCAGGTCTTCATGCTTGTGTTGACAATACTTGGATATTATCTACCAGGTTGAATCTGTACTGTTTTCAATAAAAGCTTTGTAAACAGTAAGAACATTGGATTATTGAAGATTCAATCATGATGAGATAAAGTTCATATCAGCTGTAATCTAAGATGAATAACATTCTTTCTGTTGACAAAACACTTACCGTATGTCATAATCATTGAGGTGTACTTTTCCTGTTTTGGCAGATTCTTCCACCGCCCATCTTTACTGAATCCAATGCACTAGCCATTGTTGCTGGAGTTAATGCAGAATAAGTTGTGTTGTATCTTGCAATGACAAAAAGCTCAACTCAGTCTGCCCACCTGTAATAACTCATGAAAGAAGTTGATAGTCACATATTAAACTAGATGGGGACTTGTTAGAGCGCATACCTCTGACATGCAATGCCTGATCCACTAGAACATATCGGGCCCAATATTTTTTTGAAATATCATGCTATATATCGTTTTTGGCCCCTTGGTGAAGAATCACTTTTAAGATTTAAAAATTCTCGTATGTGGATCTGGATTCAGATCTTCACCAAAATCGGATCGATTTGGCCTTGCCACGCACCCAACCTGTCCACCAAGTTTTGTCTGAATTTGTAAACAACTTTTTGAGATAGCGTGCTATATATATACTTTTTGGCCCTATCTCTCAAAGGTGAAGAATCATTTAAAAATAATTATTGTATCCGGTTTTGGATCTTCACCAAAATTGAATCAATGCTTCCTTGTCACACCACTTTTTGATGGTGTTGGTGCTGCTGTTAGGGTTAATCCACCACACCACCACCCAACCTGTCCACCAAATTTCATCCAAATCCATCCACAATATTTTGACATATTCTGTACACAAACTAACAGGCAAACAAACAAACATGAAAGATGTCATGCATCACACAATACTTGTGAAATTCATAAAACAATGCCTGGTGTTGGCTTAATGGTTAGGGTTGCAGGCTTTGGATCCGAGGGTCCTGAGTTCAAATCCTGCTCAGCTGTTGAATTAATAACAGGTGGGGTTAACTCGGCCTGTCATCCTTCCGAGGTCAGCAAAATGAGTGCCAGCATGCTGGTATACTGTGTCGGAGTAGCGACCCATCCAGGATTGTGCCCAATAGCCAAGGAGGCTGCTTAAGCAGCACCAACGCTCTGCACAGAGTATGGTCCCAATCTCCTCCTCTCCTCTACCCTCAAACCCATCCAGGCACAGCCAAGTGAGCCTTATTCAAACAAAAATAACAATAAAAATTAAAAAGAACCCGATCAAAAAAATATAACTCTGGCTGCCAGACCATACGTCCGATCAAGTTGAAATTTAAAACATATATTCCCCATCAGGACTAGATCATAATTTTGTAGTGTCACATCGATTAGTTAAGCAGATCCAGATAAAACTTTATTTAATATTTTTCCTCTATCCAATATGGCTGCCAAACCATGTGACCTATCAATTATTCCTTAACAAACTCGTACATACAATGCTTGGGGGACATTTATATGAAGTTTCTCCTCAATCTGTCCAGCCGTTCTGGAGAAGATTTTTTTTATAGGTTTCAGGGTAAATTCAACATCGCTGCGAAACCATGTGACCTATGACATCATGTGTGTAAACATTTTGTTCCTCATGGATAGCAGTCATACGTGTAAAGTTTTGCCTCGATTTGTTCAGGCACTTCAGAGAAGAAGATTTTTGAAGGCTTAAAAAAAAAACAATATGGCTGCCGAATCACGTGACCGATGTGATTTCTTGTTACTTGAGATCAAATCAAATATTTTTCTGTGGACCATTTTGTCCCTAGATGACCCTCAAAATTTTTCATACTGATAAGATGTAGCGTTCTACATATGCAATTATGACATCATAACGAACGTACCTATGATTTCCGAAAAAAATGACATTCCCCATGACAAGTACTTGCCATGTGCCAAGTTTCAATTTTTTCCTTGTTGCGGTTTCAGAGATACAGAGGTCCAAAGTTTTTCTGTTTTTCCAACATGGCTGCCACACTACGTGCCCTATGACGTCATAATTATGATTACAACATTCTACATGAGTAGTCGCACCTATGGTGAAAATTTAGTCTCAATCTGACAAACGTTTACGGAGAAAAACACGAAAGTTCTGTGCGGAGAAACAAACAAACCGACAGACAAACAAACAAGCGGACCCAAACGCAATGCCCTTTCCTTTGGTGAGGGTAACAATGCACAAGACCAACCAATATACTTGAAAATCTTTGATTTTCTCAAGTAACAAGAAAGATCTCGTGAATAGCATGATACTTGCAAAATCCATAAAACAAATTTGACCTTAAAATAATTGGTGGTTGAATTCAATGACCAAATGTGCAAATCCTCTTCAAATTTCAAGTCGATTGAATGAAAATTGAGGATTTTAGAAATTCCACCGAAGTTGTTGACCTTTGGTCTAATTTGATATTTTGGTTGACTTTGACCTGAAGAATAATTGTCTGGTTGAATTCAGTGACCTGAAATATAAATCCTCTTCAAATTCCAAGTCAATCTGATGAAAATGGAGGATTTTAGAAATCTCACCTAAGTTGTTGACCTTTGGTCTATGTTGACCTCAAAAACAATTGGTGGTTGAATTAATTGACCTGCTGTGCAAATACTTTTCAAATTTATAGTCAATCGGATCAAAATTGAGGATTTTAGAAATCTGACAAAGTTGTTGACCTTTGGCATATGCTGACCTTTTGACCTCAAAGACAATAGGCTTCTTGCTTATGACAAACTCTACCATGTGGTGAAGTTTTGTGAAGATCGGTTTCAAATTGTGACCTGTAGGCGATTGACATTCATGCAAACAAACAGCCAGACAGAGTACTGCACAAGACGAACTAAAAGTACTTGAAAAATCTTCGATTTTCGCAAGTAACAAACAGACAGACAGGGGTGAAAACATAACCTCCTTCACCTTCGGTGGCAGAGGTAATAAACAAGTTCTTGTAAATATAACCATGCCAAATTATAATCAATGCGTTTTTATTTTTCAGCCACAGACTTGGCAACGGAGTAAGTGTTCAGTGCCATTTTTTCATTTGCATATTTTGCAAAAGAGTAGCGAGCCCATTATCCTGTTACTTTCTAGTCCCTATCTGTATGTGACTGCCTTACTTTTCATATGTTAGTGGCAGAGGTGCCCGGCATTGCCTGGTGTTGTTCTAATCCTGTCGGCATTTTGAAGCAGCCAAATTTTTTTCCATGTTTTTTTTTGTGGGGGCCTAAAATTCTTCTCTGCACCCACTAAGGAATGGGGTCATGGATCACTTTATATCACCTTTCACATAGCTACAAAGGATTAGGCACTATAAAGCGATTTTTAAAATCCCAAATTTAGAATTTTTTATTATTCTTTTTGCTTAAAGCACTCATTGATGAACCTCTGAAGGTTTGACAAAGATCCGTTTGGTCACCTCTGAGAAAAATGGTGACACATACACAAACAAACATCTGTCTTATTGTTTAGATGAGTCAGCAAATATCCAAATAATTAATTGATCAACAAAAATAAGCAAGTTGGCACAACCTATGATATGAGTGGCACTGGTGGTTGCAATTTTTGCAATTCAATCATGTTTTATGTGATCCTTGAAATTGTTTAGCCCCTTTGATTGCATAGTTTTTTTTTCTTGCACCAGGAGCTGGTTCTTGGTTCGGGCCTGACTCTGATACTCCACGGAGATGTGGCACTTGGAATTGATATCACGGGCAATATTGATGTGAGCATTTGGAATGCGAAGTCCAAAACTGTCATCAGCAGCAAGTATGCAATCCCTATACTGTCTTATCCCCACACATCCTGACAAACACATTTGTCTTTTACATTGAGTTTTATGCATTTCTGTGAAAGCACACAAGTCATCAATATTTTCACCTCCCCCCCCCCCCCACTCCTCACAAAATCCTCTGTTGCAACCTCCAATCTCCTGTTTGCAGTCCTCTATTACGTATAACTTATCCTGCTTTTCGCCACTTATTCAGAGGTGCTGTCGTAGTACTGGCAACAGCTGCTGTGGTGACAGAAAATTGGAAGAAAGGTGTAGAAGTCACTACAGATGCTGAAGTACAGTTTGATACCACAACTACAGTTCACTTCTCTCGCTCACCTTACCTGATCTGCCTGCAGATGGAGAGAAGTACATTTCCTTACAGGTAAACCTGTATGGCTGCAATATTTTTGAACTAGTTAACTTAAAAATACTCTCTCAATCATGTATCAATTAAGCATCTTGAAAGACAAGAGGGAATTTTTTTTTTTCCAGTGTAGTTTTTACTTCGGAATAATCACATCAGTGGAAGGTGATTAATGAAGGTTTTCCTCAATGCTTATTCACATCATCATAAGCTTTTGCATTGGCTATGTATCTGTTGTACGTCATAAACTACACGATGAGATGTGCAATTGGTTTTCTGGATCATACCCAGGTTGCCCTACAAAACTGATCGTGTTACAGAATAATCTGAATGATATGCCACAAAGCTGCTCTATATTGTAAAAGCACATATTCTGATGAACAGTATTTCCTTGGTGCATGGGTTGGGAGAAAATGGAGGATAAGAGAAATGGTCTCTGTTCTGGGCTTGTTACACTTGTATTATCCTTCTGCTTTAATTTTGTATTTTCTTGTATGATATATAAAAATGAGTTATCTTACAAGGAAAGTTCCCCGTAAAGGAACTCTTCAAAAAAATTACACAAGGAAATACAAAATTCAACACAGGAGGCCATTAGGCCCATCAAGCCTGTGCAATGGTTACGGACCTATCCCTGTTTGTTCTTGCTCTATCCTTTCCACCCCAAACCATCAGTGAACTAACAACGATTATTATGAATACCTTTGGGTTCATATTCTTTGCGCAATAAAGTTATATTTATTTACATATTATATCATCCACCTTCTCTCCCATTTTAATGCAATAGTCTCTCTTTATTCTTTTATAAGGTTTTTGACCCTTGTCACGCTGAACACTATTCATCCAGCTCATGGCTCTGGTGACCCCACCCACTCATCTGTTTCCTCTTTCCAAACCCTTGCTCTTGCTTCACCTCCATTCCTTTGTTTGTTTTGTCATGCCGATGGAACCAACTTCCCTCTGATTAACTCAAAGGTTCTATACATAAACATCTACCGCAATCCCATCCATT
Organism: Eptatretus atami; assembly: GCA_035128595.1. Lineage (NCBI taxonomy): Eukaryota > Metazoa > Chordata > Myxini > Myxiniformes > Myxinidae > Eptatretus > Eptatretus atami. Next base: position 153,137,417 of record CM068954.1, read on the forward strand.
CCTGTCAGCAAAAAATACCCTTCTTGAAGGGTTTTGTTTCATTTATTGTGCTCATAACGTTCTTTTGTTAAATTTTAATGCTTATGTATGAGGAGAGGAGGAGATTGGGACCATACTCTGTGCAGAGCGTTGGTGCTGCCGAAGCAGTCTCCTTGGCTATTGGGCACAATCCTGGACGGGTCGACACTCCGACACAGGATACCAGCATGCTGGCACTCATTTTGCCGACCTCGGAAGGATGACAGGCCGAGTTAACCCCACCTGGTATTAATTCAACAGCTGAGTGGGATTTGAACTCAAGACCCGAAGATCCAAAGCCCGCCACCCTAACCATTAAGCCAACACCAGGCAGATGTATGGGCCTATATTTTAATTAAAAAATCAGCTTTTAAACTATTATGGGCTAGGATGAAATTTTAAAATAGTTTTTATGCAGGTGTGTGTGTGTGTGTGGTGTTGTGTATTGTGTGTTTGTGTCAGTGTGTCTGCTGTGTGTGTGTTGTGTTTGTGTCAGTGTGTCTCTGTGTGTTGTCTGTGTCAGTGTGTCTCTGCTCCATAACTCCAAAACCATAAAACCTAGCAGCCGAGAACTTTGCATGCACACTAAGAAAATCCAAGGAAGTGCATGACTGAAGTTGGGTGTTGGTTAATTGAAAAAACCCCTTTTGAAGAGAATTAACAACCTTATTAATTTTAGTATATCTGCAAGTACTGTATATCTGTATATCTGTATATCGTCACCCTGTATATGAGCCTTGGTTGGCGCAGTGGTTAGGGCAGCGCTTGGATCCAAGAGTCCTGAGTTCAAGCCCCGTTCGGCCACTGAATTAATACACCAGGGGTTGACTCAGCCTGTCTACTTCCGAGGTCGCAAAATGAGTACCAGTATTACTGGCCGGTATATACCCCGGTTGTACCGGTGTATCATATGTACATATATGGTACACCTACAAAATAGGTGTACCATTCTTTCTGTAAGAGGCACAGGTGTCGTCAGGAAGGGCATCCGGCGTAAAACATGTGCCAAATCATTATGCGGATCATACGGATGATCCGCTGTGGCGACCCCTAACGGAGCAGCCCGAAAGAAGAAGAAGAAGAAGATTTAATAATTACTGTATCCTTCACCAGGCGATCTTCGACCACCTCGCTCTCTGAGGTCTGAAGGCGTTTTCTGGGTAACCTCGCTGGGGTATGAAGCCATCATGCTTTATGGCCTGCTCAACCTTACCATGACTTGGAACAGGCCGCAACGATTTCTTAACAATAAAGTTTGTTTTTAACTTTCCTCACTCATATTATTGAATGCCTGTTCATCATAGCTACGAATCGCTGTATACATCGCTTTCGAAATTACTATCGTTTTCAAATTTGGAGTTTGGAGCGATGTATGATACGTATTATATGATACGATTTTCCACGATCTACTCTCACGGACTAATTAAAGTATATCATCGAAATATTATTTCGGTTTTGAGGATCAGATGTCGTCCGGACTAAATAAGTGTCAAAATCTGTTGCAAAATCTGATAATTTAATGAAATAACGAGTCTTATAACTGAGTCAATATACCTGTTTACTTTGAGCAAGCAAGACTACGTTCCCTCCTCCATAGATCCACAAGAAAATGTGAAATTTCCAAAGCATTGAACTTATCTTTTTCTACTGCTTGGAGAATTACATAGAGTGAAGAAAAAATTTAGAAACGTGCCAAAATTAACCAGCTTCATTGAGCTATATGATTTAATACATTCTCTGCTCCCCCTTGTGCCCTGTTCCACAGAGGGACTGCCTATCCATAGCGTCTGCCAGATCTGTGTCTATATTTTCGGAGAGTTCGGGAGGTGCTCTCCAGGGAATCAAAGGAAATCTGGTGAAAAATGGATGTTTTGTTTTAAAAAAACAAGTTATAACATTTGCGCAGACCCCAAACTGATGTACCACATGATACGTGCACAGACAAGCAGGCAAAATTGCAGATTTTCTGTTTATTTCACGGGCAATTGAACTTTGCGATGTCTCCAGGGTTGTTCTGCATCAAGCAGCCACTCTTTTGTGGATGAAGTCATTTTATTTCATTAATTCCGTTTATTTCATTAATTGCTGCGTGCGTGGTGAAGACAGGTTTTAATGTTAAAGGGATCCTTCATGGTAAGCAGCGACAGCCTGGCCAACTGTTCCTTATCAACCATTGAATTGGAGTGCTTGCATGAGTGCATAAGCCACTTGCCGAGTGCCTATTGTCAATAATGCCTGGTGTTGGCTTCATGGTTAGGGTGGTCGGCTTGGGATCCTGCGATCCTGAGTTCAAATCCCACTCGGCTGTTGAATTTATACCAGGTGGGTTTAACTCTGCTTGTTATCCATACGAGGTCGGCAAAATGAGTGCCATATTGCTGGTATCCTGTGTTGGAGTGGTGACCCGTCCAGGATTGTGTCCAATAGCCAAGGACACTGCTTCGGCAGCACCAACGCACTGCACAGAGGATGGTCCCAATGGATGGATGGATTGTCAATTGCTGTACGGCTCTCTGTCATTATGAGTGAATTGTTCCCTCACTGCAGACACATTTGCCACGCCATGTCATTCAGAGCGAGTGGTTCGTGCTCCATCACCCTGAGCGAGTAGTTCGTGCTCCGTGACCATGAGTGAGTGGTTCTGTTGTTCCGTATGCTAGCGAGTGGTTCTGGTCCTCATCATCTCGACGATGTTGGTTCATGCTCCAGCACCTGAGCGAGTGGTTCGTGCTTCATCACCCCGAGCGAGTGGTTCATGCTCCGTCACCCTGAGCTAGTGGTTCGTGCTCCATCTCCGTGAGCGAGTGGTTCTTGCTCCGACACCCTGAGTGAGTGTTCGTCGTCTTCATCACCCTGATCGAGTGGTTCATGCTCCGTCACCCTGAGCGAGTGGTTCGTGGCTCCATCTCCTGAGCGAGTGGGTTCATGCTCCGTCACCCTGAGCGAGTGGTTCGTGCTCCGTCACCCTGAGCGAGTGGTTCGTGCTCCATCTCCGTGAGCGAGTGGTTCTTACTCCATCACCCTGAGCGAGTGGTTCGTGCTCCATCACCCTGAGCGAGTGGTTCGTGCTTCATCACCCTGAGCGAGTGGTTCGGGCTTCATCACCCTGGGCGAGTGGTTCGTGCTTCATCTCCGTGAGCGAGTGGTTCTTGCTCCGTCACCCTGAGCGAGTGGTTCGTGCTTCATCACCTGAGTGAGGGTTCATGCCCATCACCTGAGCGAGTGGTTCGTGCTCCATCTCCGCGAGCGAGTGGTTCTTGCTCCTTCACCCTGAGCGAGTGGTTCATGCTCCGTCACCCTGAGCGAGTGGTCCCTGCTCCGTCACCCTGAGCGAGTGGTTCGTGCTCCATCTCGTGAGCGAGTGGTTCTTGCTCATCACCCTGAGCGAGTGGTTCGTGCTCCATCACCCTGAGCGAGTGGTTCGTGCTTCATCACCCTGAGGGAGTGGTTCGTGCTTCATCACCCTGAGTGAGTGGTTCGTGCTCCGTCACCCTGAGCGAATGGTTTTGCTCCATCTCCGTGAGCGAGGTGGTCTCTGCTCCATCACCCTGAGCGAGTGGTTCGTGCTCCATCACCCCAGCGAGTGGTTCGTGCTCCATCTCCGTGAGCGAGGGGTTCTTGCTCCGTCACCCTGAGCAAGTGGTTCATGCTCCGTCACCACGAGGGAGTGGTTCGTGTTCCGTCACCACAAGCGAGTGGTTCGTGTTCCGTCACCATGAGGGAATGGTTCATGCTCCGTCACCACGAGCGAGTGGTTCGTGCTGCGTCACCACGAGCGAGTGGTTCGTGCTTCGTCACCACGAGCGAGGGGTTTGTGCTCCGTCACCCTGTTGTGCAATAACACCTGATTTCCAAGCCGTTTGCCATATTAACGTGTTTTCTAACTAAGGCATATTTTTTCCACCAGTCACAGGCAGCTGTTTATGAAGAACTAGATGACCCGTGAACCCGTTAGGTTCCCGTTGTGACAGCGGTTGATGAAAAAAAATTACACAAAATTTTAATATTATTTAGTGGTCAAACTTTAACTTGAAGAAAATTTGAGCATTTACCTCAGGGGTCATCGTTCAACGAAGCATGCGTCTAAACACAATTTTATTTATTAACTAACACGGAAGTATTAGATCAAAATGGCGATATATATTTTATGCATAAAAATAAATCGTTCTTTGTCTATACTAAATGTTTGAGATTTTAAAAGAAATAATTTCAAGAAAAAACAAAAAGATAGCTCCAGTGAACTATACCGCTGAGGTTGTTTGCATTGATCAAATACTCCCGAAGAGTACTTGACTGAATTGGGAATTGATTTTTTAATATTTTTTTTCGTTGCCCGATTTGAACAAAATTTGATACTGCACACCGCAGGAGAATGGTGAGTAAGGTGGGCTGAAAATTTTTTCGCTATCCTGTACCATTTTGGCTGTATTTTGGGAACATACATCCATCCATACATACATACATAAATATAAGATGAGAGTTTTAGTAATATATAGAAGATAATGTTTGTGGACATATTCCTGAAACGTCTATATAAATGCATCGTTGATTTTCCGTGAAAGCTACTCAAGATTTCTGGGTTGCATACAGTAAGTACTGTCGTTTGTAATCACACTGACTCCAACCTGCCGATTCCCCCAAAATTGCCGATATCGGTGAAGCACAAATTTGTGTGTGTGTGTGTGTGTGTTGTGTGTGTGTGTGTGTGTGGTGGTGTTTGTGTGTGGTGTGTATTGTTGTGTGTGTAGTGGGTGTGTGTGGTTGTTACATGAAAGCATGAAAACATAATTCTCATCTTGTACAATGCCGCCTCCTAGGTGGGATTGCACACACCACTATAAATATGTATTAATGCTTTCCTTCTTTAAAATCTACCAATACACAGACTATACATATTGTCAGACATGAAAGACTTTGGACACCA
>CM068954.1:153143340-153163386 GCA_035128595.1 Eptatretus atami
ACAAAGAGAGAGATTTAGCAACACAACACACAAACACACACACACACGACACCCACACACCACACCACGACACACACAGTCTGTTGTGTTTTTATCTTCAAATTAGCGAACCCCAGGAATTGAAATATAAGAAACTTTGCCGTCTCACGCAAACATGCTTGCACATTTCCGAGTTAGCTGTGTGCAGGGGAAGCTCTGCTCCGGAACCGGACCACACGAGACCCTTTTAGACTTCAGAACCGTGTTCCTCCTTCGAATGCACTGAAATGTACCATCTTTCTCCCTAACGCAACCGAGCAAAACACGGAAATACCACAATCAAACACTGCATGGTTCGTCGACCGGATGACCATCCTCAAGGAAATGGGACAGACGGTTGCGTACAAATAATTTTCTTCTTGGTCCAACTTGATAAAGCCACCTATCTGAACCCTCTCCCTCCCTGTCCAACTTCAAACATGCTCAAACTTAATTTTTTCATGACATCCCCGATCGTTCTTGTAATACATTTTCATGATGGCTCCCAGTCCCCTGCTTGACACAGTTATAACAACATGGGCGAATTTGATCTTTCAAACTGCAACACTTGTTAAATATCGTATGCCTGAGGCAAATAATATGTAGGTGACAATACTCATGTTAGAAAAAACACTGCCATTGAAAGATTGGTTGTGAAAATTACTTGTCAAGGAAACCTGTATTGTGATCAGCTGCAAACTCTTAGTTGTCTACTTGTTTTTACTACTTTTACATCTATCGCAATTACGTATCGGTCCAAAAAATAATTATTTTTCACCGGAATTGATTTAAAACTTGTTTCTTCAGGAAAGTGATGTTTAAACTTTTTGACTGGGAAAGTTCCCAGAACATGAAAACAACGCGGTCACCTATATACATAGTAATAATGTATATATATAATATATATATATATAGAACATATATTATATACATTGTATAATATTTATTGAATGTGGAGTGTGATGAGACCCGACCCCCTCTCGATCTCCATTGGAACACAGTCCTACACGAAAAGCGTCACTTCCAACCCAGAAGGCATATATATATATAATATATATATAATATATATATAATAATATAACATAATATAAGATATATATATAATACATATATATATCATATATAATAGAGATAATATACATATATATAATATATAGTACATTATATAAATAATAACAGCACATATAGACACTCCCATCCTTCTAGCCAAAGGAACGCAGAAAGCATGCCCATCGAAAAAGTGACCCAAGGAAGCCCTTTGCTGTTTCAAACCTTCCCAGAGTGTCCACGCACACTGCAAAATGTTCACAATCTAGTACACAATGAAAATCCCAATGCTGCTTATGCAGTTCTTTCGGCCGAGAACAGCATGGGAGGAGTTCATATATAGTATATATATATATATAATTATATAATTATATATATATATATAATATACCTACGCACCTGTTTATTGATTAGGAGAGAGATAATTGTTATGCCTCCATTCACAGGTAGATATGTGGTGTCTTTGGTTTTGCATATATACTGTATAACACTCCATGTGGACCATACTCTGGTACACAGCGTCGGCGCAGAATCGTCCCAGCAAACTTGTGAGAGTGTTGGTGCTAGCCTAAGGCAGTCTCCTTGGTTATTGGCACATGCCTTGGACAGGTCGCCACTTCCAACACAGGATACCAGAAAACTGGCATCATGCCGACCTCAGAAAATGACAGGCTGAGTCACCCACCGTGGTATTTGATTCAATCAGCCAATGGGATTTTGGAACTCAGGACCTAGATCCCAAGCCGCCACACACCATTAGGCCAGACCAGGAACAGGCATAATATTGTTGCAACCCCGGGGTAACGGGTACTTCGAAGGGGGAGATATCCCTGGTTCTCCCTGTCTCACAGGAAATCGCAGGTCGTCGCACCAAATAATTTGTTGTCTGCGCCCAGGTCACTAATTGCACAGACAACGCAATAATTTGAACCATGTACACGAGGTTCTCATCTGACTATGTGTAACTGGGAACACGCGGTCCCTTATCGGGAAATCGCACCTCGATGTGACTGCGTTACTTACCGTATCAGATGCAGCCCGAGCGGGCAAGGGGGGAAAAAAAAAAAAAAAAAGAGCTATTGCCCATGTATTGCACCGGCGATCGCAGATTTTGGGGTATAACTTCCTGGCAATCGCTAATGTGCAGATAGGAGCTAAGTAACATTTATAACAAGGCAGAGTAATTTTAACAAAGTGAGGAAATTAATGGCACCATTATGGGCTGATGATAATTACAGCAGGGAAGCAAGGAATTTTTGGGTGCAAACAAAAAGAAATGCATATTCACAAAAGAAGACAGTGCAGATTTACCCGCCAATAACCTCAGACGGTCGTAAATTCACTCTAACACTGACAGCGCCATGCCATCACACACACACACAACACAACCGAGGAAAATAGAGTTAGCCAGACAGAGGAGAGCAAGTGAGGAGTAGTGACTCGTGGTACCTGGTGTGTTCGGCTGGACTGGTGCAACCCAATTCCGCTTAGAGGAGAGAGGAGGAAAACTGAACGTGTCTATGATGGAGTGAGAGGTGTGAATGTAGTGCACAGGGTCATTTGCGTAGTGTAGAAGAAATGGTCGAAGTGCGAAGCAGTACAGGTCACTGCTGAAACAGAGCATGTTCAGGACTTGCCTCACTGATTGCTCTTATGCGTCACAGTGGCAAGAGATGATGGAGAGAAGTGCCGTGAGAGAAAGACTTAATGGAGTTGTGTAAGAGTTATAATGTAAATGTTAGTTGCTGATGCAGCCTGATCATGAGCGCCCGAGAATGGGGCGTGCCCGGCCATTCTGGCATCCTTTGCTCCAACCCGATCTCTCTCGGTCGCTGACTTGTAGCGAGATTCACTTTGACACGAGAATTCTCGGGTGACTGCTTGTGGAGCAGGGTGAAGGAAGAGACGAGAAAGAGGAAGAAGCTAGTCTGCGGAAGTTCTCCGATTGGTACAGCGAATTGTCCTTTTATGGGCCCTCGAGCGAGGAGGAGCTACTCAAAATCAGACCAAACATCGTAGGGCATTTCTCTCAGCTCCCCCATTGGCAATCAGTCGCCTCGTGCCGTAGCCACACCCAGCCACAGGCTGGAGATGAAAATAGCTTCATTCACTCAGAACTTGCCACGCACGGATCCTCCATGATTAAATGGGGCGAGAGTTCAAAAGCACTCTCGCCCCAAACTGCGCCTGGACATTTTAAGCCCAAGCTATCTGCACTTTCGAATGAACCCCAGTGCCATCTGCATCGAGTTACATGCAAAACCCCCGCTTCTCATTATCCTTGCCTTTGGCATCCTCCGAGACTGGGAACGTCCAAGAGGTTGATGGTAGTTGTGAAAAGGAAGGTGAGAAGAAGCATTGGGCATTGTGGTTGAAAGAGTTGGGGAGAGGTGGTTTGTAGGATGTGGCGTTGCGGCGAAGCAGTTGGACGGAGATGATGTGTATTGTAGCGTTTGTGGTGAAGAAATAGACGTTGGTGGTTGGGGGGAATTTAGAAGACATGTGGAGGGGTATGGTGAGCGTTGAAGTGTGAGAGCAAATGAGGGTCTGAGGTGAGGCGGCAGTGATTTGGCAACGCAGTTTGAAAACGCAAATGTGGCATGTGCAAATGAACTGCTGTGGTTCTCTCATCTGCAGCTGGTACTTTCTGCATGCTGATTGTGTAGTTGTGTTCGAGGTAAAGTAAAGTAAAGGGGTGAAAAAAGAAAGAAAGAGGATCGAAGACCTAACTGAAACCTTTGCAATGCATCCTTGCCCATTCCACGAGCTAGGGACAGGACTAACCAACACATACTCTGACATCCGTCTAGGATCCTGTATGTTGAGTGCCATTGCCTCGAGGAGTGCGGTTGACAAAACCAAACAAATAAATAATAAAATTAATATAAATAAAAAAATATTAAATATATATATTATTAAAATATATAATATTAAAAAAATAAATATTAATTAAATATTAATATTTATTTTTTTAATATATATAATTATTATAATAAATATTAAATAAAAAATATAATAATAATTAATTAAATATAAATAATTTATAATAAAATTAAATAATAAAAAAAATTAAAAAAAAATTTATTATAATTAAAATTAATATTAATTATAAAATAATAATAAAATTTTATATATATTATTATAAAAAAAATAAAAATAAAATTAAATAATAAATAATAAGTAAAAAATTATCATATAATAAAATATAAAATAAAAATTAAATATAATTTTTATATAATTTAAATTAATTTATATTATATTAAATTTAATATAATAAAAAAAATATTAAAATAAATAAAATATTTTAAATTTTATATTATTTTATAATAAAATATAAAAAATTAAAGTATAAAAATAAAATTATTTTAAATAAATAAAAATATACTCTTATAATTAATATTATATAATATTATTATTAATTTAATATAAAAATAATATAATAATAATAAATAAATATGTTAAAATTAATAAATTATAAATTTTAATTAAAAAATTTAATATTTATAAATAAAATTTTATATAATAATATAAATATTAATAATAATTTATATTTTAAATATATTAAAATATAAAAAATATATAAAATTAAATATAATTTTAAAATTTTAATATTATATAATAATTTATATAAAAATTAATTATAAAATATAAATATAAAATACTAAAAAATTTTATTATAAATTATATATATAAATATATATATATAAATATTAATAATAAATAATTAATAAATAAAAAAAAAATTATAATTAAATTAATAAAATTTTAATATAAAAATTATTATATATAATAAAATTAAGCAAATTTTAAAAAAATTTAAAATTTATTAAAAAAATATATAATAAATATTAAAATAAAATAAATTTAAATTAAAATTATAAAAATAAATAAAATATATTTTAATAAAAATTATAAATATAAAAATTATAATTAATTATTAAAATAAAAAAATTAAATATTTTAAAATAATTTTATTAAAATTATAAAAATTATTTATATTATAATTTTATATAAATAAATTTAATTTAAAAAAAAATTAAAAAAATAATTATATATTTAAATATAATTTTAAAATTAAAAAAATTAATTAAAATAATTAATAATTTAATATATTTTTATGAAAAAAAATATTAATTAATAATTTAAAATAAATAAAAAATAAATTAAGTAAATTAAATATTTTTATAAATTAAAATATTTAAATAGTAAATACAAATATAATATAATAAATTATATTATTAAAATTAATATATTTTAAAATTTAACAAAAATAAAATTATTTTAAATTTAAATATTAAAATAAAAATAATAATAATTAATTATTAATTAATTAAATAATATTATAAAATTATAAATAAAATTTTATATTATATATAATTATAATAATAATAGTATAAAATTTATTAAAATATTGAATTTAAATTATAAAAAAAATATTATATAGAATTATTAATTATTAAATTATTAAAAATTAATATATCTATTTTTTAAAATATAATAAAAATTAAATTAAAAAAATATTATATATAAAATATATTTATAATTATATAAAAAAATAATATATTATAATAAAATTTATCATAAGATAAAATGATTAAAATTAAATATAAAATAAATTTTATATTAAAATTATCGTATAATATATAATATTAATAAAAAATTAACTTTTTTTATTTATAATTAAATTACTTAAATATAAAATTTTAAAAAAATATAAAATTAATAATTAATATTAAAATATTAAATAATTATAAAATATATAAATAAATAAATTAAAATAAAAAATTAATATTTATTATATTAAATAATTTTTAAATTAATTTAAATTTTTTTAATATTCAAATAATAAAAAAAATGTATAAAATTTTATAAATTACTTAAATATATATATACATATAATAATGTGTCTCAGAAGCAAAACCAAAAGAAAAATCTACATTTACTTTTAATTTTTTTTAAATATTCAAACGATTCCCTGTAACTGCAAACCACAATAACAATATGCTGTTATGTTTCCGCTGAAATTTCTCAAGAAGGAAAGTCTAAGTCAGCACATTCTTTCTGCATGTTTTCCTTCAGCTCTACATAATACTTGGCCTGGTGTATAACCTGGATTTAGAGGTGTCCCCATCGGGAAAGTCTAGTACCTTAGATCTGGATACATGAGGCCTCTATAACCAGGTCAACGGCGTTCCTATCCGCCTCAAGGATGTTCATCCAGCGAGTTGCGGAGAATGTGGATATGTGGGGTTGCTGCACATCCGTTGAAACCAACTTTCTCAACCTAATGCCTTAAGGCATACCACGAAATAAGGACACCAAAACCTTGTAACATGCGAGGGAGTGAGCAGCGGAAACAATTCTCTTCGTAAATGCAGGTCCGAAAAGAAAAATATCACCATGAAATAAGCGCACACCGCAACCAGAATCTCGGAAATATTGACATCGACTCAACAGTGCCATAGAATTCTCATCTGCTGCAATATGGTCCAATCTATACGGTTGACTCTCGCCAGTCAATGTGCAACGAAGGCTTCATGCACTGAAGATAATGACAGATAATAAGGTTGTTTCCACATCAAGTCTATACATCCCAAGGCGTTAGGGTACACTGTTAGGAGGCATACAAAATTCTTAGTCAGTTGCATCAACTCCATGAAAGCTGAATGAAGGACCTTATATGGGTAGTAGTTCTTTGGCTTTAAAAATATTTCAATGTAAGAAGGCTAACTTAACTGCAGCTACTTGACTATTTCAAAACAATTTTTGACTCTTGCAACCACTGCAGGACCAGTTTCAAATTATTCCATCTGTAGAGGAGCAAAGACGACCAGTAACGAAGTTATCAATACAATTCCAGTCGGCTTGTCATTATTATAACACTTCACTGACAATCGATGACTCCGCCTGGCTTCTCGGGGTGTTTGCAAAGAATAACCGACACGAGGCTCCCTCTGGATTTCTCCAGAAACTATGTAGCAACACAAGTTCACCTTTCTTCTTGGTATGTACTAGAGGTATTCCATTTACCTGCGATTTAAAAATAAAAAAAAACAGACTTAAAACGAGTCTTATTTCATGTTAAAAGTAAAATCGCAATTTCTATGGCAACAAACTTCGGAGACACCCTTACATATATAATATATAAATATAAATATATATGTATTAAAAACAGGAACAAATTCCTGCACGAGCTAGTGTGAAAAATCTGACTCAACCCAAGACTCAATCCAAAGACCTCACAATACATATGACAGCCCATAAGCTATGGATATTGAATAGTTGGTCAGAAAGTTTCTCACACTAACACTGCAAGTTTTATAAATGGCCCACGTCTTACGGCTGCTAGGCAGACCGGTGTGTGTGTGTGTGTGTGTGTGTGTGTGTGTGTGTGTGTTAGGTGTACAATTAGAGATAAAGGCTCATATAGAAATTAATAAAAAGGAATAAACATTCCAGAGGGAGCGGGTGTAAAATTGACAACGGCACAGATTAAACCAAGGACCTCATCACTCTCAAGAGTGAAAAAAGAAGGGTTTTGGATGGAATGGGCAATTGTCCACCTGTTGTAAGCCTAAGTCACATGCCCGCCCGGCGGCGTGGGGTCTCCAAAACTACGCCACTAAAATTATCACGGCGGCCTCAGTATTTTCCAGCGGTCACACACTGTAGCATCACATATGTTTTAATTTTGGGGACGCACGCTATTAGAAATTGTGGAGACGAAAACGTGGGTCCGTACGGTTCTTTTGATATTGATGTCGCGACGGTGACCTTTAGGGTCCCCCCTGCGGCGGCCATAGAATTTCAGGCACATCGAGGTAGCCCTCAAAGGTGCCACAAGGCGACCGCAGGGGCCTAAGGCGAACGTGCGGCAAGACGGACGGTAACGGAGTGGGTATATATATCAGTTCTTTTTACTGAAATAAAAATATAGCAGTTGAATAAACCAGTACGTGGTGCCCCAGAAGGCCCGAATTGAGATTCGTGTCCAGGAGGCTGTCGATGCAAAAAAGTTCGATTCCCAAACTATTTTCCGCAAGTAGAAAAATGGAGTGATAATTAATGTGTTTCCTGGCCCAGAAAAACCCACTTTAACTGAAATTTCCCCATCGTTTAAGTAAAATATAGATGAGTAAAGACCTTCGCTGGGTGTATTGTATGTAAACTGGTACATATCACCAACATCGCAAAGTCACACAGGCTCGTGCTCCAGCCCTGGGTTCCGATCGCCACCTCTGCCACCATCTGCGAGTGCTGCCGCCAGGGCCAGCCTCATCAACATCGATGCCCCCACCAGTAACCACAATCACTTCATCAAACGCATCGGGCCTGAGGTAATCATGGATTATTCAAATACAACCGGTTTTTCTGTGAAATGAAACCTTGCGACAGTCCGCCACACCACGCTCATCGGATTGCTTTTTTGTTAAATAAAACAAGATGAAGTAAAAAATAAAAAACACAGCACAAATCTAAGGTGAAAACACCGAGGTAAAGTACGATCGACACGAGAGATGCTTCACGAGGACTTCCACCGACGAACTGAATGAAGACAAAGCGCGAAGTTGGCGCGTCGAACAGTGGTGGAGACACGGAACAAACAAGACGCTAACGTTTGTGTTCGTTTAAATGTATCGGTTTTTAGGGCAAATTCATTTTCATTGATAAAGACTACGGCAGCCGCACGAATACGCAAGTCCACCGACGCCCTACGTACGGTCGACGTGACACAAACTAGCACAACTGACGCATGTCAATTGCCTACAGCCAACTAGAAAGAAAAAGTTAGTAACTCCGCGTTATATGATTCCACGGCGACCCTTACGGCCTGTAAAAGTGAAGCCAAACGCGTAGGACCACCCTGAGGCCTACGAGAAACTCTGTGGCCACCGCACGTTCTGTCAATCCAGAGGGCGTACGGCCGCCGTTCTCGCCGGAGAGCAATTGACTTGGGCCTAACCGAACGTAGAGACTTGTTCATAAAAAGTTAGAGAACTTACCTGGATACTGAAAGCATCTCTCGTGTGTCGATCGATACTTTACCTCGTGTTTTCACCTTGATTTGTGCTGTTTTTTTATTTTTTACTCATCTTGTGTTTTAATTAATAACAAAAAAGCAATCCGATCACGTGGTGTGGCGGACTGTCGGGCAAGGATTTCATTTCACAGAAAAACCGGTTGTAATTTGGAATATCCATGATTACCTCAAGAGAGAGATACATCGCTGCGAAACCATGTACCTATGACAGTCATGTGTGTAAACATTTTGTTCCTCATGGATGCAGTCAAATACGTGTAAGTTTTGCCTCGATTTGTTCAGGCACTTCCAGAGAAGAAGATTTTTGAGGCTTAAAAAAAAAAAAACCAATATGGCTGCCGATCACGTGACCGATGTGATTTTTGTTACTTTGAGATCAAATCAATATTTTTCTGTGGACCATTTTGGTCCCTAGATGACCTCAAAATTTTCATACTGATAAGATGTAGCGTTCTACATATGCCAATTATGACATCATAAACGAACGTACCTATGATTTCGAAAAAAATTGACATTCCGCCATGACAAGTACTTGCCATGTGCAATTTCAATTTTTCCTTGTTGCGGTTTTCAGAGATACAGAGGTCCAAAGTTTTTCTGTTTTTCCAACATGGGCTGCGCACACTACGTGCCGCTAATGACGCATAATTATGATTACAACATTCTACATGAAGGTAGTTCGCACCTATGGTTGAAAATTTTAGTCTCAATCTGACAAACGTTACGGAGAAAAACACGAAAAGTTCTGTGCGGAGCAAACAAACAAACCGACAGACAACAAACAAGCGGACGCAACGCATGCCCCTTTCCTTTGGTGAGGGTAACGAATGCACAAGACCAACCAATTACTTGAAAATCTTTGATTTTCTCAGTAACAGAAAGATTCTTTTGAATAGCATGATACTTGCAAAATCCATAAAACAAATTTGACCTTAAAATAATTGGTGGTTGAATTCAATGACCAAATTGCAAATCCTCTTCAAATTTCAAGTCGATTTGAATAAAAATTGAGATTTAGAAATTCCACGCGAAGTTGTGACTTTGGTCTAATTTGATAATTTTGGTTGATTTGACCTGAAGAATAATTGTCTGGTTGAATTCAGGACCTGAAATATAAAATCCTCCTTCAAATTCCAAGTCAATCTGATCAAAATGGAGGATTTAGAAATCTCACCTAGTTGTTACTTATGGTCTATGTTGACCTCAAAAACATTGGTGGTTGAATTATTGACCTGCTGTGGCAAATACTTTTCAAATTTATAGTCAATCGGATCAAAAATTGAGGATTTTAGAAATCTGACAAAAGTTGTTGACTTGGCATATGCTGACCTTTTGACCTCAAGACAATAGGCTTCTTGCTTATGACAAACTCTACCTGGGTGAAGTTTTGTTGTAAGACGTTTCAAATTGGTGAGACCTGTAGGCGATTGACATTCATGCAACAACAGCCAGACAGAGTACTGCACAAGACAACTAAAAGTAACTTGAAAAATCTTCGATTTCGCAAGTAACAAACAGACAGACAGGGGGAAAACATAAACCTCACCTTCACCTTCGTGGCAGAGGTAATAAACAAGTTCTTGTAAATATAACCATGCCAAATTATAATCAATGCGTTTTTATTTTTCAGCCACAGACTTGCAAGCGGAGTAAGTGTAGTGGCCTATATGTATATGTATAAAGAGTAGCGAGCCGCATTATCCCTGTTACTTTCTAGTCCCTATCTGTTATGTGACTGCCTTACTTTTCATATGTTAGTGGCAGGGTGCCCGGCATTGCCTGGTGTTGTTCTAACCTGTCGGCATTTGAAGCAGCCAAAATTTTTTCCATGTTTTTTTTTTTTGTGGGGCCTAAAATTCTTCTCTGCAACCCACTAAGGAATGGGGTCATGGATCACTTTCATATCACCTTTTCACATAGCTACAAAGGATTAGGCACTATAAAGCGATTTTAAAATCCCAAATTTTAGAATTTTTTATTATTCTTTTTGCTTAAAGCACTCAATTGATGAACCTCTGAAGTTGACAAAGAGCCGTTTGGTCACCTCGAGAAAAATGGTGACACATACACAAACAAACATGTGTCTTATTGTTAGAGAGTCAGCAAATATCCAAATAATTAATGATCAAACCAAAAATAAGCAAGTTGCACAACCTATATATGAGTGGCACTGGTGGTTGCCAATTTTTTGCAATTCAATCATGTTTATGTATCCTTGAAATTGTTTAGCCCTTTGATTGCATAGTGTTTTTTTTCTTGCAGCCAGGAGCTGGTTCTTGTTCGGGCCTGACTCTGATACTCCCACGGAGATGTGGCATGCTTGGAATTGATATGCATGGGCAATATGATGTGAGCATTTGAATGCGAATCCAAAACTGTCATCAAAAGCAAGTATGCAATCCCTAGACTGCTATCCCACACATCCTGACAAACACATTTGTCTTTTACATTGAGTTTTAATGCATTTTCTGTGAAAGACACAAGTCATCAAAAATTTTCACCTCCCCCCCCCCCCACTCCCCACAAAAATCCTCTGTTGCAACCTCATCTCTGTTTGCAGTACTCTATTTGATTATGTACGTATAACTTATCCTGCTTTTCGCCACTTAAATTCAGAGGTGCTGTCGTAGTACTGGCAACAGCTGCCTGTGGTGAAGAAAATTGAAGAAAAGGTGTAGAATCCTACAGATGCCTGAAGTAGCAGTTTGATACCCAACAGACTACAGTTCACTCTCTCGCTCACCTTACTGATCTGCCTGCCAGATGGAGAGAAGTACATTTCCTTACAGTAAACTGTATGGCTGCAATATTTTGACTAGTTAACTTAAAAAATACTCTCTCAATCATGTATCAAATTAAGACATCTTGAAAGACAAGAGGGAATTTTTTTTTTCCAAGTGTAGTTTTTTACTTCGAATATCACATCAGTGGGAAGGTGATTAATGAAGGTTTTTCCTCATGTTATTCAATCATCATAGCTTTTGCATTGGCTATGTATCTGTTTGTACGTCAATAAACTACACGATGCGATGGTGCAATTGGTTTTTCTGGATTCATACCCAGGTGCCCTACAAAACTGATACGTGTTGACAGAATAATCTGAATGATATGCCAATAAAGCTGCTCTATATTGTCGAAAGCAACATATTCTGATGAACAGTCTTTCCTTGGTGCTGGGTTGGAAGAAAATGGAGGATAAGAGAAAAATGGTCTCTGTTCTGGCTTTTGTTACACTTGTATATCCTTCTGCTTAATTTGTATTTTCTTGTATGATATATAAAAAAATGAGGTTTACTTACAAGGAAAAGTTCCCGTAAAGGATCTTCGAAAAAAATTACAGCAAGGAAATACAAAATTCATACACAGAGAGGCCATTAGCCCATCAAGCCTGTGCAATGGTTACGGACCTATCCCTGTTTGTTCTCTGCTCTATCCTTTCCACTCCAATACCAATCAGTGAACTAAAACGATTATTAGATACCTTTGGGTTCATATTCTTTGCGCAATAAAGTTATATTTATTTACATATTATATCATCCACCTTCTCTCCATTTTAATGCAAGAGTCTTCTTTATTCTTTTATAAGGTTTTGACCTTGTCAACGCTGAAACACTATTCATTCACTAATGGCTCTGGTGCCCCACCCACTCTCTGTTTCCTCTTTCCAAACCCTTGCTCTTGCTTCACCTCCAATTCCTTTGTTTGTTTTTTGTCATGCCGATGGAACCAACTTCCCCTGATTAACTCAAAGTTCATACATAAACATCTACCGCAATTCCCATCCATCTCCTGACAGCAAAAAATATACCCCTTCTTGAAGGGGTTTTGTTTCATTTTATTGGTGCCATAACGTTCTTTTGTTAAATTTTAATGCTTATGTAGAGGAGAGGAGGAGATTGGGACCATACTCTGTGCAAGAGCGTTGTGCTGCAGAAGCAGTCTCCTTGGCTATTGGGCACAATCCTGGAACGGTCGACACTGCCGACACAGGATACCAGCATGCTGGCACTCCATTTTGCCGACCTCGGAAGATGACAAGGCCGATTAACCCCACTGGTATTAATTCAACAGCTGAGTGGGATTTGAACTCAAGAACCCGAAGATCCAAAGCCCGCCACCAACCATTAAGCAACACCAGGCAGATGTATGCGGCCTATATTTTAATTAAAAATCAGCTTTTTCTATTAATGGGCTAGGAATGAAATTTTAAAATAGTTTTTTATGCAGGGGGGTGTGTGTGTGTGTGTGTGTGTGTGTGTATGTGTGTGTTTTTGTGTCAGTGTGTCTGCTGTGTGTGTGGTTTGTGGTTTGTGTCAGTGTGTCTCCTGTGTGTGTGCTTGTGTCAGTGTGTCTGCTCCATAACTCCAAAACCATAAAAACCTAGCAGCCTGAAACTTGCATGCACACTAAGAAAACCTCCAAGGAAGTGCATGACTGAAAGTTTGGGTGTTTGGTTAATTTGAAAAAAAACCCCTTTTTGAAAGAATTAACAACCTTATTAATTACTGTATATCTGCAAGTACTGTAATATCTGTATACGGTATATCTTCACCCTGTATATATAGCCTGGTGTTTGGCGCAGTGTTAGGCAGCGCTTGGGATCCAAGAGTCCTGAGTTCAAAGCCCGTTCGGCCACTGAATTAATACACCAGGGGGTTGACTCAAGCCTGTCATCCTCCCGAGGTCGGCAAATGAGTACAGTTAATGGCCGGTAATATACCCCGGTTGTAACGTGTATCATAATGTACATATATGGTACACTCTACAAAATAGTGTATCCATCTCCCTCCCTGTGTGTAAAGAGGCGACCAAGGGTTGCGTCAGGAAGGCCATCCGGCGTAAAACATGTGCCAAATCACTATGCGGATCATACGATGATCGCTGTGGCGACCCTAACGGGAGCAGCCGAAAGAGAAGAAGAAGAAGATTTAATTACTGTGTATATTCCTTCACCAGGCGATCTTCGACCACCTCGCCTCTGGGTCGAAGGCGTTTTTCTCTGGGTAACCCTCGCTGGGGTATGAGCCATCATGCTTTATGGCCCTGCTCAACCTTACCAAATGAACATTGAACAGGCCCGCAACGATTTCTTTACAATAAAGTTTGTTTTTAACTTTCCTCACTCATATTATTGAATGCTGTTCATCATAGCTACGAATCGCTGTATACATCGCTTTCGAAATAAACTATAGGTTTTCAAAATTTGGAGTTTGGAGCGATGTATGATACGTATTATGATGATACGATTTTCCACGAATCTACTCTCACGGACTAATTAAAGTATATCATCGAAATATTATTTCGGTTTGAGGATCAAGAATGTCGTCCGACTAAATATAGTTCCAAATATGTTGCAAAATCTGATAATTAATGAAATAACGATCTTATAACTGAGTCAATATACCTGTTTTTACTTTGGAGCAAGCAAGACTACGTTCCCCTCCTCCATAGATCCACAAGAAAATGTGAAATTTCCAAAGCATTGAACTTATCTTTTTCTACTGCTTTGGAGAATTACATAGAGTGAAAGAAAAAATTTAAAGAAACGTGCCAAAATTAACCAGCTTCATTGAGCTAATATGATTTAATACACTTCTCTGCTCCACCTTGTGCCCTGTTTCCACAGAGGGACCTGTGCTACGCATAGCGTCTGCCCAGATCTGTGTCTATATTTTCGGAGAGTTCGGGAGGTGCTCTCCGGGAACAAAAGGAAAATCTGGGTGAAAAATGGATGTTTTGTTTTAAAAAAAACATATAACATTTGCGGCAACCCAAACTGATGTACCACATGAGTACGGGCACAGACAAGGCAGGCAAAATTGCAGATTTTCTGTTTATTTCACGGGCATTCAACTTGGGCGATGTCTCCAGGTTGTTCTGCATAAAAGCAGTCCACTCTTTTGTGGATGATCATTTATTCATTAATTCCGTTTATTTCATTAATTGCTGCGTGCCGTGGTGAAGACAGGTTCAACATGTTAAAGGGATCCTTCATGGTAAGCAGCGGACAGCCTGCCACTGTTCCTTATCAACCATTGAATGGAGTGCTTGCATGAAGTGCATAAGCCACTTGCCGAGTGCCTATATGGTCAATAATGCCTGGTGTTGGCTTCACTGGTTAGGGTGGTCGGCTTGGGATCCTGCGATCCTGAGTTCAAATCCCACTCGGCTGTTTGAATTTATACCAGGTGGGTTTAACCATCTGCTTGTTATCCATGACGAGGTCGGCAAAATGAGTGCCATATTGCTGGTATCCTTGTTGAGTGGTGACGCCGTCCAGGATTGTGTCCAAAGCAAGGACACTGCTTCGGCAGCACCAACGGCACTGCACAGAGATGAGTCCCAATGGATGGATGGAATTGTCAATTGCTGTACGGCCTCTCTGTCCATTATAGTGAATTGTTCCCTCACTGCAGACGACATTTGCCACGCCAAATTCATTCAGAGCGAGTGGTTCTGCTCCATCACCTCTGACGAGTAGTTCGTGCTCCGTGACCATGAGTGAGTGGTTCGTGTCCGTTATGCTGAGCGAGTGGTTCGGTGCTCCATCACACCTGAGCGTGGTTCCTTGCTGCCATGCCACCTGATGCGAGTGGTCGTTGCTTCATCACCCCGAGCAGTGGTTCATGCTCCGTCACCCTGAGCTAAGTGGTTCGTGCTCATCCCGTGAGCGAGGTTCTTTTGCTCCGACACCCTGAGTGAGTTGGTTTCGGCTTCAATCAAACCCCCGCTGATCGAGTGTTCAATGCTCCGTCACCCTGAGCGAGTGGGTTCGTCTCCATCTCCGTGAAGCGAGTGGTTCATGCTCCGATCCACCCTAGAGCGAGTGGTTCGTGCTCCGTCACCTGAGCGAGTGGTTCGTGCTCCATCTCCGTGAGCGAGTGTTCTTACTTCCATCAACCCTGAGCGAGTGTTCTGCTCCATCACCCTGAGCTGAGTGGTTCGTGCTTCATCACCCTGAGCGTGGTTCGGCGCTTCATCACCCTGGAGCGGTGGTTCGTGCTTCATCTCGTGAGCGAGTGGTTCTTGCTCCGTCCCCCTGAGCGAGTGGTTCGTGCTTCATCACCCTGAGGTGAGTGGTTCATGGCTCCATCACCCTGAGCGGTGTTTCGTGCTCCATCTCCGCGAGCGAGTGGTTTTCTTGCTCCTTCACCCGAGCGAGTGGTTCATGGCTCCGTCACCCTGAGGGAGTGGTCCCTGCCTCGTCACCCTGAGCGAGTGGTTCGTGCTCCATCCTCCGTGAGCGAGTGTTCTTGCTCAATCACCTGAGCGAGGTTCGTGCCTCCATCACCCTGAGGAGAGTGTTTCGGCTTCATCATGTCACGCCTGAGGGAGTGGTTCGTGCTTCATCAACCCCTGATGAGTGGTTCGTGCTCCGTCACCCCTGAGCGAATGGTTTGTGCTCCATCTCCGTAGCGAGTGGTCTTGCTCATCACCCTGAGCGAGTGGTTCGTGCTCCCATAACCTGAGCGAGTGGTCGTGCTCCATCTCCGTTGAGCGAGGGGTTCTTGCTCCGTCACCGCTGACAAGTGGTTCATGCTCCGTCACCACGAGGGAGTGGTCGTGTTCCGTCACAACGAGGAATGGTTCGTGTTCCGTCACCACAAGAGTGGTTCGTGTTCCGTACCGATGAGGGAATGGTTCATGCTCGTCACACAGAGCGAGTGGTTCGTGCTGCGTCACCACGAGCGAGTGGTTCGTGCTCGTCAGCCACGACGAGGGTTTGTGGGCTCCGTCACCCTGTTTGTGCAATAACACCTGATTTCCAAGCCTGTTTGCCATATTAACGTGTTTCTAACTAAGGCATAATTTTTTCCCAACAGTCCACAAGCAGCTGTTATGAAGAACTAGATGACCCGTGGAACTCCGTTGGTTTCCCGTGTGACAGCGGTTGAATGAAAAAATTACAACAAAATTTTAATATTATTTAGTGGTCAAACTTTAACTTGAAGAAATTTGAAGCATTTACGCTCAGGGGTCATCGTTCAATCGAAACATTGCGTCTAAACACAATTTTATTTATTAACTAAGCACGGAAGTATTAGATCAAAATGGCGATATAATTTTATGCATAAAAATAAATCGTTCTTTGTCTATACTAAATTATTTGAGATTTTAAAAGAAATAATTTCAAGAAAAAACAAAAAGAAGCTCCAGTGGAACTATACCGCTGAGGTTGTTTTTGCATTGATCCAAATACTCCCGAAGAGTACTTTGAACCTGAATTGGGAAATTGATTTTTTTAATATTTTTTTTCGTTGCCCGATTTGAAACAAAATTTGAATACTGCAACACGCAGGAGAATGGTGAGTAAGGTGGGCTGAAAATTTTTCGCTATCCTGTACCATTTTGGCTGTATTTTGGGAACTATACATCATCATACATACATACATAAATATAAGATGAGAGTTTAGTAATATATAGACAGATAAATGTTGTGGACATATTCCTGAAACGTCTATATAAATGCATTCGTTGATTTCCGTGAAAGCTACTCAAGATTTCCTGGTGTGGCATACAGTAAGTACTGTCGTTTGTAATCACACTGACTCCAACCTGCCGATTCCCCCAAAATTGCCGATATCGGTGAAAGGCACAAATTTGTGTGTGTGTGTGTTGTGGTGTGTTTGTGTGTGTGGTGTGTGTGGTGTGTGTTTGTGTGTGTGTGTTGTGTGTGTGTGTTGTGTGTGTGTGTTCATAAAGCTGAACATATTCTTCTGCTAACTCCCCGACCCCCCTCCTCTTTCTCTCTCTCCATTTTCTCTCATTTCCCATCCTTGCTCTACCCTCCCAATACAGTGCAGCAGCCCTCCTCACACATCTTCTCTGTCATTCTCTCTCTCTCTCTCTCTCTCTCTTCTCTCTCTCTCTCTCTTCTCTCTCTCTCTCTCTCCGGCTCTCTCTCTCTGTCTGTCTCTGTCTCTGAAGCATATCCAGATGGTTGTTATGTCTGGAACGGGTGTTTGTCTCTGGACGTGTCAAGCAGGGTTTGTCTCTATGCGTGTCTTGGCAAGTGTTTGTCTCCGGATGGCGTCCAGCGTGTTTGTCTCTGGCCGTGTCGGGCAGTGGTTTATTGGCCGGACTGGAGTTTGTCTCCGGACGTGTCTGATCCGTGGTTTGTTCTCGCGGACTGTCCGGACAGGAGCTTGTCTCCAGACCATGTTTATCCATATGACCGCGTAGAAAATGGATTTCTGACATTATTTGTTTCCCATCTTCAACTGTTTATTTCTATGCAGAATTCATTTTGATGAAAGAGCTGAATCATAAATTTAACGCTCCAACGCACTTCGTCTTCCCTTCCTCTCACCTTCACTGCTCGCCTTCCAATTCCCCTTCCTAATTTCCTTCCTCCTCTCTCTTTCCCCTCCACCTCTTCACTCTCCCTGCTCTCTCTCCCCCACCCCTTTCCTCCCTCTTCCCCTCTCTTTTGTCCCTCCCAACATTTAGTATCACCGTCCAGCAAAGCGACGGGTTGGTATTTGCTCGTATATAATATATCAAAGTAATCCATGGTAAGTTCTTCTAACTTTTAATTGAAAATTACTTCTAACTTTCGGTTTAGGCCCAAGTCACATTTGCTCTACGGCGAGGATACGCGGCCGTACGCCCTCTGAATTGACAGAAACGTGCGGTGGCCACAGAGTTTCTGCGTGTGGCCTAGGGTGGTCCCTCACGCCGTTTGGCTTCCTTTACAGGCCGTAGGGGTCGCCGGGAATTATAACGCGAGTTTATAACTTTTTTTCATTTCTTCTACGTTGGCTGTAGCAATTCGACATGCCGTAGTTGTGACTAGTTGTGTTCCACGTCGACCAGTACGTAGGGCGTACGGTGGACTTGCGTTATTCGGCGGTCTGCCGTAGTCTCTATTCAATGAAAAATGACTTTTGCCCTAAAAACCGATACAATTTTAAAAAACGAACACAACGTAGCGTCATGTTTGGTTCACGTGTCTCCCCCACCTGTTCGACGCGCAATCTTCCGCTTTGTTCATGTCAGTTCGTCGGTGGAGAGTTCCCTCGTGAATAGCACTCTAGTGTGTCGATCGATATTTCTCGTGTTTTCAACCTTGAGTTGTGCTGTTTTTTTATTTTTTATTACTCATCTTGTGTTTTAATTAATAACCAAAAGCAATCCGATGCAACCGTGGTGTGGCGGACTGTCGGCACGGATTTCATTTCAACAGAAAAGGTTGTAATTTGGAAATATCCATGATTACCATCAGCCCGATGCGTTTTGATTTGAAAGTGATTGTGGTTCTGGGGGCATCCAGTTTGATGAAGCTGCCCTGGGGGCAGCACTCGCAGACGTGCGCGAGCCGATTCGGAACCGCAGGCTGGAGCACGAGCGCTGTGTGAACCTTTGGATGTGGTGATTGTACCGTTTACATACAGATACACGTCGCCACCGAAAGGTTCATTTACGTCATCTTATTTTTACCTTTAAACATGGGAATATTAGTTGAAGTGGGTTTTCTTGGGGCCAGGAACACATTAATTCACTCCATTATTTCTTATTTGGGAAATAGTTTTGGGAATCGAACTTTTTGCAATCCGACACCTGCCTGGAGACGAATTCAATTCGGATTCTGGCACCAACGTTACTGGTATATTCCGACTGTTTATATTTTTTATTTCAAGTAAAAAAAGAACTGGTATATTCCCACTCGTTACCGGTCCGTCTGGCCGCACGTTCGCCTTATGGGCCCCCCTGCGGTCGCCTTGTGGCACCTGAGTTCTACCTTCGCATGTGCCTTGAAAATTCTAATGGCCGCCGCAGGGGGACCTAAGGTCACCGTGCGACATCAAATCAAGACCGTATCGGCACCCCACTTTTTCGGTCTCCACAATTGTCTAAATACGCCGTGCGGCTCCAAAAATTAAAAAACATATGTGCTCTACATTGTGTGACGTGGAAATACTGAGCGCAGTATAATTGTA
>CM068954.1:153163411-153175831 GCA_035128595.1 Eptatretus atami
ATTGCTAGTGGCCGTAGATTTTGGAGACCCCACGGCCGCCGTGGCAAATGTGACTTAGGCCTTAACAACATGTGACAATTGCCCATCCATCCAATAACCCTTCTTTTTTCACTCTTGAGAGTGATGAGGTCCTTGGGTTTGAATCTTGCGTTGTCAATTTTTTACACTCGCTCCATACTGGAATGTATTCCTTTTTATTAAATTTCTATATGAGCTTTATCTCTAATTAGTACACCTACACACACACACACACACACACACACCCCGCACCCACCACCGGTCCGCCTAGCAGGCACGTAGGACGTTGGCCATTTAAAACTTGCAGTGTATGTGAGGAAATTCTGACAATATTTCAATGAACTCAATAGCTATAGGCCGTCCACAACTTTTGACGTTTAGCCCAGCGATGGCACGTGTTTAAATGTTATGTAAACGCTGGTTCGTGACTTTTGATGTTTTTTTTAACAGATTCGGACGTAAGTCACCGACTTGGTGCTTATATACTACGTATAGTATGGCACGAACGTTTGTTGTGGTTTAGTCACTTACTACCAACGATGCTGAACTGTTTGTCGGCGTTCCAACTATGCCAACGATAGTCTACTTATCATAGCGCGCTGCACGCATCGCCGACGATGACGTGGCCGTAGGTTAAGGAAAAGGCTGCCCAGCAACGATTCAAATCTACCGCCGCAGAATTGAGTGTTAACATCGCAGTTCACCCCACCTTGGCGATCTGCCAGCAGTAATGCGACCTTCTGAAATTGTGCGTCTTACGCTGGCGCACGTCGACTACGGTACTGGGTAGTTTGGTCATGCGTGATAACGCTAAAAGTACCGTCATCATACGTCCCATTCAGTGGACGTACGTCTTGTAATTTTAGATGTTGAATTTTACGCGTCACTTGCCGTTAACACGTTCCCGTCCTGTGATGAGAACTACAGGTTGACGCACGATATGCGACGTTGACACACTCGACAACACGTTACTTGAGAGGGCTTAAGTCGAACACTTCTCAAGGTAATGGTTAGGTCAGTGTTCCGACCCGGTTTTTTTTTTTTCTTCGTGTATGACCGGTGTTCAGTGTACAGTGCGGTCTTGGTTAACATGTGTTGAGCGGCGTGCTCATTAATTTATACTCTATTACAATCCGGCACTATCGACTCAGTGTCAACATCACTCTACGGCCGAGAGAAAAAACATTAACCGGACGTCTGGAACCCTGCGCTAATTACCTTGGATGTCGACTTATGAGCACCTTTCAGTAACGTGTGTCGATGTGTGTACCGATTCGCGTAACGTTAGTAGACACGTACGCTCATAGCTTAGAAATAAGTTTCGGTACGCTAACATTACCTCGACGTGTTTCGACTTATGAGTAACTCAAGTAAGACCTATGTGTGTCACGATCGCGTGACGTGCCTACAAAGCTTATGGCGAAGCGTATGTGGAACGGTGAGTCATACGCTGGCATAATCGTATTTAATTCATGTGAGCTTTGGGAACACTCGAAACAGTCACGTTTAGCTCTCAGCGTACGTACGTTACGACGTATCGCGAAATCAGTGACTGCTTGTTTTCCTAACGTGTTCTCCTCTGTATCAAATTCGCACTAACCGTCAATCGCGCGATCGCTGTACCAGCTCCTTTTTACAAAGAAATAGCTTTTTTCAGAAAATCGGGATATTGCTGTACAAACCTCAAGCGTGTACTGAGCCTTTACGTGGGCTTGCTATTGTATTAGTGGAGGAGTCTTTGGGTTGAGTCTTGGGTTGAGTCAGAATTTTTTCACACTAGCTCCGTGCAGGAATTTGTTCCTGTTTTTATAAATACATATATATTTATTTATTATATATATATATATATATATATATATATATATATATATGTACAGGGTGTCTCAAGAGTTTGTGCCATAAGAAAATTTGAGATTTTTACTTTTAACATGAAAATAAACTCGTTTTTAATGTCTGTTTTTTTTTTTTAATATCGCAGGTAAATGAAAATACCCTATAGCTCATACCAAGAAAGAAAAGGTGAACTTGTGTTGCTACATGTTTCTGGAGAAATCCAGAGGAGGCGTGTCGGTTATTCTTTGCCAAACACCCGAGAAGCCAAGGCCGAGTCATCGATTAGTCAGTGAAGTGTTATAATATTACAAGCGACTGGAATTATTGCTGATAAACTTCGTACTGGTCGTCTTTGCTCCTCTACAGATGGAACTAATTTTGAAACTGTTCCTGCAGTGGTTGCAAGAAGTCCAAAAAATTGTTTTGAAAAATTAGTCAAGTAGCTGCAGTTAAGTTAGCCTTCTTACATTGAAATAATTTTAAAGCCAAAGAACTACTACCCATATAAGGTTACCTTCATCAAGCTTTTCATGGAGTTGATGCCAACTGACATAAGGAATTTTGTGAATGCCTCCTAACAGTGTACCCTAACAGCTTGGGATGTATAGACTTGATGTGGAACCAACCTTATTATCTGGCATTATCTTCAGTGATGAAGCCTCGTTGCATTTGACTGGGAGAGTCAACCGTCATAATGGCCGATATTGGAGCGATGAGAATTCTAATTGGACTGTTGAAGCTCATGTTCAATATTATCCGAGAATTATGGTGCGGTGTGCTATTCATGGTGATATTCTGTTCGGACCCTGCATTTACGAAGAGAATGTTTCCGCTGCTCACTCCCTCGCAATGTTACAAGAGGTTTTGGTTCCTTATTTCGATGGTATGCCTTAAGGATGATTGAGAAAAGTGTGGTTTCAACAGGATGTGAGCAACCCCACATTATGCCACAATTCTCCGCAACTCGCTGGATGAAACAATACCTTTGAGGCGGATAGGACGCCGTGACCTGGTAGAATGGCCCTCATGTAGTCCAGATCTAAGGTAACTAGACTTTCCGATGGGGACACCTCTAAATCCAGGGTTTATACCACGAGGCCAAGCTATATAGTAGAGCTGAAGGAAAACATTCAGAAGGAATGTGCTGACTTCAGACTTTCCTTCTTGAGAAATTTTCAGGGAAACATACATGCAATAATTGTTATGTGTATGCAAGTTAACGGGAATCCGTTTGAATATTTAAAAAAATTAAAAGTAAAATGTATGATTTTTCTTTTTGGTTCTGACTTCTGAGACACTATATATATGTATATATATTTATATTGTTGTGGTTTTGTAAAACCGGCACTCCTCCGAGGCAATGGCACTCAACATACAGTGATCCTAAGACAGTGATTTCATTAGTATGTGTTGAGTTAGTCCTTTCCATATGCCTCGTGGGAAAATGGGAAAGATGCATTGCAAAGGGCTTTCAGTTAGGTCTTCGATCCTCTATTCTTTCTTTTATTTCACCCCTTTACTTTACTTTACCTCGAACACAAACTACACAATCATGCATGCAGAAAAGTACCGATGCCAAGAATGTGAGGAACCACAGCAAGGTTCATTTGCACAAGCGCACCATTTGCCGTTCAAACTGCGTGCCAAAAATCAACTGCCGCCTCACCTCAGACCCTCATTATGCTCATCACAACGTTACAACGCTCACCATAACCCCTCCACATGTCTTCTAAAATTCCCCACAACCACCAACGTCTATTTCTTCACCACAAACGCTACAAATACAATCATCTCCTCCAACCTCTTCGCCGCAACGCCACATCTACAACCACCTCTCCCAATCTCTTCACCACAAATGCCACAATGCTTCTCTCACCTTCCTTTTCCACAACTACCATCAACCTCTTGGACGTTCACCAGTCTCGGAGGATGCCAAAGGAGCAAGGATAATGAGAAGCGGGGTGTTTTGGCATGTAACTCGAAGTGCAAGCATGCACTGGGGTTCATTCGAAGGCGTGCAGATAGCTCTGGGCTTAAATGGAGTCCAGCGCATGTTTGGGGCCGGAGAGTGCTTTTGAAACTCTCGCCCCATATTAATCATGGAGATCCGATGCGTGGCAAGGTTCATGAGTGAATGAAGCTATTTTCAATTCCAAAGCCTGGCTGGGTGTGGCTACGGCACGAGGCGACTGCTATCTGCCAATGGGGGAGCTGAGAAATGCCTACAGCATTGTTTGGTCTGATTTTTAGCTCCTCCCTCGCTCAGGGCCCATAAAAGGAGCAATTCCGCTTACAATCGGAGACTTCAGCAGACTGAGCTTCTTCTCTTCTCGTCTCTTCCTTCACCCTGGCTCCACAAGGCAGTCACCCGAGAATTCTCCAGTGTCAAAGTGAAATCTCGCTACAAGTCAGCCGACCGAGAGGAGATCGGGTTGGAGCAAAGGATTGCCAGAATGGGCCGGGACCACCCCCAGGTCATCGGCGCTCAGTGATCGGCTGCATCCAGCAACTAACATTTACATTAATAGACTCTTACACAACTCCATTAAGGTCTTTCTCTCACGCATCTTCTCTCCCATCAATCTCTTGCCCACTGTGGACGCATAAGAGCAATCAGTGAGGGCAAGTCCTGAACAACTGCTCTTTTCAGAGTGACCTTACTGACTCGCACCTCTCACACTTTCTTCTTACACTACGCCAAATGACCTGCTGCACTACATTCACACCTCTCACTCCCATACCATAGACACCTTCAGTTTTCCTCCCTCCTCTCCCTTCCTAAGCGATTGGGTTGCACCAGTCCACCGACCGCACCAGGTACCACGAGGTCACTACTCCTCAACTGCCTCTCCTCTGTCTGGGCTAACTCTAATTTTCCTCGGTTGTGTGTGTGTGTGTGTGATGGCGCCTGTCATGTATAGAGTAATTTACGACCGTCTGAGTTTATTGGGGGTAAATCTGCACTGTCTTCTTTTGTGAATATTGCATTTCTTTTGTTGCACCCAAAAATTCCTTGCTTTCCCCTGCTGTACATTTATCAATAAGCCCATTAATGTGCCATATAATTTTCCTCACTCTGTTAAAATTAATCTGCCTTGTTATAAATGTACTTAGCTCATCTGCACATTAGCATTGCCAGGAAGTTATACCCCCAAAATCTGCTTATTAGCCGGTGCATACAAGGCAGCTCCGCTCGGCTGCATCTGATACGGTAAGTAACGCAAGTACACATCGAGGGTGCGATTCCCCGATAAGGTGACCGCGTGTTCCCAGTTAAACATTAGTCAGATGGAGAACACTGTGTCACATGGTCAAATTATTGGCGTTCGTGTGCAATTAGTGACCTGGCGCGACACAAACTTATTTGTGTGCGACGACCTGCGATTTCCTGTGAGACCAGGGAGAAACCAGGGATATCTCCCCCTTCGAAGTACCCCCGTGACCCCGGGGTTGCCCAACAATATATATGCCTGATTGCCTGGTCTTGCCTTAATGGTTAGTGTGGCGGGCTTGGGATCCTAGGGTCCTGAGTTCAAATCCCACTTGGCTGTTGAATCAATACCAGGTGGGGTTGACTCAGCCTGTCATTTTTCTGAGGTCGGCAAAATGAGTGCCAGTTTTCTGGTATCCTGTGTTGGAGTGGCGACCTGTCCAGCAATGTGCCCAATAACCAAGGAGACTGCTTAGGTAGCACCAACACTCTGCACACAGTTTGCTGGACGATTCCTGCGCCGACGCTGTGTACAGAGTATGGTCCCAATGGATGTATATACAGTATATGAAAAACAAAGACACACCAACATATCTCACCTGTGAATGGAGGGAATAACCAATTAGCTCTCTCCTAATCAATTAAACCAGGGGCTAGGTATATATATATAAAATATATATATAATAATAATATATATATATATATATATAGACTCCTCCCATGCTCTTCTCGCCGAAGAAACTGCATAAAGCAAGCATTGGGATTTCATTTGTGTACTATTTGTGAACATCTTTGCAGCTGTGTGGAACTCTGGAAGGTTTGAAACAGCAAAGGGCTTACCTGGGTCACTTTTCATGGCTGCTTTCTGCAGTTCCTTTGGCTAGAAGAGAATGGGAGGTGTCTATATGTGTGTGTATATATTTATATAAATGTATATATATATATATATGTATATATATTTATGTATATATATTATATATTATATGTATATATATATATATATATAGTATATATATATATATATATATATATATAAATAATATATATATAGCCTCTGGGTTGGAAGTGACGCTTTGGTGTAGGACTGTGTCCAATGGAGATCGGGGAGGGGGGTCGGGGTGCTCATCACACTCCACATTTCATAATATATATTAATATGTATATATATATATAGATATATATATATATATATATATATATATACATATATATGTATATAAGGTGACCGCGTGTTTCCATGTTCTGGAACATGTTCCCAGTTAAAAAAGTTTAAACATCACTTCCTGAAAAAGTTTTAAATCAATTCCGGTGAAAAATAATTATTTTTTTGGCCGATCGGTAAATTTTGCCGATAGATGTAAAAGTAGTAAAATACAAGTAGACAACATAAGAGTTTGTCAGCTGATCACAATACAGGTTTCCTTGACAAGTAAATTCACACCAATCTTTTCAATGGCAGTGTTTTTTAACATGAGTATTGTCACCTACATATTATTGTGACTCGCATACATTATTTAACAAGTGTTGCAGTTTGAAAGATCAAATTCGCCCATGTTGTTATATTGTCAAGCAGGGGACTGGAGCCATCATGAAAATGTAGACAAGATACGATCGGGGATGTCATGAAAAAATTAATTGAGCAGTGTTGAGGACAGGGGAGGGAAGAGGTTCAAGATAGGTGTTGATCAGTTGGACCAATGAATAAATTATTTGTACAGCAACCGTCTGTCCCATCCTGAGGATGGTCATCCTTGGTCGCGAACATGGCCAGTGTTTGATTGTGGTATTCCGTGTTTTGCCTCGGTGCGTTAGGGAGAAGATGGTACATTTCAGTGCATATCAGAAGGAGGAACACGTTCTGGATTCTAAAAGGGTCCGTGTGGTCCGGATTCCCGGAGCAGAGCTTCCCCTGCACACAGCTAACTCGGAAATGTGCAAGCAGATGTTTGCGTGAGACGCAAAGTTTCATTATCATTTCAATTCCTGGGTTCCGCTATTTGGTGTGTGTGTGTGTGTGTGTGTGTGTGTGTGTTGTGTGTGTGTTGTGTGTGTGTGTGTTTGTGTGTTTGTGTGTTGTGTGTTGTGTGTGTTGTTGCTAATTTTGCAGGAAGGATTTATTGCTCTGAAATGCAAGTTGATATGCACAAGTGGATACACTTCAGTTTGTATCCCTCTGAGAGCATTGTAAATAACCAACTCTGTGCTTCATTATATATAAGGTCATTGAAGTTGTTTTGAGCCAGACTCGGGTCAACCATTGCAGAGATGATATTTTTTTTGTTTCATCTTCATCTAAGTGTGTTCTCGTTTAACGAGAATTAAAAGAAATCCTTTTAAACTCCTTTTTTGATGCTAAAATGCATTTCGACATCTTAAAGGTTGAATGGCTATTTGTAGCTTGAGGGTAAAAAAAAATCTGAAAGAATGACATCTGAGATTATGCTTTCAACACTTGCATATTAAATGCCACCAAATAAACACATTTTAAAGATCAGATTTTATTCTTCATTGATCTTTATGGAATGATGACTGAAACCGCCTGAAATTTCCCAAAACGATAAACAGCTCAAACAGACATCATATCATCATCATCATCATCATCATCATCATCATCATCATCATCATTATCATCATTTTACGGCCGTTTCCATGCTTGCATGTGTAAGCCGAATGTCAATGTTTTATAAATATCATATAAGTGTTTACATAATGCAGAATATAAAATAATTTAATATTGGTGAAAAAAATACCCGTGACATCTTTTAATTACATTTGGAGACACCTCCCATAGTTATCTGATTGTGGACTGCAAGATCTGCGAGTTTGTGTTTACAATGGGCAATAGTGTGATGGCCAGCTGTTATATTTATTAGTAATAGCACTAAAACCAAACAGTTCAAGGAGTTCCTCTTTTCCACGATAGACAAGATCGGTTTATCAACACCTCATAAAGGAAGATGGGACTTAATAATGTGCAACAACGTTCATCATTGTATTTTGTTGCATTCAGGTCCAGAAGTATAATACACAGTGCAAAGTAAATTTGTGGTGCTGTGGTGTAATAATGGCAAGGTGTGGTGGTGAAATATGGCACGGAACATCATTTGCCGCAGTGGATGTCTGACATTCGCTCTCGCAAACTTTTTGCGAAATTGATCTGCATTCTTGACAAGGCAAGGTTGATAACCGACTTGGGGATCCAACCCTATTGTAGGTGATAGGAGGGAAGGAAATTTCAGAAGAGCAGTTGTTAGATCATTTTCCAATTTTCCTGTTTCACTGCGTAGACGAACATAACAGGTTTTTCCACTTATTATATGTTATCTGCACAGCATTATCCACTATTGATAGTACTAAAAAAAAAGTCACAGTACTCAGTTACAGATACCACGGTCCTATATATAAATAGAGTACACTTTTACTCTTGAAAGTCTGGAATGTACTTACTGTCACAGTCATGTTGATGTGCGTACCTCTCATCGCACAATTTGCAACATTTTTTTAACGTAGTGGAAATTTATGTCATGAAGGTACTTTCCAAGTACTAACAGATGGAACAATTTTTTTCACGTGAGGTACCAAGGTTATGCCAAATGTTCTGTCACCCCGTCTACATAATAACCCATCATCTATTCTGTATAACCTACTGTTCATGTCACCGAACCGCTTTATTCATGTTCTACAAAATTTCCATGATCTTCACTGCACTTTTTCCAGTGGTGAACCAACTTTCTAATCTCAGCACAGAAGCCTTCCTTCTGAAATGTCCTTAATACAATGGATGTGTGGTTGCATGGACCTATTCAGTGGATCAAGGTCTTCCTCAAAGGTGCTTTTTAATTCTTGCGAATGAGTGGAAGTCAAATCCGTTGGAGTCAAATATATCCTGTGAATTTGATGGGGAAGGTAACTTGCATTGCTGAGGCATGTAAGTAGATAAACTAATCAACAAGGAAACAGCAAGGAAATCCAACACTGGTGGAGGCCATTCAGCCCATCATGCCTGCGCAAACACCACACCAACCCAAGATCATTTTAATTATGGAAAGAAAAATTGTATTTTTTTTTGTTGTAATTTTTTATTTTTATTTTTATTTCTTTCTTTTCTTCCCCTCGGAGAGGGGGTATGGGCTTGGTAAAAACACACATCAACCACACAACCCCCTTGTCAAGTCCCCCACCAACAGCACTCGTACACAATCACCCATCAAATGCTCAAACTACCTAAAAGTCTTATCAACATTCCCATACCCCTCTATCTCCATAACTTCCAGGTACCTATCTAATTCGAATTTAAACTTATCTCCTTTTTCTGCTGCTACGACCTTTCCAGGGAGACCATTCCATGCATTAACTACTCTGTGAGTGAAAGTCCCCTGCCTTACTACTGTCTTAACTCTCCTCTTCTTTACTCTCAGGCTAAGGCCCCTAGTTCTGTCACTGTCTACTCTGTTGAATAATTCATCTGCATTTATTTTATCTATACCATCCTTGATCTTAAACATCTCCATCATATCTCCTCACAACCGCCTCCTTTCTCGTGAATAAAGCCCTGTCTCCTTCAACCGCTCCTCATAGCTGAGTCGAGCTCGGCCCGGGGCCCGGAATCAATCTAGTAGCCCCGAGACGCTGAACCTTCTCTATGGCATCTTATTGTCCTTCGGAACTGTGTGTGAACCCAATAATGCACATAATAGTTCTAGAAGGTGGCCTCACTAAAATGTTAACACCACCTCTTTTGATTTATAAATGATCCCCCTCCTTATACAGCCTAAACCCCGATTTGCTTTACCTATAGCTGCCTGGTATTGTGCTGCCTGCTTACCTCCCATATCTATTACCAGCCCCAGATCCTTCTCCTGTGTGACATGCAACAAAATTATCCCTTGCATCCTGTAATATCTATTTTCATTGTTCTTTCCCATCCCCAACACCTTACACTTGCTCAGTTAAATTCCATCTTGCCAGTCTTTTGCCAATCCATACAAGTATCAATACTCTCTTGTATCTGTTCACCACCCCCTCTGCTATCCATCTTACCTCCAAGCTTTGTGTCATTCACAAATTTGGAAAGCCGACTCTTCACCCCACCATCCAAGTCATTGATGTAAATATTGAATAGCAATGGTCCGAGTACTGACCGCTGAGGTACCCCGCTAATTACATCCTCCCAGCAAGACATCCTCCCACTCACAGCCACTTTTTGCTTACTATCACTAAGCCAGATTGCAATCCAATTAGCTACCTGACCAGCCACTCCACAAGCCCTCACTTTGGCAAACAACCTCCGTTGTGGTACCTTATCAAATGCCTTCTTAAAGTCGAGATATACTATGTCCACCACCATTTCCTCATCCACCCAATCAGACACTGCTTCATAGAACTCCAAAAGATTTGTGAAACAGGAACTACCTTTGGTAAACCCATGCTGACTACCTTTAATTAGTTTGTATTATAAATGGCTCCTCATCTGGTCCTAAGTTAATGTCTCTAACACCTTCCCCACAACTGAAGTCAAACTAACAGGTCTATAGTTTCCCAATTCTTCTCTGGATCTTTCTTAAATAATGGTGTTACATTTGCTACTCTCCAATCCTCCGGTACCTGTCCTGACTCCAGTGAACTATTGAAAATATCCGTAAACATCTCGCTTACTGCTCAGCCACCTCTCTCAATACTCTCAGTTGCATATTATCTGGCCGGAGCCTTATCTACTCTTAGATTACCTAGCTGTTACTTTACTTCCTCCACTCCAACCTGGATCTTCTAAAAGCCCTTTCTCACAAACCTTGAGAGATACTCTCAGCTATTGGCAATTCTCCTGGCTGTTCTTGTGTGAAAGTTGAAGAAAAATACCTGTTTAATAAGCCTGCCATCTCACTTTCATCACGAACCACTCTCTCGGTGCTATTCCTCAATGGGCCCACACTGGTCCTAACCTGTTTTTTCCCCTAATATACTTAAAGAAAGCCTTGCTATTATGTTTAATATCCTAGCCATGTCCTTCTCATACTCTCTTTTGGCTTGCCGAGTTATTTCTTCACTTGCCTCTGTTTAATCCGATAATGTATACATCTAACTCAGTCCTGTTTTTTAAACCTAATAAATGCCTTCTGCTCTTCCTTAATAGCATTCCTTATTTCACCACTCAACACCCTGCCTCTTTCTACTTCTAGTTTTACACTTCAATCGAATGTACTTACTCTGCACTCTACACCTTTGGTCCTTGAAGGTTTCCCATTTTTCTGATGCTGATTGTCCTGTTGTTAGAGTCTCCCAATCTACATCACCCAACTCTCTCCTCATCCTCTCAACGTTTGCCTTCCTGTAATCTAATAGCCTTACCCTACTATCTGAACTCTAACCCTCAACAGAATTTTGCACACACAATGTATGGTCACTTGCTCCTAAATGCTCCCCAACCTCCACCTCCCACCATATTGGATTGTCACTTAAAAGGAGGTCCAACACTGCACTCCCCTCGTGGGCTTATTCAAACTGGTGTTAAAAAGCAATCCTGGAATAAAACTAGGAAATCCTCATCCACTCTGCCCTTTCCATGTTCCTGGACCCAATATATCCCTGGCAAGTTAAAATCCCCCATAATCAATACTCTTCCCTCACCACATGCCCTTTGAATTAGTCATGTACTCCTCCTTCCTCCTCTTTTCCCACCCGGAGCCCGATAAAAGCATCCGACAAGTATCTTACTGTTTTTACAATCTCTAATATCACCCACACAGAATCCTCAACATTTATTCTCCTTAATGTCACCCCTTTTCTTGGTGCAATGCTGTCCTTACCCAGATTGCTACTCTCGACTCCTATTCTCTCCTTCCTATCACACCGATACACCTTGTAGCCTTCTAATCCTGTCCTCCAGTTACTCTCCTCCTTAAACCATGTCGCACTCACTCAACAATATCGTACTCCTCGCTATCTACTTTGGCTTCAAGCTTTCCATCTTATTATTTAAACTTCTGGCATTGGTATAGAATATATTTAACTCTTCCCTTCCTGAATTCTATTTTCCTGACCTGGCTTACTCATCACAATTACATCATCCGTTCCTTCCTTAACAGCTTCCCCACCCTCCACTGACCTAAAAAAAGCCTGAATTCCTTCTCAATTCCCACTGCAAACCTTGCTGTCCCCTTCTATTTAATATCCGGCCATCATTCCGGAACACTCCCTTTGTCCCCTAAATGATTCCCACTGCTTCCTAAATGTAAAACCGTCTTCACTACACCATTCTCCCAGCCATTGGTTGACGTCTGTTGCTCTGCTCATAATTTATATATTGTTTCCTAATCTTGGGAGGATCCCAGAAAACATGACCTCACAACCCTTTGCTTTCA
>CM068954.1:153176041-153196474 GCA_035128595.1 Eptatretus atami
CTACATATTTAATAATCTCATCACCCACAAAAACTATCTCCCATACCTCATCTCTACCAATTTCTATTGCTGCACCTCCACCACTGCCTGCACCCGCTGCACCTCCGTCACTGCCCGCACCGGCTGCACATCCGCCACTGCCTGCACCCGCTGCGCCTCTGCCACTACCTGCACCCGCTGCACCCCCGCTGTCCGTTTGTCTGTCCGTTTTTCGTGCAAGCTCCTCCTAAATGGTTGTGCAGAAATTCACCAAACTTGGTAGTTATGGCACAAAGGTGCAATAACAGTATTATAGTTGGCTCCTAGGGTGGGGTCAAAAGGTCAAATACCAAAAAATGCAATTACCGGCACATTTTGAAACCTTTTTTAAATTAAACTTGGTAAATGCAATCAACATTGGTGGACGCATGAAATATGAAACAATATTTTTGAATTGACCCCTGGTTCATGCCCCAGTGGATGGGGACTTGGGGTCACAGGGGTCAAAATGGGAAAAACAATGTTAAGTCAAATTTTGAGATTGGGTCATTCCTGGTAGAACTTTTTTGGCCATCTTTCAACTTTGCTTTAGGTGGGAAGCTTGAGGATTTGTGATGGCATGCCATTGACTTTGCTGTAGTTTTTTTGTTTTGGAAGGATGGTTGTTAAAATTCATGGTTGATGTAATAGTCACTTTCAGGTTCAGTTTGAGATGTCATATGTGGAAGCACTCTGTTAACAAGGCAACATAACTTTGTTAGTTTGTTACTGATGTCATTTGCTTTTCTTGCTCTTGTCAGGCAAAAACTTTTGTCTTTTCTCCCTCAAAAGTGAATTGAGAGTTTATTGTAAAAAAGTGCAATTAAGATCGGAGACCATTATTAAATATCTAACCATTAAATACCATCAGCATATTTGTGCTATTAGCTTGATGCAAGGATCAGGTCCGCTGTTTGTATGCATGTACATATATATATATATATATATATATATATATATATATATATATATATATATATATATATATATATATCTGGATATATTGTGACGGTTTTCGAAATGTACCCTGGGGGAGAGCATACATGCATATGTAGGAGACACGAGGATGAGTTATTTCAATAGTCTATGTGTCGGTAGACCTTTCCCCCTTTGTAGGTAGCCAGCCAAATTTACCGTTATGGAAACACCAGGCTGATGGTAGGTTGCATGTAGATGGGTGATAGTACTTGGTGTTGGTGTAACACAGGCATAATAGGCCAAATGGCCTCCTCCTGTGCCAAAGTTCCTTGTATATACTTGGATACAATTAAACAATTCTAACAAAGTAAGAGTGGAAAAATCTCATAAATTCAAATATCCAAGCAAACCTTAAGGTCGATGTTGAGAAGCCAAACAATTCGTGTCTTATTGACATCGTTGGTTGATGGGCGCAGCATAATGAGAGATGGGCCAGTCTCTCCCCTGGAGGCACAAGGATGGAATGTATTGTGTTTACAAAGTCTGAAGTGTAAATTTCACACACTCACGTATGCAAGATTTATAACAAATGTTGAACTTGAAAGAAAGCTATATTATAAGAGACAAGTAGAGAATTGAGCATGATTGGATATCATTGAGAGAAGCATACCGTATATAACCATTTTGAGGAGGGGCTGATTCACAGTCAGTTGAGACTCCGACAAGGAAACAGGCAGAACCACGGCGGATGGACTGCCGGAGGTTTACAAAGTCTCTGGCAGACAGCAATTTACCTCCCGCATCGGCGGCCATGTCATGGGTTACCAAGGTGCGCTGGCCGACTCGTTGCAGGACCTGTAAGCATGCGTTTTTTTTTTATTTTTGAAGGGAAATTGGCTCAGCTCTCCAGTCCAGGTTATTGCATCTGGCTCAGCAAACAACTTCGTACATCAATCAGTATGACATCAAGTTAAATCCCACATTTTCAACACAATCTCACCATGAAACCTGAACCATCAACTCTAACTATCCTGTCAGCATATATGTATTGCTGATAAATAATGCAGGAAGTAATTGCTTTTCTTCTCACCTTGACCTGATTCACATTGGGGTTCCACTCACACATGTGTTCCACTCTATCAAATAACTCCTCGTGTACTTCCTCCACATTGCCTGGAATCTCAGCCTGTCATACACGTACACAGAGGAATATGTTGGTTTACTAGATCTAAACCAGAAGCACACCTCTCATCATTTTTGTGTTATTGCTTTTGTTGGCTACTGTCTGTCACACACATTGATTCTGTATTCCAAAGATACGTCTTACGTCCTGCTAAAATGAGTGTTTTGTTTTTGTGCATTTTAACATAATCAGACCCCAAATTTCCCTCAACGCATGATAGCAGTTCATCTTTATCTTAATGTACTAATGTTAATCTGTTTTTTTTTCTCATGCCTAATCACTACCTTTGTCTGAAATTGATGTAGCAGGTTATGCAAGGGTCTATCGGAGTCCTCCTGGTTCTGGGAAGAGGCCGTCCGGGACGCTGGGAACTTTCCATTAACCGAGGGAACTTTTTGCGGACCCCAGGACCAGATCACCACAGCCCGCCTGGGGTCCGCAAAAAGTTCCCAGGGTCCCGGACGGCTTCCCCACGGGACCAGACAGGCCCCATAGAACTGCCGGGCGGGCTTTGGGGATAGTGTTGTAGTTCAATTTTAAAAAAAGAAGAAGAAGATGTTTGCTGCTTCTATTTGTGATTTAGTCTTGCTGAAATATGTGTCATTTCCTGGCAGCTCGACTGGTTAAAACCATGGAAGCAGAATTACCGTGTGTGACATAAGATCATATTCTGGCAGATTGCTCGGCCTTTAATGCGCTGAGTGCTTTGAGGGCCACCACTAGACTGCGACCAGTTTGAGTCCCATTGCTAGTTATGGCAGGAATTTGGAATGTAAATAGAATACCTGCACACAATTGCCTAATATTTGTGAAAGACACCTTGGGATCTTTAACACCCAACAGTAAAACAACAGCAATATTAGCAGACGTTGCCAGTTTAATATCCCATCGGCCAGAAAGCAAAAAATTTTGAAGCGACCTCCTTCAGGCTATCTAACTGAAATGTTTCCTGTTTAACTTCTTCCATCCCACATAGTTGACCTTGGAAGAAGGCAACCGAGAACCTTAAATTCACCAGTTATTTAGAAGAAAAAAAAGACCGATCCAAAAACGATTTTAAGATTGATATGTTATTGTATTGCTCTCTCATTTACTATCAGCATTTCAGCTCTATCATGAGCCTTGACCCATGTATGTATATTATAGCATTTGTTGTCATATTGATTGGTACAGTGGAATGATAATTCTGCCTGTGGTATGTCGGGGGAATTAAAACCATCTCAGTCATTTTTTGAGAAATGGTTAAAGTTCACTTGACTTGTCTTGAATTTGTATTTAATAATCCAAATCTCATGCCTGGTGTTGGGTTAGCGGTTAGGGTGGTTGGCTGGCTTGGGACCGAAGGGTCCTGAGTTTGAGCCCCTGTCAACTGTTGAATTAACACTAGGTGCGATTTACTTGGCCTGTCATCCTCCTGAGGTTGGTGAAATGATTATTCGTGTGCTGGTATCAACAGCACAGGTACACCCTGCTGAACATGATGCAACCAGCAGCCACAGGCTGCACATGAATGGCATTTTCATCACATTGAGTTTTTGCTTTTCTTTGGCTTTTCGCCTTACTAAACCGTGTCCTTTGTCTTTAAATACATTATTGACACCTTTTGTCCATTTGACATTATTGTTTATTAACCTTGCTACTCAGAAACTTTCTACAGCTATGCATTACATCTTCATGTCTTTCGGTTAGTTTGAAAGATCATTATGAAGCCCCTCCCCTACCCAACATTATTCGGCCCTCTAGTCCATGTGATCATGATCTTCTTCGTTCATATGCAGCACAAGACTGCAGGGTAACATCATCGACTGAGGGCATTGCTGTGCTGCTGATGCAATGCCCTCAGCTGGTTCAGGCAGCAATTTGGAATTTGGCCAGGGTGCTAGCGATAGCTCACCTACTCTTCGTGAAGGACACCGTGGGATCTTTAACATCCACCAACGAATGCTGGCTGACAGGACTCCCAATTTAACGTCCATCCGAGGGACAACACACATAGATGAATCTCCCTGCCTGGGAAACACCGGGATGACAGCTTATAGCTGGGTGGGGATTCAAACCAAGACTAGAGGCGCCTTTGAGGAGAATGTGTGTACCTCTAGGCCATCCTGTCAGCCCATGTGATCATGATGCCGACCCTGTTGGGACACCCAGAGGATCCTGACTACGAATGCCAAGTTTGATCGAGTTTGGAGTTTGGACTAAAACTGGAAGAGGAATTGATGAACAAAGAGACCATGAGCTATTCGATCCAAGAGCCTCAAAAGACAATTTGTGCTTTATAGTACAGTAGAGATGAATTGAGCATTTGAACCAAAAGTTTGTATTTTTTTTTTTATAAGTATTTAATCCTCCTCTAACTCCATATGCAGTACCAGGCTGCAGGTAGCATCATTGGCTGAGGGTACAGCTGTGCCACTGATGCAGTGCCCCTATTATCAGTACACTGGTACTCATTTTGCCAACTTTAGAAGGATGACAGGCTGTCAACCCCACCCAGTGTTAATTGAACGAACAACAAGGGCTCAAACTCAGGACCCTACGGTCCCAAGCCAGCTACCACAACCACTCATCCAACACCAGGCTATTAAGTAGTTAATAAGTAAATTTCTAATGATTTTGAAGAACAATCAAAATCTGAAAGATATTTGCTCTGATAAAAAACATGTTGATGACATCACTCATCTGTGTTGCCAGTCCTTGATCATGTTGATCATAAGCAGATTACCCTCCAAAATCTGAGCAATGTTTTCACAAGTCAGTGCTTCTAGCTCAAATCCGTATCATTAAGTTTTGCCAAATCAATCAAATAAGCCTATCATATTTTCATCATCTTCCGGTTATCTGACCATTCATGCTTTTCACAAAACTTTCAATATTCACTCTTGCATTCACAATAATCCATTTTGAGTTTGATGTTTTTTTAATATGTATAGTAATTTTACCAAAACCTTGTTTGTAGTGCTTTCCCATGCAATGTGTTTGCAATGCATTTGCTCCATTGTGAATATGATGGGCAGTGTGAGATAAATCGACACAAAATTTATGTATATATATATAATATATAATATATATATATATATATATATATATATGTGTCTCTCTCTGTCTGTCTGTCTGTCTGTCTGTCTGTCTGTCTGTCTGTCTCTCTCTCTCTCTCTGTCTCTCTGTCTCTCTCTCTCTCTCTCACTCTGTCTGTCTGTCTGTCTGCTCTGTTTCTCTCTGTCTCTCTCTCTCTTTCTCTCTCTTTTTTCTCTCTGTATCTCTCTCTCTCTCTCTCTCTGTCTCTCTCTGTATCTCTCTCTTCTCTCTCTCTCTCTCTCTCTGTCTTATCTCTCTTTCTCTGTGTCTCTCTGTGAGAGAGACAGAGAGAG
Source organism: Eptatretus atami (assembly GCA_035128595.1). Lineage (NCBI taxonomy): Eukaryota > Metazoa > Chordata > Myxini > Myxiniformes > Myxinidae > Eptatretus > Eptatretus atami. Next base: position 153,181,532 of record CM068954.1, read on the forward strand.
ACACAGAGAGACACAAAGAGAGACAAGAGAGACAGAGAGAGACAGAGAGAGACAGAGAGAGACATGAGAGAGAGAGACAGTGACTTGTTTGCAATAAACTAAAGTTTCATTCTGCCATTACTGATTGCAATCAAGGTTTTCATGCATAATGAACAGTAAGAATGATATGCAAGGATTGCCAAAGAAGAAATAATAAGGATGAATGGTTTTTCATGCACCATGAACTGTGAAGATGTGTGGTGAACGGTCCGCTTTTTAGAAATTCTTACTTCAAGGCGGAACATCTTTCCGACATTGGGAATGACTTTGCTTGATACTTTGTCACCGTTGTCCTGCAAATACACATGCGTTTTTTTTTTGTTGTTTTTTTGTATACTTTGTCGAGGCTCGTATGAGAGCTAACACACAACGCACATCAAGGGGGCATGAGACAGGATGGTGTCATAAGAATGTCCCAAAAACCAAAATAAATTGATTAGTTCTCAATTTGTTTTGTCTGGATTAATTTGTTTAATTTATACTTTTCTACGCCAAAATACTTACAGTTTTGCTTTCGAAATGCCATCCTGAGTGATCTTCCAGGATATGAATAGTCTTTTGAAGAATGTTCTGCCCTTCTTGGACATATCTCAATTCACATTCAGACAGCAGTACCTCTGCTGGATCCCCACTGAGCCGGGGACCTGATAACAAGAGTGAATGGAGAATGCAAATGTTATACAACCCAGTTATTCAGGTATAAAATTAAAATGACGAGGAAGAAAACTCAGGAGCAATAAAAATCAACAACAGCAACATGCATGAAACAAATTTCCCTCGAGAAAGTGAGCACTTCCTTTTAACATCCTCTGGGTGGAATATTAGGAGCAAGGATAAAAGCACAGCTCTTATATGGGTGAGGACAATGCCAAAACTTGTTTCCATGAAAACAACATCAAGTGTGTTTTAAAGGTAGGACCGTTAGTCCACTGCCAAGCTCCATATTTCCCTGGGTGACCTCGAACAGAGAGAGAGAGAGAGAGAGAGAGAGAGAGAGAGAGAGAGAGAGAGAGAGAGAGAGAGAGAGAGAGAGAGAGAGAGAGAGAGAGAGAGAGAGAGAGAGACACACACACAGACAGACAGAGAGAGACAGAGACAGAGAGAGAGTTCATTACACTTATTTTAGTACTTTTTGGGGTCTATGCCTTTTTTCTTCTTCTTTTGGTGAGGCACGGAGTTCATTTCTCGCAGATTGTTTTCAATATGGCCAAGACATGATTATGAAAGTGGTCCCAACACTGGAATCCCAACAACATAATGCATGCAGTTGTTCTGTCTGTGTCGTTTTGTTGATGCCATTGCATATTGCTTTCAGTTGCCTCTTTATTTATTTATTTTTAATGGAAACCTCCATATGTGCTCTGCAACGTGTTAATGAGTGTGTGGTATCCTACCAGGCAGAGAGAGATCCTTGGCTTTGTATTGACCCAAAGAGCCAAGTAGTTCCTCTGGTAGTTGACTCAGTCGTCCCACAATCCTTTGCTGCACAGTGTTCTTTATCATGTTCCTCACACCTGATCCTGCATGCACAAAAGTAGGTACATTCTATTTGTTGAAATGTATAATAAAAAGTTGGGCATACATTAAAATTGGAATTGTCAGGATTATTTTGAGATTCCTGATGAATGCGGCAGGATGAACAAACAGCCTTGCCACTTTTTATATTCATGTACAATACATATGAGTGGTGAACTACTCTATGATCTATGAACAAATTAACGTTTCTCCTTTGGTGTGGCATGAAGTTGCAAAAGCAAATCTATAGGCACTGATGTTGCAAAATTAAAAAAATATTTGCTGAAAGTCTATGACACCATCCAATGATTAACCAAATGTTTTAATCCTAAATTCCGAGTTACCATCCCTCCTCCATCCTCCTTTATATGCAGTGCATGGCTGCAGATAGCATCATTGGCTGTAGGTGTGGCTGTGCTACTGATTCAATGCCTCTATTACCAGTACACTGGTATTCATTTCACTGACCTCAGGAGGATGACAGGCTGAGTCAACCCCACCTGGTGTTAATGCAATGGCCAACAGGGGCTGAAACTCAGGACCCAATGATCCCAAGCCAACCACCCTAACCACTAAGCCAAAACCAAGCTGACCATCCTTCCCCCTACAACACACTATCCAATGACCATACAGCTTGCAGCTTTTTCCCAGGCACAGCTGTTTAATGTTTCCTCCCTACACATGTTCTAAACCTCATGTTGTATTTTTTATCCCCCACCAAACAAATTTGTTCAAAAAATTCACAAAATCACAGATTAATACAAGCTTGAGGGAATGCAAATATCGGTACAAGCCATTTAAACAGATTTCCTAATACTTCGGTTTAAAGACAAAAATGTTGTCTACATTCACCACCATATTCCAATGTAAAAAATGGAACCTGCTTGAAAGAAGACATTTATTTCCCTTCACAAGTTGTAGGATAGTTGTCCCGACATCCTAACACCCTATTGCCCAGTTGGATTCTTCATGGAAACAACAAACCTTGCCAAAGCTGTTTATTCTGAACATATTGAAATTTCTCGTTTACAAAAGTGAGAAAAACTTTTCCGTTAACAGCATGCCTTAATGGCAATTAGAAGGCATAGAAATGATCATAATATTGGCTAATAGCATTAAATCCAAAAATAAGAGGTGCAAATGCAATCCGTCCACAAGTTATCCTGCAATGAAAACCAACAACAATTAGAATCATTGGAATTATGATATGAAAATAATATATAGGTATGATGAAGAAACGGACGCAGGAAAAAGTCGTTTTGCTAACGTTGCTTGTGTTGCATTGGAATCCCAACACTTTGCATCATTGTCACTTGCCTATGGAGAAAAGAGCTACAAAATACCTGCATAAGAAGTGAAGAGAGGTCACATTAGCATCACACACATTAAAATTCCCAAAGGAATGCAGAATGCAGGTTATAATACGTGATGCATAGACCGACCGGTGAGTGAACGACTGTGGCGGTATGAGATTCCTCCACAGAGCTTCAGGGTTGCAGGCAGCATGACACAAGCACTGGGCGGGGTGTTACTCTGGAGTGTGGCAGCTTACTGTAAGGAGGTCTTGTCTTATATTGTGAGAAAACCTCCAAAGACCAACATTCCCTCTCCTCCTCCCCCCCCCCAAGTCCCCATGCGACAAGGTCAGTCCACCCCTCCTCTTCAGCATGTGCCCTTGAGCTTCACTTGTGAGGTGTCCCAGTCTACTTTCTTCTCACCCATGGGTTGGCATCCTCAACTGCACTGAAACATTCCCCATCTTCATTTTAACCATTCAAATTGTTGTTTGAGAATCATTCATTAGAGTAAGGGGGTGGGGGTGGGGGGCACAAGTTAAAGGAGGCAGGAGTGGAGGATTTTAGGTGTAGCTATGGTGGAGGATTTTATTATGTAGCTATATTTTAGGTGTGTTGCTGAAAATTTTGCGTTCACCCGGCACTACTGAGGGCTTGGAACATCCAGGCCACTCCGTTCGGCGATCTTATCCATTAAATGTCATAACAATGCAGCGTAATGTCCAGACCACCCTGTTCGATGATTTTATCCAATAAAGGATGTAAACGACACAGTGTACCAATTTAGTTCATGTCGCATCTAATCTGGCTCTTTGCCAAGACCAGTAGACAAGGTCTTGGCCAGTCGAGTCTGACTCCGAGTCTCAAGGTTTTTTTTATTGCCTGAAATGACGTAATCGTAAGACTAACTCGATATCAGTGTAATGCAACTCCGCATTGAAAATCGATTCATTTTATGAAGCACGTCAGCGAGAAGAATGTCAAGGCACTTCTGGTTGTGTAATCGTTTTGTTTATGATAGTGTTGGCAAAGTCACTCGGGTCAATTCATTAAAGTCTTGATTTGAATATAAAGTCGCATTATAATCGAAATCAAGTCAATAAATACACAATTGAAATAGCTTACAACACTTGTATTACTTATCATAAAACCCTTTCAGACATGGATGGCTCAGCAAATGTATGTACTGTGAAAAACCACTTTAATGGATGTTTGTTTGAAAAGACTTTTTAAGATTTAAAAGTAGTCATTCATTATTGATTTTACACACCTGTAAGATTTCTGGTTTTCTCATGAGAAGATTGGTTGACTGTATTGTTTTGACATAACTTGTGAATCAGAATGAAAGAAGCTGTGCTATGACGATTCTGCTTTGGCCACGTTTCCTTGAAACATGCCATAATGATTTGATTATGATATGGGCTCCTTCTGGTTCTACCCATGATATGTGACTCCAACGATGCTGACATTACGCCTCAAGGCCGGGAATACACTAGCAAATGCTGGAGGTAATAAACAACGAAAAATCTATGTCAAAACGGCGTCGACTTCAACACAACAGGCAAATGTGGCAAGGTCAGAGTTTGACCAGGAGTGTCGTATTTTTGTCGCTTGGTTAGATATACTGCAATGCACGATTCATACTTTGGTGCAAGGCAAGAGAGCAATTTGACGTAATGTTGAAGTCATTCTTATGAAGAAATGAATGAAAATAATTGAAATGCATGCATTGGGGTTAGTTGCCAGGTTTTGCAAACATTTAATCCATCCATCCATCCATGGGGACCATACTCTTTACAGAGCGTTGGTGCTGCCTGAGCAGTCTCCTTGGCTATTGAGCACAATCCTGGATGGGTCACCACTCCGACAGAGGATACCAGCAAGCTGGCACTCATTTTGCCAACCTCAGAAGGATGACAGGCAGAGTCAACCCCACCTGGTATTGATTCAACAACCGAGTGGAATTTGAACTCAGGATCCAAGGATCCCAAGCTCACCACCCTCACCATTAAGCCAACACCAGGCATAAACATTTAATGTTGATCACTTTCCTTGCTAACCCGGTTAGAAAGATTGTTGCCTGATGAAGTGAATAGGTTTCCAAGCCAATTGAACCTTTGGGGGAGGGAAAAATGCCTATTAGGGACTTTATGTCTAACTGATTTGATGGAATGTTTGATTTAGATAACTAACTGGGTAGATTGTGTGGTTGATGTGATATATTTGGATTCTCAAAAGACATTTGATAAGGTTTTACATAAAAGGTTAATGGCTCAAGATAAGGGTGCAGTGTTCACGGTAAACTGATATCATGGATAGACAAACTTTAAAAATGAATTACCCAACTGTAATTGATTCTAGCTAAAACAACTTTTCAGATTGGGGTAAAAGAAAAACGAGTACGTGTTCATATGGATCTGTTTTGGAAATACTCCTCTCATTATTATTGTTAATATTCAGATAAATGTTGTTCTGTGCATTAGTTGCCATCTACAACAGACATATGATGCACAAGCGAGTAATCAAGGTATCAAGAGGTAATGACAGTTTTAAAAAGTTTTCAGTGTAGATGTATTAGGATATGAAATTGTAAATTATTGGTTTCTTGAAAAAGGTTGGGGGTGTCTACATCTGAAATGTTTGATGAATCCCACTTCATGAACATAATGATGGGATTGATAGATTGGTTTATAAATGAAGATGTCTTCATGACATCAAAATAAATCATTTTATGCAAGGGGTGTCATCGTAATTCATGGTGTGTTATTATACCGTCTGTGATCTGATCTGATCTTTCAATTGAGGTTGTCTCTGAATTCATCCCAATCATGCATTCGCAGATGAGTGAGATTTTTTTTACTCTGTCTACCTGTCTGGCAGTCAAACAAAATTGAAAATCATTCTGAACGGGAAACGTTCTGTTTTTAAGGACGTCATAGAGGACACAAACAACAGGCATGAATAACTCATGTAGCATGTCCGATTTGGCCGGTGTTATCGGCAGTGTGTAGAATGGCCTTAAAACCTGGAATTTATTTATTTATATGACTTTTACAATCTTTATTTTATTTTATTTGAATTATATACTTGAACACTGTCGAACACAAATCACCTTCTTGTCACTTCCAAGAACCTCCAGTTTTGCAGTACTTGGACATGTTAAATAAGGTGGTGGTATAAGGTGGTCTACAAAGGTGATGTATTAGACTTCTTCAAAAACAATAAACTTCCACATGTTTTTTTTTCAAACGATCTTTATTAAAATTGAAGTATAAAGTTGAACACTGTGTAGGGTATCGTAGTCTATGAACTCTCTAGTTACCATACATAAGTTTTACATATCCAGATTGGAAGCCTTTCTGCCATAGAAAAATTAAAAACAGACCTTCTCTTTCAGTTAATAATTTTTTTGGAACAAACAGAAGCATTCTATACAAAAACAGATTTTCAGATGGGTTATTTGATAAAAGCTTTATCTTGCTGTATTTAATGAAGCCTTCACAGTGCATGATGTTTATTTTTGTTTGTACTGTAACTTTTTTTTATGCAGAACTCTTGGCTCATTGAGGAGCTCAGTGGCAGAGAGTGACAGCTTTACAGACCTGCAGGGGATAAAAGGGGAACTGGCAAACAAAATCACGTAAACAATGCAAATGGGTCACTGAGTGGAAAACACAATCAGGCATTTTATGCATATAACATGTGAGACAATGCGACTTGCATAACATGTATCTGCCAATGGTGACTTAACACTTATGTTGAGATAAATGCTCTGTGATGACGTGACTGGGTGAAGAAGTGAGATCAATGTTTTGTTTCTGTTTAATCCTCACCAAGGGTTAAAGTCTCCCTAAAATTAATACCGCCTTTAAGTGATGCAACAGCTGGATATTCCATCTCTGAGCACCACATGCTGAGAGCATTTTTAGTGGTTGATTAAAAAATTGACCTTTTTCACAAATGGGGGGAAAAAGCAAAGATCAAACTTCTTTAATTGTGAATGTAAAGGAAACCTATGATATTGTTATGCATAAAGAGGGGGTGGGAGGATCCATTGTTAGATTGTGGTAAGTGTAGTATGGTCAGTGTGTTTCGAGTAGGTTAGATTGCCATGTAACGGGGATCTGTCAGAGTAACTCGTTTGTTACACATGATGCTGAGGAGGCAGCGTATGTAATTTATTGACACGGTGGACAGATTAATTATGTATGGAGAAGACCTCACTTGGAGGAGGAATCCTCGTGTAAAAGGAACACAATCAAATGGTTCAAGGAGTTTTATGAGGAGAAATTGATTGTGCTTTGTTTCTGTGGAATTGACCCAAGCTGGGATCACCCTGTGTTTTTGGAGGGCCTGGAGGAAGTAGATGGAGTGCAGACCAGGGGTCCTCTGTCTAAAAAGAACAAAGGGGGCCATAAAGCCTGGTTGACGAGCTACTCGTCATTACCACTCCTCGCGGCTGGGTCACTTGATCATGCTCTGGCTTTCTTCATCTTCGGGGCTACCCATCGCCATGACCCTGCTCGTTACTGGCTCTCGTCTCCCTCCTGTCCCTAAAGTGGGCTGCATCGAGTCATGTGTCCACCATGCGCATCATAGAGACAAGGGAAGTCCCGCCTTCATTATTGTGCTGTTGTATGAGTGCGATCTGTGGCACCGAGTGGGTTAGGTCTTGTTTTATTTCTCTTTCTTGTATACAAGTTTGTGTATCCCCATTCTCCTCTTTGTGTCTTTTGACTCACTTGGTTTGTTTCGTTTACTGTAGCATCCTGTCAACCCTTCTTTCTGTACTTTTCTTTTTAAAAGGAATCCTTTAAAAGGTAAGAAAGTGTGTTTCAGCAATCTGCTTTTCATGTGTGTTTGCCGTCAATTTTGGCTCATTTGGGAAATCTTGGGGAACGGTAAAGTGGAGTAATACTGACTGCAGTGCCATTAAAGAAGATGTTTGGACCCTCCTTCGGGATGAAAGGTCCTGGCTCTGAGGAATTCCGTATTAACGGGTACTCGGATGTGACATCTGTTGTCAGGTTGTAGGATATACAAGCCCATTTAGTTTCCCCCATGGAAAATTTATAATCAAATTTTGAATTTCAAAGTTTTACTTTCATTTGAACATGTACAGGAAACATGGACAAAATGGCTGATGTCCATATTAGGGCAGATGGTGAGGAACATGAGTTTGGAGGCGGGCCGGGGGTGATGCCTAGTGGGAGAAGCATAGCATAGGATTGTCCCTTGCCCCTGACGTCACTCCAAGCCCTTCTCCTATGGGCGCAAGTGCGGTTCAGGAATCTGGCGTGATGTCCAACCAGGACTTGTTTGAAAAATTAATAGAACAAATTAATAAAATGCAGGGGGAAATGAAAGAAGATCATGATGAATTGATAGCACACTTAAACAAAGTGGGTGAAGAAATGTGGGGAGATATGAGAAAAAACAGTGAGATTTCACAGGTCAGGTACAAATTGAAAGTGAAAATAATCTGGAGGAGCATCGCACCGGAGTAGATGTTGTTCTGTCCCAGGAAGAGACTGTCCACATGACTAACCAGATAGAGGTATTCGAGGGTGATAGGTCAGGTCCCATGGTTTGTGACGCAACCTCCGTGGTTTGTGGTACGGCGCTCATGGGCACGCAGTTGGACCTTCTTGGGGTCTACTCTGAGCCCAGAGTCGTCGACTCGCTGCGCACGGGGTGTTTGTTAGCGGCCGTGGGATGGGGGAGAAGGGATAAGCTCATTTTAAAGCAGCCTTGGTGGGATTTCATCTCCGGGCAGGAGAAATCATACCAGGGGAGGTTAATGGGGTCGGCGTCATGGGAAACTGCCCACCTGGGAGATTCGGTTTTGCTTGGCAGCTGGGGAGCTGCACTGGCAGAATGTAGACATGGGGTCTGGCCACGGGTGGTATGGTGCGACCCGGGCACAACAGGGAGTCTGGTGGAGTGTGGCCTCTCTTGTCCATCAGGGCACCGTCCAAGTGAGTGTCTCAGGCTGGTGGGGTTGTCAGATCCTGTAGGGTGTTGAAACCTCTGGGGGAACAACGTCATTACTCATGGGCACCTGGCATGGTGCACCATGAGGAAGACTAGGGGTAGGTGTTGTGGGTCACGCTTTGGTGGCGGTACCACTAAGGGCCTGACAAGGTGACCGCCAAGGCATGTGGCCTAGCAGCCTTTCCCTGAGGCTCTGGGACAGCCAGCATGAGGGACCTGCCATGCTGGGCTTGGCTCTGGATATGGGTTGAACTGCATGGACCGGGTATGAGAACAGACCAACGGACAACTATCGGAGCATCTGTGCAAAGTTATGGAGTGTTTGGGAAAGGCCCGGCGAGGCCTGTATAACCTTCCACAGATGGTCCACTGTGATTTATGGGCTCTCAGTTTGGGAAGGGAGCCCTGGGTTTAACTTAGCATGGGAGACGGGGGAAGGTTGGCTGCAGCAGGCGTTTCTGGTATTGAACGGGCTCCCCAGTGGTAATTGGAATTGGTATGGGCAATGGCCAAGAATGACCATGAGAGCCGAGCATGTGGACCGGTGGAATGGGTTAAAATATTTGTCTTGTGAATAAAATAATTTCCACTGCTGGTTGTGTTGTTTGTTTATTGGTGATTTAGCATGTATGCCGGCCATGGCAGGTAGCAACACCACAAATAGCGTGTATTGCAGGTGTAGGTGGAGAATGTATGGTCCTGGGGAGGGATCATTGTGTGTAAAGTTTGTGGGTCGGGAAGTAGTGTGTATCCGCATGTGGATCAGGCTCTCAGGGAGAGTGAGGAATGTGGAGCTCTGCTATGCCCCACCCCCGGTCGCCCAGCATGTGAATGGGTATGGGAAACTCTCCAGGAGGAGGGTCGGTTGGGTCGGCCATAGGGCGGAGGACCCCTGGTGACCATGGAAGGCCACAGAAGGCCAATGGGTGACCCCCTCTGGCAGGGTTGTGCAGCAAAGAATGCTGTTGTGGTGCTGGGGGGCGAGGATGGGGAGTCCAGGGTTTCCCTCGAGATGGGACTTTGTTTGTGCTGTGGGCACACGCACACTGCTACACCACCACCGTCACAGTTAAGGACCTCCCCACTGCTGAGTTGAGGCCACACCTGCACGTAATTGAGGTGCCATGGCCTTGCAGGGAATGACTGGTAGTTCTCGTAATGGTGGTGGTTGTTGTTGTTGAGTATGAGTGTGGGAATGTTTCACTCGATCCCATGCGACTTGATATGTGTGATGGAAGGCAGGTAGCCCATGAAATTGGATGGGTAGTTTCTAAATTGGGTATTTGGACTCAGCTGACATTTGGAGCATGTGACATCCACTGGGGGATTATGGTCAATTAAACGGGATTGTTTATTTGATAAGTTGAATTTTGATTAAGGTAAGCCTGCTTGCTTATTGTTTTTGGAAGTCGTTCTCTCCCTGTCCCAGGACATCAGAGCAAAGAGACAAGAGGGAAGACCATTGCACATAAAAATTGTACATTTTTAAATTGATTGAAACAAAGGGGGTAGAGTGTTAAGAAGAGTAGGTAAGATTTGCTGTGGTTCGCCTGCCACAGCCCTCTCCAATTTATTTGGGAAGTTAATCAGGTGTGTGAGAGTAAGAACTAAGGCCAGAATCTTGGATTCCCGATGGAAAACCTTGGCAGGTGCCTAAGGCTCCGGGGAGGGGGCTGTGTTACGTGGAAGGAAAGGTGGGGGGGGTCCATAGCTAGACTGTGGTAAGCATTGTATGGTCCTTGTGTGTTACGAGGAGGTTATATTGCCGTGTAACAGGGATCTGGCAGAGTAAGTCATTTGTTACACATGACGCCGAGGAAGCAGTGTATGTAATTTATAGACAGGGTAGACAAATTTATTATGCATGCGTAAATACCTCTTGTTTGTAGGCAGGTCTAGGTGAGGACTTACCATCGCAGAGGCACACGTCACATGTGTGCAAAAAGGCCGATTATGATCTCTCTCGTCAGTTTGTGCCAGCCATTATGGTGTCGTGGGCTATGGAGCACAGAAGAAAAAATGTTTATTTATTTTTATTCGGGCCACCCCCATGGGCTGCACCTCAGAGGAAGAGGAGAATGTGAGGCCACCGGGTTTGGATTTGTGGAGGCTCGTGTGTCCACCAGGAGAGGAGGAGAGGTTTTTGTGAAAGGAGGACAGACACTTCATTTGGAGGATTAAGTCTCGTGTGAAAGGAGCACAAACAAATGGTTCATGGAGTTTTGTCAGGAGACATTGATTGTGGCCGAATAGTAGGGTGGTGGGCTTGGGATCCAAGGATCCTGAGTTCAAATCCCACTCAGCTGTTGAATTAATACCAGGTGGAGTTGACTCTGCCTGTTATCCTGAGGTCGGCAATATGAGTGCCAGCTTGCTGGTATCCTGTGTTGGAGTGGCGACCCATCCAGGATTGTGCCCAATAGCCAAGGAGACTCGCTGACGGCAGCACCAACGCTCTGCATAGAGTATGGTCCCAATGGATGGATAGAGACCAGGGGGCTCTGTCTACAAAGGACAAATGCGGCACATGCCTGGTTGAGGAGCTACTTGTCGCGACCACTCCTCGAGGCTGGGTCACTTGATCGTACTCTGGCTTTCTTCATCTTTGTGGCTATCCATTGCTGGTCCTGCTTGTTACTGGCTCTCATCTCTCTCCCGGTCCTCAAGCGGGCTGCATCGAGTCCTGTGTACACCAGATGCATCGTAGAGCCAAAAGGGAAGTACCCGACTGCATTATTGTGTTGTTGTACAAGTGTGATCTTTTGACTTCTCTTTTTGTGTCTTTTGACTCGCTTGGTTTGTTCCGTTTATGATAGCATCTTGTCGACCCTCTTCTCTGTACTTTGCTAAACAAAATAAATCCTTCAAAAGGTAAGAAAGCGTGTTTCAGCCATCTGCTTTTCATGTGTGTTTGCCATTGATTTTGGCTCATTTGGGTGACCTTGGGGAACAGTAAAGTAGAGTAATACTGAACACAGTGCCATTGAAAAAGACGTCCCGGCTATGAGGAATTCCATATTAATGGGTACTCGGACGTGACAATATCTTTCAACCAAGTCAATATTTGGGCCATTGCTTTGACCAAATAATACAGTGATAGGTCAGCTTGATGTGATGTGGATATTGGATAAATTGGGCCTGCATTCATTCTATCAGAACTCTCATGTAACTGTGCAGCACAATTTACTTTATAAACATGAATATTACATATTCGTTTTTACAACGTGTGTTGCACCCAAAAGTGTACCAAGATAGAACAACCTGGGCATTGGACCACATTCTGGGGCCTTGGCTGAGGAAGCGTTAATTTAATTATTTGATCTCCCTATACTCATATGAGTGAATTGTGCTGCATGGGTGGGAGGTATAGTAGATTAGATATCGTTTAAATGAAGATGTTTTTGTTTCTCTCTCATAGGCAATCACTCATTGGAACTTTGCCATGACTGCCATTTACTGATTTACCTAGATGTGCGTCAAAACCAGAGTATCTTATGAAATGAGTGAGATCATCAACCTTTAATCGCCGTATGCAAGAATGTATTTGGATCGGAGGGATTTGTTGGAAGTGGGTGGTAGTGTGTAGTTTGAACTGGGAAAATGGAAGTCTTTGACTGTATTTTGTGAAAATGGTGATATATCTAATCATGATTCGTTTTTGCTTGATACTCGTTATCACTTGTGAGAGCAGATGCAGCAATGTGATGGAAAAATAAAATGTTTCCTTTTGGAGGACGCAAAAGTCTTGAAAGTCTTTTGAACACAATTTCCTGCTAAACAGTCACAGTAGAACAACAATAGGAACTCCAAATTACATCAAACGAAAGAGGAATTGTGAAATATTATTACAAAAATGGAAATTTTCAATTTTGTTTTTTTCTGAATGCTGATTAGTTCGCAGTTTTCGATGACATGTTCTGCTGCTGTAGTATTTTACCTTTAAGATACTCGTGATTATTACTATGCTGTTAAAAATCTTTAGTGTGGTAATATATATATATATATATATATATATATATATATAATATATAATACATATATATTATATATGTGTGTATGAAGCTCTTTCGAACCACCGACTCACTGACTGACTGACACTGATATTAGAGATCTGTACCTTACAAGTGACATAGAAAGCTGAAATTTTGTGTGCTGACGGACATCGAAGCCAGTACACCGGGAAAAAATTGCAGAACCATCAGACAACATCCATAAATGAAAATATAAATAAATGAAAAAAATAAGAACATAAATAAATGAAAAATGAAATGCAGGTGAGCGACATGGTTTGTATGCTTACACGATGTTTAGCATACCCGCTAGTATGTAAATATTTATATATATATATATATATATATATATATATATATATATATATATATATATATACATATATTGTTACGGTTTGTGGAAATCCGCAGAACACCATATAGGTCCTTAGTTCAGTTATGCCGATAAGTCCGTGTTCAGTTAGATTTCCCACCGTTGTTTAATGGGATTTATTCGTGTGGACAAGGCTGTGATCTTTGAGTTAGCCGTTATTCTTTGCTACGTTATTTGGACCAACCACACCACCAACCACCTTTTTACAAGCACCCAACCAACACACCCTCACGACCACCACCCACGCCAACCACGCCACCATTACAACAACCACACCACCAATCACCTTCTCCACACCCACGCTACAACCCTCTCCGCATCGAAAACCGTCTCTGCCATGGAGAAAGAAAAGGCGTTCCGATAACGCACGGATTTTCCTCTTACTTTCCCGCGCTTTGGACGGGGGAGGGGCGAGTGGAGGGGGAATAGAGAAGTGCTACCAGGATGATTGCTACGAAACCCCGACCCACGAGGGACGTCCCCTTCTGGAAGTTTCCCGCAGGAGCTGGAAGGAGGGCGGGGCGAGAAGGGAGGGGGAATAAAAGCGAGCGAGCGATTCCCATCAAATTGAGAGCATTTATAAATTATTCCGATAAGCAAGATGGCGGTTCAAGGCGAACGGGAGCAGGGTGGCTTAGAAATAGATGTATTGTTAGAGTCTATGGCCCAGGACGAAAGCTCCGTTATGCAGGTTGAACATCCCCCACAGACGAACCCAGAACCCGAAATGGGCGCAGCGGCGGAGGCCGCGGTGGATGACACCCCCTCCCCTCCTCCATCAAGGTCCCTCCCCGCTCCCCAGCGAAACCGCGGCCGACAATGGCGGATCGGTCCAGCTAGAGCCATCAGTCATCACACGAATGGTGGAGATGATCACACAAGCAATGAATAAAAAATGGATGAAAATGCACACAAAGCGAGCAACAAAATAAATGAAAATGAGTGCAGGATGGAAAAGAAAATAGATATGGCATGAATGCGAGTCTGAAAACAAATGCGTGCAAAATGGAAAAGAAAATGGATGCAAATATGCAAACACTGCGGGGTGAGATGCGGCGCGTGGGGCAATGCCTGCAGGCGGGCATAATGGCGGCGCCACGTGGCAGTACGACCGAACCAAAGGGGGGGGAGTGTGGACTGTGTTGGCCCCGCGGTGGAGGACAAATTAATACGGGAGACATGTTGGACGAGACTCGTAACGGCAGAGAAAGTGACGGTGACACAGAGGGAAAAATTAAATGGGGTGACGGAGACGTGTACGAGACACGTAGAGATGAGGGAGATAATGAACGAGGTGACAGAAATAACAGAGACGCGGGACATAGAAAAAGTAGAGGAGAGACCACACAATAAAGACGGGGTGAAAGACGAACACACACACACACAGAGTTAGTGGAGGACGATGAGGGGGAGCTCGGGGAATGTGTCGTGACCCGGTGCAAGCAGCCGGATAGCCTCCTTCAGGAATGGAGGGAGACGCTATGCTCCCTTGAAGCGGATCTCGACCAGGTGGGTCCGGTCGAGCTTTGCGAGGTAGAGGGGGCGAGTGCTGTTGACGTGTGCACACGGAGCTTGGGGGGGTGTGAAGGCCACGGACCCCCTTGTGGTAGCGCAAATCCCCAATGTAATTGTCCCGGTATGTGTGTTCACGAGTGTGGTGAAATGTGTGCTGGAACACGTGCATGGCGTGGGTGAAAGGTTGTGTGTGAAAGGGACC
>CM068954.1:153197868-153215590 GCA_035128595.1 Eptatretus atami
GAATGTAGGCTCGAAACCCGTTTGGAGGGGTGCAGGAGCCCTGTTGACGGGCTGGGAGCGTGGCTACGAAGGGTGAGTATCGCTTACTGGGTACCCCGGGCTAGTCCGCCGCGGTAGGCCAAGGGTCCAGTGGGGGCCGGGATAGTGTAGTGGGCACGGGTGGGCCCGCATGATGCGCAAGAGAGAACAGAGAGACACAAGAGGACAGAGAGAGACGAGAGAGACAGAGAGAGACGAGAGAGACACTAGAGAGAGAGAGACAGTGACTTGTTGCAATAACTAAAGTTTCATTCTGCCATTACTGATTGCCAACAAGGTTTTTCATGCATAATGAACAGTAAGACTGATATGCAAGGATGCCAAAGAAGAAATAATAAGGATGAATGTGTTTTCTTGCACCATGAACTGGGAGATGTGTGGTGAACGTCCGCTTTTTAGAAATTTCTTACTCAGGCGGAACATCTTTCGACATTGGGAAATGACTTTGCTTGATCTTGTCACCGTTGTCCTGCAATACACATGCGTTTTTTTTTGTTGTTTTTTTGTATACTTTTGTCGGGCTCGTATGAGAGCTAACACACAACGCAACAATCAAGGGGCATGAGACAGGTTATGTGTTAAGATGTCCCAAACAAAATAATGATTAGTTCTCAATTTGTTTTGGTCTGGATAATTGGTTTATTTATACTTTTCTTACGCCAAAATACTGTACAGTTTTGCCTTTCGAAATGCCATTCCTGAGTGATCTTTCCAGGATATGATGTTCTTTTTGAGAATGTTCTTGCCTTCTTGGACATATCTCACTTCACATTCAAGACAAGCAAGTCACCTCTGCTGGATCCCCACTGAAGCCGGGACCTGATAAACAAGGAGTGAATGAGAATGCAAATGTTATACAACCAGTTATTCAGGTTAAAATTAAAATGACGAGGAAAACAGCGGAGCAATAAAATCACAACAGCAACAATGCATGAAACAAATTTTCCTCGAGAAAGTGAGGCACTTCCTTTTAACATCCTCTGGGTGGATATTAGGAGCAAGGATAAAGCACAGCTGCTTGATCTGGGATGGACAATGCCAAAATTTTTCATATGAAAACAACTCAAGTGTGTTTAAAGGTAGGACCGTTAGTCACTGCCAAGCTCCTATTTCCCTGGTGACCTCGAACAGAGGAGGGAGAGAGAAGGAGAGAGAGAGGAGAGAGGAAGAGAGAGAGAGAGACACACAAGCAAGACAGAGAGAGACCAGAGACGAGAGAGTTCATTATACACTTTATTTTATACTTTTTGGGTCGTATGCTTTTTTTTTGCTTTTTGGTGAGGACGGAGTTCATTTTCGCAGATTGTTTTCATATGGCCAAGTACATGATTTATGAAATTGTCCCAACACTGGAATCCAACAACATAAGCATGCCAGTTGTTTCTGTCTGTGTCGTTTTGTTGATGCCATTGCATATTGCTTTCAGTTGCCTCTTTATTATTTATTTTTAAATGGAAACCTCCATATGTGCTCTGCAACGTGTTTAATGAGTGTAGTGGTATCCTACCAGCCGAGAGAGATCCGGGCTTTTATTGGACCCAAAGAGCCATTAGTTCCTCTGGTAGTGACTCAGTCGTCCCACATCCTTTGCTGCCCGTGTTCTTTATCATTGTTCCTTCACACCTGATCCTGCATGCACAAAGTAGGTTACTTCTATTTGTTGAAATGTTAATAAAAGTTGGGCATACATTAAAATTGGAATTGTAGGATATTTGAGATTCCTGATGAATGCGGCGGATGAAACAAACGCCTTGGCCACTTTTTATATGTCATGTACAATACATATGAGTGGTGAACTGACTCTATGATTCTATAACAAATTAACGTTTCTCCTTTGCGTGTGGCATGAAGTTGCAAAAGGCAAAATCTATAGGCACGGATGTGCCAAAATTAAAAAAATTAATTTGCTGAAAGGTCTATACACCATCCAATGATTAACCAATTTTAATCCTAAATTCCGGTCTACCATCCCTCCTCCATCCTCCTTTTATATGCGTGCATGGCTGCAGATTAGCATCATTGGCTGTAGGTGTGGCTTGCTCTAGATTTCAATGCTGCTATTACCAGTATCACTTGGTATTCATTTCACTGACTCCAGGAGGATGGACAGGTGACGTCAACCCACCGGTGTTAATGCAATGGCCAACAGGGGCTGAACTCAGGACCCAATGATCCAAGCCAACACCCTAACCACTAAGCCCAAAACCAGCTGACCATCCTTCCCCTTACAACACCACTATCCAATTGACATACAGCTTGCAGCTTTTTCCCAGGCACAGCTGTTAATGTTTCCTCCTACAACATTGGTTCTAAACCTCATGTGTATTTTTTATCCCCCACACCAAACAATTTTGTTCAAAAAATTCACAAAATCACATGTAATACAAGCTTGAGGGAATGCCAATATCGTACACGCATTTACAGATTTCCCTAATACTTGCGGTTTAAAGAACAAAAATGTTGTCTACATTCACACCATATTCCATGTAAAAAATGAAGCCTGCTTGAGAAAATTTTATTTCCTTGCACAATGTTGTAGGGATAGTTGTCCCGACATCCTAAACCCTATGCCCAGTTGGATTCTTTCATGGAAAACAAACTGTTGCCAAGCTGTTTATGTCTGACATATTGAAATTTCTCGTTTACAAAAGTGAGAAAACTTTTCCGTTAACAGCTGCCTTAATGGCAATATAGGAAGGGCAAGAAATGATCACTATATATTGGCTAATAGCATTAAATCCAAAATAAAGGTGCCAATGCAATCCGTCCACAAGTTTATCCTGCAAGAAAACAACAACATTAGATCATTGGGATTTGATGATATGAAAATCATATATAGTATGATTGAAGAAACGACGCCGGAAAAAGTCGTTTGCTACGTGCTTGCTGTTTGGCATTGGATCCCACACTTTGCATCATTTGTCACTTGCCTATGGAGAAAAAGAGCTACAAAATACCTGCATAAGAAGTGAAGAGAGGTCACATTAGCATCACACACATTAAATCCCAAAGAATGCAGAATGCAGGTTATATACGTGATGCATAGACCGACGGTCGTGACGGACTTGTGGCGGTATGAGATGTTCCTCACGAGCTTCAGGTTGCAGGCAAGCAATGACACAAGCAACTGGGCGGGGTGTTACTCTGGGGGTGGTTGGCAGCTTACGGTGTAAGGAGGTCTTGTCTTATATTGTGAGAAACCTCCAAAGA
The DNA here is from genome assembly GCA_035128595.1 of Eptatretus atami. Classification (NCBI taxonomy): domain Eukaryota; kingdom Metazoa; phylum Chordata; class Myxini; order Myxiniformes; family Myxinidae; genus Eptatretus; species Eptatretus atami. The sequence continues at coordinate 153,201,118 of CM068954.1, forward strand.
CAACATTCCTCTCTCTCTCCCCCCCCACAGCCCCATGCGACCAAGGTCAAAAAAAAAACGTCCCCCTCCTTGTCAGCATGTGCCCTTGAGCTTCCTTGTGAGTGTCCCAGTCTACTTCTTCTCACCCATGGGTGGCATCTCAACTGCACTGAAAACATTCTCCCTCTTCATTTTAACCATTCAAATTGTTTGTTGAGACATCATTCTAGAGTAAGGGGTGGGGTGGGGCAAATGTGTAAAGGAGGCAGGAGTGGAGGATTTTAGGTGTTAGCTATGGGGGAGATTTTATTACGTAGCTATATATTAGGGTGTTGCTGAAAAATTTGCGTATCACCCGGCACTACTGAGGGCTTGGAACATCCAGGCCACTCGTTCGGCGATCTTATCCATGTAAATGTCATTAACAATGCAGCGTAATGTTTCCAGCCACCCTGTTCGATGAGTTTATACCAATAAAGATAGTAACGAACAGTGTACCAAGTTTAGTTATCATGTTCCATCTAATCTGTTCTTTGCAGACAGTAGACAAGGTCTTGGCCAGTCGAGTCTGACTTCCGAGCTTAAGGTTTTTTTTATGCCTGAAATGACGTATGTAAGACTACTCGATATCAGTGTAAGTGCAACTCTCGCATTGAAAATCAGTCATTTTATGAAGCACGTCAGCGAGAGAGATGTCAAGCACTTGGTGTGTTGTAATCGTTTTGGTTTATGATAGTGTGGCAAAGTCACTCGGGTCAATCATTAAAGTCTTTGATTTGATTAAAAGGGTTTCCAGGATTTTTATTAAAATCGAAATCAAGTTCAATAAATTAACAATTGAAATAGCTTAACATTTGTATACTTATATAAAACCCTTTCAGACATGAGTGGCTCAGCAAATGGATGTACTGTGAAAACCACTTTAATGTGTTTGTTTGGAAAAGACTTTTAAGATTTAAAGTATTATTCATTATGAATTTTTACACACCTGCTAAGAATTTTCTGGTTTTTTCTCATGAGAAGATGTTGGTGACTGTATTTGTTGACATAACTTGTGAAATCAGATGAAAGAAGCTGTGCTATGACTGATCTGCTTTGGCCACGTTTCCTGAAACATGCCATATGATTTGATTATGATATGGGCTCCTCTGTCTACCATGATATGGTGACTCCAACGATGCTGACATTACCGCCTCAAAGGCCGGAAGTCTACTACTAGGCAAATGCCTGGAGGATAAACAACGAAAAAATCTATGTCAAAAAAAAAAAAAAAAAAAAAAACGGGCGTCAGACTTCACACAACAGGCAATGTTGCAGGTCGGAGTTTGACCAGGAGTGTTTCGTTTTTTTGGCGCTTGGTTAGATATACTGCCATGCACGATTCATACTTTTGGTGCAGGCAAGAGAGCAATTTGAGTATATGTTGATCATTCTTTATGAAGAAATGAATGAATAATTGAAGCATGCATTGGGGTTGGTGCCAGTTTTGCAACATTAATCAATCCATCCATTCCATGGGGACCTACTCTTTACAGGCGTTGGTGCTGCCTGAGCAGTCTCCTTGGCTATTGAGCACATCCGGATGGGTTCACCACTCCGAAGAGGATACCAGCAAGCTGGCACTCATTTGCCACTCAGAAGGATACAGGCAGAGTCACCCCACCTGGTATTATTCAACACACGGGGAATTTGAACTCAGGATCCAAGGTCCCAAGCTCACCACCCTCACCATTAAGCCAACACCAGGCATAAACATTAATGTTGATCACTTTCCTTGCTAACCCGGTTAAAAGATTGTTGCTGATGAAGTGAATAGGTTCCAAGCCAATGAACCTTTGGGCAGGGAAAAAATGCCTATGTAGGGACTTTTGTCTAAACTGATTGATGGAATGTTTGATTCTTAATAACTACTGGTAGATGTGTCGTGTGATGAATATTTGATTCTCAAAACATTTGATAAAGGTTTTACATAAAAGGTTAATGGCCAAGATAAGGTGCAGTGTTCACGGTAAACTGTATCATGGATAGACAAACTTAAAAATGAATTACCAACTGTAATTGATTTCTAGCTAAAACACTTTCAGATTGGGGAAAAGAAAAACGAGGTACGTGTTTATGGATCTGTTTTGGAAATACTTCCTTCTCATTATTATTGTTAATATGTCAGATAATGTTGTTCTGGTGGGCATAGTTGCCATCTACAAACAGACATATGATGCACAGCGAGTAATACAGTATGCAGAGGTATGACAGTTTTAAAAAGTTCAGTTGTAGATGTATTGATATGAATTGTAAGTTATTGTTTCTTGAAAAAGGTTGGGGGTGTCTACATCTGAAATGTTTGATGGAATCCCACTTCATGAACATAATGTGGGATTGTAGATTGGTTTTATAAATGAGATGTCTTCATGATCATCATAAATAATTTACTCTCTATGTTTATTCCAGCTGCTTCAAGGCGGTCATTCGTAATGCGGTGTTATTAATACCGGTCTGTTGATTGATCTTTCATTGAGTGTTCGTCTCGAATTCACCAATCATGCATTCGCAGTGAGTTGAGATTTTTTTTTACTCTTCTTACCTGTCTGGCAGTCAAACAAAATTGAAATCATCTCTGAACGGGAAACGTCTGTGTTTTAAGGACGTCATGAGAGAGACACAACATACAGGCATGATAACTCATGTAGCATGTCCCGATTTGGGCCGGTGTTATCGGCAGGTGAAGAATTGGCCTTAAACCTGGAATTTATTGTAATATGACTTTGATCTTTATTTTATTTATTGAATTATATACTTGAACACTGTCGAACAACCAAATCACCTTTCTTGTCACTTCCAAGAACCTCCAGTTTTTGCACGTACTTGGACATTCTAAAGGTTGGTGTTAAGGTGGTCTACAAAGGTGATGGTATTAAGAGATTCTTCAAAAACAATTAACTTCCACATTGTTTTGTTTTTCAACGACTCTTTATTAAAATTGAAGTATAAAGTTGAAACTGGTAGGGTTATCGTAGTTATGAAACTCTCTAGTTACCATACAAAGTTTACATATCCAGATTGGAGCCTTTCTGCCATAGAAAAAAATTAAAAACAACTTCTCTTTCAGTAATAATTTTTTTGAAACAAACAGAAAGAGCATTCTATACAAAAACAGATTTTCAGATTGGGTTATTTGATAAAAGCGTTTATCTTGCTGTATTTAATGAAAGCCTTTCACAGTGCATGATGTTATTTTGTTGTTTGTACTGTAACTTTTTTTTTGCGAACTCTTGGGCTCATGAACGGAGCTCGTGCAGAGAGTGACGGCTTTTACAGACCGCAGGGGATAAAAGGGGAACTGTGCAACAAAATCACGTTAACAACAATGCAAATGGGTCACTGAGTGGAAAAACCATCAGGCATTTTTGCATTATAACATGTGAGGACAATGCGACTTGCATACATGTATCTGGCAATTGGTGACTTAACACTTATGTGAGATAAATGCTCTGTGATGACGTGACTGGGCTGAAGAAGTGAGATCATGTTTTGTTTCGGTTTAATCCTCACCAAGGGTTAAAGTCCCTAAAATTAATACCGCTTTTAAGTGATGCAACCAGCTGGATATTCCATCTCTGGAGCACACATGCTGAGAGCATTTTTAGTGGTTGATTAAAAAATTTGACCTTTTTCACAAATGGGAGGGAACAAAGCACAGATCAAACTTCTTTAATTGTGAATGTAAAGGAACTATGATATTGTTATGCATAAAGAGGGTGGGAGGATCCATGTTAGATGTGGTAAGTGTAGGTTATGGTCAGTGTGTTTCAGTATGGTTAGATTGCCATGTACGGGGATCTGTCAGAAGTAACTCGTTTGTAGTACACATGATGCTGAGGAGGCAGCGTATGTAATTTTATTGACACGGTGGACGATGAATGTATGTAGGAGAAACCTCACTTGGAGGAGGATCTCTCGGTGTAAAAGGAACACCAATCAAATGGTTCAAGGAGTTTTATGAGGGAAATTGATTGTGACTTTGTTTTGTGGAATTGACCCAAGTGGGATCACCCTGTGTTTTTAGGGCCCGGAGGAATGTAGATGGAGTGAGCCAGGGGTGCTCGTCTAAAAGAAACAAAGGTGCCTAAGCCTGGTTGCGAGCTACTCGTCATTACCACTCCTCGCGGCTGGGTCACTGATCATGCTCTGGCTTTTCTTCATTTCTTCGGGGCTACCATCGCATCAGCCCTGTCGTTACTGGCTCTCGTCTCCCTCCTGTCCCTAAAGTGGCTGCATCGAGTCATGGTTCCACCATGCGCATCATAGAGAAAGGGAAGTCCCGCCTTCATTATTGTGCGTTGTATGAGTGCGATCTGTGGCACGAGTGGGGGTTAGGTCTTGTTTTTATTCTCTTTTTGTATACAAGTTTGTGTATCCCCTTCTCCTCTTCTGTGTCTTTTTGCTCACTTGGTTTGTTTCGTTTACGTGTAGCATCCTGTCACCGTTCTTTCTGTCTTTTTTTTTTATAAGGATCCTTTAAGGTAATAAAGTGTGTTTCAGCAATCTGCTTCATGGTGTGTTTGCCGTCAATTTTTTGGCCATTTGGGAAAATCTTGGGGAACGGTTAAAGTGGAGTAATTATACTGACTGCAGTGCATTAAGAAGATGTTTGGACCCTCCTTCGGGATGAAAGGGTCCTGGCTCGAGGAATTCCGTTTAACGGGTACTCGATTGTGCATCTTTGTCAGGTGTAGGATATTACAAAGCCCATTTAGTTTCCCCCATGGAAATTTTTAATCAAATTTTGAATTTCAAGTTTTACTTTCATGTTGAACATGTACAGGAAACTGGACAAATGCTGATGTCCATATTAGGGCAGTTGGTGAGACATGAGTTGGGGCGGGCCGGGGGATTGTGCTAGTTGGGAGAGCATAGCATGGATGTCCCTTTGCCCCTGACGCACTCCAAGCCCTCTCCTATGGGCCGCAGTGCTGTTCAGATCTTGGCGTGATGTCCAACCAGGACTTGTTTGAAAAAATTAATAGAACAAATTAATAAAATGCGGGGGAAATGAAGAAGATCATGATTGAATTGATACTCACCTTAAAACAAAGTGGGTGAAGAAATGTGGGGAGATATGAGAAAACAGTGAGATGTTAAGGTCAGGTACAAATTGAAGTGAAATATCTGGAGAGCATGCCACCGGAGTAGATGTTGTTCATGTCCAGGAAGAGACTGTCACTATGACTACCAAGATGGTATATCGCAGGGTGAAATAGGTCAGGTCCCATGGTTTTGACGCACCTCCGTGGTTTGTGGTACGGCGCTCATGGGGCCCGCAGTTGGACCTTTCTTGGGTCTACTCTTGAGCCCAGAGTCGTCGACTCGCGCCGCACGGCGTGTTTGGTTAGCGGCACGTGGGATGGGGGAGAAGGGATAAGGCTCATTTTAAAGGCAGCCTTGGTGGATTCATCTCCGGGCAGGAAAATATACCAGGGAGGTTATGGGGTCGGCGTCTGGGAAAACTTGCCCCCTGGGAGATTCGGTTTTGCTTGGCGCTGGGAGAGCTGCACTGGCAGAATTGTATGCATGGGGTCTGCGCACGGTGGGTATGGTGCGAGCCCGGGCACACAGGAGTCTTGGTGGAGTGTGGGCTCTCTTGTCATCGGCACCGCGCTTCAAGTGAGTGTTCAGCTGTGGGGGTTGTCAGATCCTGTAGGTGTTGAAACTCTGGGGGAACAACGTCATTATCATGGGCACCTGGCATGGTCACCATGAGGAAGACTAGGCGTAGTGTTGTGGGTCACGCTTTGGTGGCGGTCCACTAAGGGCCGACAAGGTGCCGCCAAGCATGTGCTAGCAGCCTTTCCCTGAGGCTCTGGGACAGCGCAGCATGAGGGACCTGCCATGCTGGGCTGGCTTACTGGATATGGTTGAACTGCATGGACGGGTATGGAACGACAACGGGACAACATCGGGCATCTGTGCAAGTTATGGAGTGTTTGGGAAGGCCCGGCGGAGGCCTTTATAACCTTTCCAGATGGTCCACTGTGATTTAATGGGCTTTCAGTTTGGGAAGGGAGCCGGGTTTAACTTGCATGGGAGACGGGGGAAGGTGGCTGCAGCAGGCTTTCTGGTTTTGAACGGGTCCCCAGTGGTAATGGAATTGGTATGGGCATGGCCAAGAGACCATGAGAGCCGAGCATGTGGACGGTGAATGGTTAAATATTTGTGCTGTTGAATAAATATTTCCCACTGCTGGTGTTTGTGTTTGTTTATTGGTAGATTTAGCATTGGTATGCGCCATGCGGGGAGCAACACCAACAATAGCGTGTTATTGCAGGTGTAGGTGGAGAATTGTTGTCTGGGAGGGTCATGTGTGTAAAGTTTGTGGTCGGAAGAGTGTGATATCCGCATGTGACAGCTCTAGGAGAGTGGGAATGTGGAGGCTCTTGTATGCCCACCCCGGTCGCCCAGATGTGAATGGTAGGGAACTTCCAGGAGGAGGGTCGTTGGGTCGGCCATTAGGGCGGAGGACCCTGTGCATGGAAGGCACAGCAGGCAATGGGTGACCCCTCTTTGGCAGGTTTGCAGGCAGAAGCTGCTGTTGTGGTGCTGGGGGCGGGAGATGGGGAGTCCATGGGTTTCCCTCGGATGAGGACTTTGTTGTGCTGTGGGCACACGCACCACTGCTACACCACACCGCACAGTTAGGACCTCCCATGCTGAGGTGAGGCCACCCTGACGTAATTGGAGGTGCCTTGGCCTTGCAGGAAGACTGGTAGTTCTGTAATTGGTGGTTGTTGTTGTTTGAGTATTGAGTGTGGAATGTTTCACTCGTCCCATGCGACTTGATATGTGTGATGGGAAGCAGGTAGCCCATGAATTGTGGGGTAGTTTCTAATTGGGTATATTGGACTCAGCTGCATTGTGGCTGTAGACATCCACTGGGGGGATTATGGTCAATTTAAACACGGGATTGTTATTTGATAAGTTGATTTTGATTAGGTAAGCCTGCTGCTTATTGTTTTTGGAAGTCGTTCTCTCCCGTCCCGGACTCAGAGCAAAGAGACAGGGAAGAACCATGCACATTAAAAATTGTTACATTTTAAATTGATTGAAACAAGGGGTTAGAGTGTTTAGGAAAAGAGAAGGTAGGTAAGATTTGCCTGTGGTTCGCCTGCCACGCCCTCGCCAATTTATTTGGGAAGTGTTATCAGGTGTGTAGAGAGTAGAACTAAGGCCAGAATTCTTGGATTCCCGATGGAAACCTTGGCAGGTGCTAAGGCTCCGGGAGGGGGCTGTGTTACGTGGAAGGGGTGGTGGGGGGTCCATAGCTAGACTGTTGGTAAGCATGGTTTATGGTCCTTGTGTGTTACGAGGAGGTTATATTTGCCGTGTAACAGGATCTGCAGAGTAAGTCATTGTTACACTACGCCGAGGAAGCCGTGTATGAATTATAGACAGGTACCAAATTTTTCTGCATCGTAAATACCCTTGTTTGTGGCGGTTAGTGAGGACTTACCATCGCAGGGCACACGTCACATGTGTGCAAAAAGGCGAGTTATATCTCTCGTCGTCAGTTATGTTGCAAGCCTTATGGTCGTGGGCTATGGAGACAGAAAGAAAAATGTTATTTATTTTTATTCGGGCCCCCCATGGGCTTGCACCTCAGAGGAGAGGAGAATGTGAGGCACCGTGGTTTGGATTTGTGGAGGCTCGTGTGCTCCACAGGAGAGGAGGAGAGGTTTTGTGAAAGGAAGGACAGACACTTCATTTGGAGGATTAAGTCTCGTGTGAAAAGGAGCACAAAAATGGTCATGGGAGTATTGTCAGGAGACATTGATTGTGGCGAATAGTAGGTGTGGCTTGGGATCAGGATCTGAGTTCAAATCCCACTTCAGCTTGTTGACTTATGCAGTGGAGTTGACTCGCCTGTTCTTGAGGTCGGCAATATTATGCCAGCTTGCTGGTATCCTTGTGTTGGAGTGGCGCCCATCAGGATTGTGCCATAGCCAAGGAGATGCTGAGGAGCACCAACCGCTCTGATTAGAGTATGGTCCCAATGGATGGATAGAGACAGAGGCTTCTGTCTACAAAGGACAATGTGGCCACAATTGCCTGCGTTGAGGAGCTACTGTCGCGACCAGCGCCCTCGGGCTGTGGTCACTTGATCGTACTCTGGCTTTCTTCATCTTTGCGGCTATCCCATTGCTGTCCTGCTTTTCTGGCTCTCTTCTCTCCGGTGCCTCAAGCGGGCTGCATCGAGCTCCTGTGTACACCCTATGCATCGTTAGAGCAAAGGGAAGTACCCGACGCATGTTATTGTTTGTGTCAAGGTGATCTTGTTGACTCTCTTTTGTGTCTTTGACTCGCTTGGTTTGTTCCGTTATGATAGCGATCTTGTGCGCCCTCTTCTCTGTACTTTGCTAAAACAATAATCCTTCAAAAGGTAAGAAGCGTGTTTTCAGCCATCTGTTTTCATGTGTGTTTGCCATTGATTTTGGCTCATTGATGACCTTGGGAGACAGTACAGTAGAGTAATACTGAACACCAGTGCCATTGAAAAGACGTCCCGGCTGATGAGGAATTCCTATTAATGGGTACTTCCGGACGTTGACAATATCTTTCACACAGTCAATATGTTGGGCCATGCTTGACCAAATATACAGGATAGGTCAGACTTGATGTGATTGTGGATATTGGCTAATTGGGCCTGCATTCAATTCTATCAGAACTCTCATGTAACTGTGCAGCACAATTTACTTTAACTGAATATACTATTCGTTTTTACAACGTGATGTTGCACCCAAGTGTACAAGTAGACAACCTGGGCATGGACCACTTCTGGGCGCTGGCTGAGGGAAGCTTAATTTAATATTTGATCTCCTATACTCTATGAGGGAATTGTGCTGCATGGGTGGAGGATTATAGTAGATTAGAATAGTCGTTTAAATGAAGGATGTTTTGTTTCTCTCTCTAGGCAATCACTCATTGGACTTTGCACATTGACTGCCATCTTACTGATTTACCTAATGTGCGTCAAACCAGAGTTATCTTATTGAGATGGTAGATCATCAACCTTTAATCGCCGTATGAAGAATGTATTTGGATCGGAGGAATTTTGTTGAAGTGGGTGTAGTGTTAGTTTGAACTGGGAAATGGAGTTCTTTGACTGTGTATTTTGTGAAAATGGTGATTATGCTAATCATGATCGTTTTGGTTGATACTCGTTCTCACTTGTGAGAGCAGATGCAGCAATGTGATGGAAAATAAATGTTCTCTTGGAGGACGCAAAAGTCTTGAAAGTTCTTTTGAACAATTTCCTGCTTAAACGTCACAGTGACTAAACCAATAGGACTCCAATTACATCCACGAAAGAGGATTGTGAGTATTATTACAAAATGGAAATTTTCAAATTTGTTTTTTTCTGGATGTGATTATGTTCGCAGTTTTCGATGACAGTTGTTCTGCTGCTGTAGACTTTTACTTTAAGATACTCGCTGATTATTACTTTGCTTGTTAAATTGTGTAGTGTGTGTGTATATATATTATATAGTACTATGTTATTATATATATACATATATATTATATATGTGTGTATGAGCTCTTTCGAACCACCGACCTCCTGGACTGACTGACACTGATTTAGAATCTGTCCTTACATGACTAGAAAGCTGAAATTTTGTGTGCTGACGGACATCAGCCAGTACACCGGGAAAAAATTGCAGACCATCAGACAACATCCATAATGAAATATAATAAATTGAAAAAATAAGAGACATAAATAAATGAAAATGACATGCAGGGAGCGACCATGGTTTGTATGCTTAACACGTGTTTAAGCATACCGCTAGTATGTAATTTATATTTATATACTATATATATATTATATATTATTACATATATTGTTACGAGTTGTTGGAAATTCGCGACCCATATAGGCCTTGTTCGTTATGCGATAGTCCGTTTTCAGTTAGATTCCCCACCGTTGTTTAATGGGATTTATTCGTGGGACAAGGCTGTGATTTTGGATTAGCCGTTACTTCTTTGCTATCGTTTTTTTGGACCAACACCACCAACCACCTTTACAGCACCAACCCACACCACCTCACGACCACCACCCCACGCCAACACGCACCTACAACAACCACACCACAATCACCTTCTCCACACCCAGCTAACACCTCTCCGCATCGACAACGTCTCTGCCATTGGAGAAAGAGAAAGCGTCCGATAACGCACGGATTTTTGCCTCTTACTTCCCGCGGCTTTGGGACGGGGGGCGAGTGGAGGGGATATGAGAAGTGCTACCAGGATAGTGCTTACGAAAAACAACACCGACCCACGAGGGAAAGTCCCCTTTCTGGAAGTTTCCCGCGGAGCTGAAGGAGGCGTGGCGAGAAGGAGGGGGATAAAAGCGAGCCGAGCGATCCATCAATTGAGAGCATTTTGATAATTATTCGTACGCAAATGGCGGTTCAAGGCGAACGGGAGCAGGGTGGCTTAGAAAGATGATGTTTGTTAGAGTCTATGGCCAGGCGAAAGCTCCGTTTCGCGGTTGAACATCCCCCACAGACGAACCAGAACCCGAAACGGGCGCAGCGGGGAGGCCGCGTGGATGACACCCCTTCCCCCTCAATCAAGGTCCCTCCCCGCTCCCCAGCGAAACCGCGGCCGACAATGCGGATCGTTCAGCTAGAGCCTCAGTCATCATCCGAATGGTGGAATGATTCACAAAGCAATGAATAAAAATGGAATGAAAAGCACAAAGCGATAGCAACAAAATAGATGAAATGAGTGCAGGATGGAAAAAATAATATGGCATGATGCGATCTAGAACACAATTGCGTGCAATGGAGAAGAATGGATGCAAATATGCACACTGCGGGGTGAGATGCGGCCTGCGTGGGCAATGCCCAGCGGCTGGGCATAATGGCGCGCCCACGTGGCTACGACCGACAAAGGGGGGGAGTGTGGACTGTGTTGGCCCCGCGGTGGAGGGAACAAATTATCGGGAGACATGTTGGACGAGACTGGAACGGCATGAGGAAAGTGACGGTGACCGAGGGAAATTAATGGGTGCGTGACGTGTCGAGACACGTAGAGATGAGGAATAATTGAAGAGTGACGAAATAACAGGAGACGCGGGACATGAAAACGGAGGGAGACCACACATAAAGAGGGGTGAAAACGACACACACACACACAAGTTGTGGAGGGACGATGAGGGGGAGTGCGGGGATTGTGTCGTGACCCGGTGGCAGCAGCCGGATTAGCCTCCTTCAGGTATGGAAGGGAGACGCATGCCTCCCTTGAAGCGGATCTCGACCAGGTGGGTCGGTCAGCTTTGCGAGGTAGAGGTGGCGAGTTGTTGACGTGTGCACACGGGCTGTGGGGTGGTTGTCGAAGGGCCACGGACCCCTTGTGGTGCGCAAATACCCCCAATGTAATTGTCTGCACGGTATGGTGTTCACAGAGTGTGGTTGAATGTGTGCTGGACACGGTGTCATTGGCGTGGGTGAGGTTGGTGTGAAAGGACCGTGTGTGTAGTAAATGCGTGTGCGAGGTTGCGAGTGAGCCGAAGTGCGTGCCTCCAGCACCCGTGTGTGTATGAGCACCGTGTGGTGGAAGAACATTGTGTGCGGATATGAAATGGACGACGGTGAGTGAAAGGTGTTGTGTGAGTGAAAGCCCCTCTGGCAAGTGACAGGCGGGGCGAGTGGAACACGTGTGCGAGTGAAAGGTGCATGCATGATGTGAACGCCGTGGTGTAGAGGGAGAGCGTGGTTGAGAGCGCGTATGCGAGGGAGATGAGCGGGTCGGCATGCGGGACCGCAACGCTGTCCGATTGTCATCGGTGAGGTGGTGAGCGTCGTGGCCGTGGAAGGTTTGTGCGCGGAGAGTGCGACGACGACGGTGCCTGACAGTGGACAAAGGCCGGTAGCGGCGTAGCTGGTTTGGGGACCGTGCGGGTTTGCACAGAGCGCCGTGCGGGTCGTGTGTGGTACGCACCGGGCCGCCACGGCGGTGACTGCGGGAGTGAGGCCCGGTCCGTAACGCACGCGGTGATGAGCGATTCCGCCGACAGAAGCTAGGTGGATATGGTTTGACCGGACGGGTTCTCCAGCGAGGCGTTGGTAAAGCTCCGACGAGCAAGACAATGTGTTCGCGTGGGGAACCCTCGAACGCGAGGGCTGCTTTTAATCGCCAGGGTTGACGTCGTGGCTGCATGGTTGAAATCTGGCAGAAGGAAATCCTGCGGATGTTACCGTCCTATTAGGACGAGTAGTGCGCGAAACGCGCGAGAGCTGCCATGACGTCTGGGTGGAAGAGCGCAGTGCGAGTTGCCGCGCTGGTGTGGGCATAAGAAAGAAAAAAAAGGCAGCCTCGCTTGGGTGAACAGATTCCCGGGGCAAGGGGTGAAGACCCCCCCCCTTCCCGGGCAACAGGACACCACTAGTTAGGGGAAGGGTTAGTTAGTTAGCCGGTTTCATGGGGCGGGGTAAGTCCGCATAGAGGCCCGTGGAATGGAATGGTTTAGATGGGGATTTTTAGTAGATTTAGGATGGGAGAGGAAAGGGGATTTTTTAAGAATGGCAGACGTGAGGTGGCTGTAGTGGGACGTAGCTTAGCTACGTTTAGTGTTAAACGAACGTGCTATAGTTGTAAGGACGACGAGGAGCACAGGAGTTAGTTGGGGTTTTAGATGAGCGATGGCAGTGTGCAGCGATGGAGTGAATTGAGATGGTAAATGTGTCTTTATGAGTGAGTGCGGCCAGCGGCCGGTGTGAATGGGAGTGAATGTGGAATGCAGGGGGTGCGGATGAGTGATGGGGGGGGGAGTGACTCCCACCAGGACCCCGGGGTCAGGTGTAAAGTGAGTTAGTGGGATTGTTCAATTGACAAATGGAGGTCGTTTTGTTGTTGTGGGAATGAGGCCTCGAACCCGTTTGGAGGGGTGCAGGAGCCCTGTTGACGGGCTGGGAGCGTGGCTACGAAGGGTGAGTATCGCTTACTGGTGTACCCCGGCTAGGCCGCCGCACGTAGGCCAGGGTCCCAGTGGGGCGGATTGTGTAGTGGGCACGGGTTGGGCCCGCATTGGATGGCGGGGCGGGGCGCCATTGGCCGGGGCAGTGATTGGGCACAGGGCACCAGGAGACGGGCCGGGGCGCCGCCTGCACGTGGCGTTTCGGGGTCGCCAGGAGAGGCCACTCCCATTGTGAGGCGGAGCTGGTGGCTCGGAGACAGTTGTGCCGGGAGGTTGCATGTCGTTGGAGAATCGGCAGAGGGTTAGTTCTCTGCCAGGGCGCCATCCAGCCATGAACCGTGTGAGGGCACGGGAGGAAAATGGGATGGCATGGCCAAAATTGTGAGGACACCACACAGGCGAGGTGGAACTCTTGGTTGTTAGAACCGCAGTTTGAGTGAAGGCGCTTTAGAAGCCCGGTTAATGTTACTGGTTAAATGGTTAGGGTAGATAGGAGTGTCCCCTCCACACCATCCATCCCTTCGGCTCATCGTGTGGGCCGCTGGACCCACCTTGGGTTGAGAGTCGCTGAATCTGAGGAGGCCTTTCTGAGGTTCGTTGTAGGCCTCGAACAGGACACAGAGCTTCCCTTTTCCCTCAGGAAGGGACGTAGGTTGGGGAGTAGGTAGGTGACAGAATAGGTCAGCCGGACAGCGACCATTAGGGGTTAGGGAGACGAAATTTAGTAGGGACAATAATGGAGAAAAATAAAATAATAAGATGGGGCTAAATTGGGGATTTTTTGCAAATTAAGGGAGTGGGTATGGACGACAGCAAGGCGATAGGTGAGGAGGAGGACAGTAGGTAGTCCGCGCGCCGCCTTCAAAGTTGGCCAGCACCACCCACTCCTCGAACCTCCAGTACAGACAGAGGCGGCAGCTTCATCTGCCGGCTGTTTTGCTACAAGGCCTGTCGCCGTCGTTCATCTGCCGGCTGGTTTGCTACAGGCCTTGTTACCGGTCAGTTCATCTGCGGCTGTTTTTACTACAAGGCCTGTGCCGGTATCATCTGCGGGCTGTTTTTACTCAAGGCCTGCCGGTCAGCTTCCACTGCCTGTTTGTTGCTACAACGGCCTTGTCTTGCCTTGCCATTGCCTTGTCTGCCTGCCTTTGCCTTGACCCATGCCTGGCTAGCCCTTGTTGTATGCATTGCCTCCATTCATTACCTGTCGCCAGGATATCGCGCGTGCTGCGGGACTGCCCTGTAAGGCAGCCGCATACGGGAACTGCATTGGCAGCCGTGCCACCATGTGTTTCATCATCCTCCCATCAATCCATCATCCGTCTTGCTTGTGTTTGCTTGCGTTCAGTGCCCATTCAGTGTTCTGCAGGGGCTGCCTTGCAGCGCCGACACGGAGACTGCATTGTGCAGCCCGTGACCTTTTGTGTTTCACTCGCTCATTTCAGGGCGACCCTAAGACTGTTGGGCAGCCGGCAACAATCCCTGTTCAACCTGCCAATTGTTCCGAAGCCAGAGGATGCGTTT